>VZTB01000319.1:1347378-1419806 GCA_013397245.1 Thryothorus ludovicianus | reverse complement strand
CAGGCAGCCCCGAGAGCGCGAGAGAGCGAGGGCACGGAGAGCGCGGCGCCGCCGCCCCTCTCCTCCGTGAACGGCGCTGGCCTCCTCGACCCGCGGCTCGCCCGCCGCGGGGGCCGCCGGCTCTGCCGGCCCCGGGACGATAAAATGGCCGCAGCAGCGCTGCGCCCGCAGCACCTCGGGCTCTCCCGCTCCCTCCTCGATCAGCCTGGAGGCAGCAGCTCTTGGGAGACGAGGAGGTGGCTCGGATGAAATGAATGGAGTTAGAGGAGTGCGGGAGTCCATGGCGGAGCTCTGGGCCTCTCACCTCGCTCAACCTCGGGGCAAAGGTCCTCGCAAGAGTCAAAGATTCCTATTAATCTTAAAATTTTCCGTGGCCTGTTCACATTAAAATCCAAAAGTTGGATTTTGCAAAATGTGCAGCGTTGCCACGCCAACTAAAGTGAAATTGCAAGTCATGGCCTCAGGTACATTTGAATTTTAGCATGTATGATTTTGCGTTTTAAAAAGCTTTCCCGTGAAGCCGAAATACAGAAAACATACGTCTTTTAAAAACTAAAAGATAGTTTATGACAGTCTATAGCTAGGAAAAACCAGATGCTCCTTTCATCGACAGGTTCTTTAATCTACGATTCTATTGACTGCCCCTTCCCCCCACTTTACTGAAGATTTGGGAATTCTGATTCTAATGTCTAAGGTACCTGGTTCCTAGCATTTCTAATCCATGAAAAGTGAGCTTCCAAAAATGCTTGAACTTGAAGAGTTTGTAGACTGAAGTCCTAAATTAGGTAAATTAAAGCACCTGGTCCATATGAAGATTAAGGCTAGAAAGAAGAAAATTTTGTTTTCCTTTAAGTCTTCTAAATTTGATAATTTTGTTCCTGAATGTACCTAGCATGTTTAAAATACTTTCGGGCGTGCTCTGTTTTTACACAATGGAAAGGCAATAAGCGGTCTGGGACAGGAGATGTCAGACTGCTCCCCAAGTGCTATGTCACACCACCAGAGCTAGCAAGTACTTAGAAAGAATCCCAAAAGCTGTAACACTGCTGCAAATCTGCAAATCTCAATCTTCAAAATCTCCTTAGAAAAAAATACACTTCCTGAAAGAGACATCACAAAATATCCTTGTTTTCATTAGTAACGAGATTAACAGGAAGCAATTAGAAGAAATTGGTCCCAGCTAATTACAGGGAATACAGAAAATCATATATTCAATTGAAACCTAATAATTAAAAAAAAATAAATTAGAATCTAATTTTCAAAAATACCCTGTTGTATCTTAGAAGGTCCAGTTGGAGAGTTTACTGCCAAAGTTACAGCATTAATCCACAAAAACAAATTCTTATTGATAGTTGAGACTAGACTGATCCAGGTCTAGTCACACAATTCTACACAATTTTTGAAAATTAAGGATTATGGGTTATGATTATGAATTATTTGAATGAATGATGCACAGTAGTGGACATACTGATCAAAGTATCAAATAAATACAGCTTCAGAGTTTTAGTGAACTGAGGTACCATATAGATTAAAATACCATTTTAAAGTAGAAGGGATAAGGGAATAAGCTATCATTGTTAATCTAGATGCATGGTTGATTTTGGACTTTTTGATTGATAATTTAACATATACTTTTTTATGGAAAAGACCTGCCCAGAATTACATCTCATTGTACTGTTCTTTTTTCCTTTATTTTTAAGTTCTTTAAAGATACAAGAGGTAGAATGTAGTCAAAATTCTTATTAATAAAACTTTTATTAGTAGTCTATTCTAAGCCTTAGAGTGGTTTGTTTTTTCATTTGAGAAGTATTTGTGAGGGAATGCAATACTGAGAGCACTCAGGTCTTAAAAAATCTTTTCAGATCCTCTTAACTTTGCCTGGAACCACAGGATTTTCTTCATGTGTGAGAAGTAACAGAATGAACAATGAGAAAGAGAAAACTAGTGTTCTCCTTCCTGCTGAGAGAAATCTTACAGAATTTACTGAGTATTCTTTCTCTCTAAAGGAAAAATTCAATTGTGTTCACAGAATAGGAGCCCAGGGATGACATGCATCCGGTCATTGCTTCCTGGCCTTTGGCATCCCTTAGAAGTTGACCAGTCCCACTGTGGATAGTTGATAATCACAGGACAGTGTAAGATCCAGAATTTGCCAGCACTTGCCTGTGTGCAGCTCTGTTGGCACCACTCTGTGTGAGGTGGAAAGCTGATTATTGCATTAGGCAGTAAAGAAGAATTTGTGTCTCATCTTAGAAGTCTATTTTTTCCTTTTCTTCCCACAATGAAAAAGTTATTACTAATGAATGTAGCTTAGATGATTCAGCACTGAAAATTACTTTACAGAAACTGAGAAGTATTTTTTTTCTTTGTATTTCTGATTCTTTCCAGTTACTTCTTGTTTATTTTATGTTTTTGTAAGGTTAGCCAAGAAAATGGGGGTAGCTATTCCCTAGAAACACCAGTTCCTTACTTAAGGAATAAAACAGAATTGGGATTGGAGTTTTGCAGCTTCTGTTGTAGTAGCATACATGACTTCATTTTCTGTACTGGTATATAAATTGCATATAGACATTTGAGGGACTTTATAGGCACCTTGAATTTTTTTGTTATTTACAACCCATGAACCTGCTCTAGAGACTATAAATAACTTTTATTTAACAGACCCATCTTTCATGAAGTAAGTGTTCTAGGGAGAAGATAATTTTCACTCTTTTCCATTGTTGTTCTTAGAACTGTTTCTTGAACATATTAATGAAACACAGTCTGTGTTCTCAGTTTTAAAAAAGCAACTGTTTTGTTGCTGTCCTCATGACCTGCTGCCTTGTTTTTTTCCTTTGCATTTTCAAAGCAAAATTAGATTTATTTCTTGCACTGCAGTATCTTTTTCTTGTTATTAAAATTATTGCCTTTAATTTTAGGTGTTTTCTCATATTATTCCAGAATAGCTGGCATACTGTAGGTAGCTCTTCAGGAATGTTCCCAAAGGGAAGAGTACTATTTGTCTGTGTTCTAGGACTTGCAGTGATACATCAGGATGTGGAAAAGGTTTTTTGTTTAACTGTGGTATCAAAGATAGATTGTCAAGTAGGTAGTAAATAACTAAAAACTGCTTGAGATCATTGGGATATTGTCTAAACTATTTTCTTAATTCCTTCCTTGAAGGAGACCTGTTTTTTGAATCTGAAACCTCAAAACTCAACATTGTGCTGTTGGAAAGTAACCGTAATAAACAAATACCTTTTAGGTTTTCTGTTACAGTTATAAATATTTTGAAATTTAAAATGGCCATTACTCATTGAAGTATCTTTTGCATTTGGTCTTTACTGCATTAGAACTATTCAAAAAGAAATAGTTTTGCTTTAAATCTGTAAGTACTCTTAACTGGACAGTGAGAGATGCAACTGTGTTGGGCTAAAAAACATGACTAATTTAACATCAATGTGAGTTTTATAGGTATAAAAAGTGAGGGATATGTCAACATTGCTACCTACCACACAGCATTAGAATTTGACTTGGTTTGAAAAGACAGATGTCTGCTAAGGAAGGCAGGAGGTTTTCTTGAAGTGGAAAATGTAAACACCCTGCCTCTGAATTATTATAATTAAGGGGCTTTCAGGTAAGGATATGGGAATAGTAATAACAGGGGTTTTATTAGGAAAATTAAAATAAAAATGCAGTAATAATAAAAAAAAAAAACCACTGTCAAGAGTCAGAATACAACTTGACACCCTGTGGATCAGGATGTTGGTAGCAGTCTGATCAAATAGTGGCTGCAGTCCTCCTGGAGTGACAGATGTGGTCCTGTTGAAGCAGTGATCCTGTAGAAGGGTGTAGTGGTGATTGATGGGCCTGGTCTTCCTTTGGGAATCTGGTGGAGAAGGCTGCCTTGGTATTCTGAATATGGATTCTGTAAAGGCAAGGAAATGCTTGGCTCCTCCCCCTGGGAGGCTCCCCCCTCCCAATGGGATGATGTAATTTTGTCAGCCATGCAGTGAGACTCAATGGCCCATTGACAGAAGATATTTCTCTGGGTGGAGAATGGCTCATGGAAGAGATAAAGAAAAGTGCTCCATTTGTTTTTTAGCAGCTGGCTCATTAACAGAGGATATCCCCAGAGTTATAAGGGATGGGTCATGGAGGAGATAAAGAACACTGCTCCACCTGGTATCAACAGATGGTGATAGAATACATACTTCTGGTTACATCTTGCACTGCAACCCAGGACAATATTACTTTTGGAAATAACAGTTTCTTTTTTCAGGGTTGGGCTACATTTGGGAGGTCATTTTTTACAGAGGAAAAAAATTTGGAGAATCTGTTGCACAGACCACAACTATTACATCATTTACATCTCTTAAATAGAAAAATAATTATGATCAATGAGGAAAAATAAAATGTTATAAAAGAGAATGATTTCAAATAAATGCATGAAATGATGCTATAGAAGAAATAGCCAGTTGTAAATCAAATATATTCTATTGGAAAAATAAATTATAATCTTACATATTTTAATTATTTCCTAGTGATGTACATAGGGTAAATGTACATTAAATCTTTGAGGCAAAGTTTGATCTTTAACTAACAAAAGATTAAAATACTGATAGCTTTCTAAGTGTTAAAAGCATAAGAAAGGCTCAAGAAAATACATTAGACTTAAGATACAAATAATATATTTTCCAGTATATATTCAAAATGTCTAACTTGCTTTATCATATTTTGTCTAAGTTTCCTGTAGCAACAATGTTGTTAATCTGAAATAAACTTATATTTCTTTCTAGTATTTTTATGATTATGGTCTAAGAGAAATATAGTTTTGCCTACTGACTGATGAAATACATTTACTGATTGTGTTTCAGCTTTAAGATTAGGCAACAGCATAATTTTTTTCTTTGTCTTTCAGTGTAACTCTTTCATTATTTTACTGATAAGAGCAGAAATTCGAACAGAAAGAAGGAAAAATGGAAATGTTTCATTTGTCATCATAAATAGTATGTCTTAACCACAATAGTCTTTCATCTACTAAAAAAAAATAAAAAATGTATCTACAGCACAAAATGCTAAAATCAAACACTATGTAATGAGGAAAATAGCAAAAATTTTAACTACAATAAAAGTTAAGCTAAGTAATAAAAGCACAGCAAGACTCAGACTGTTATTTAAGGCATGTCAGGCATCCAAAACCATCCAGCATACAAAAGATACTGTGCATTTATGCACAGGGTCAGATCCTGTCTCTCTAATCTCTTGCTTTTCAAATCAATGGGAAATATGTCTTAAGTCAACTTCCAAAGTATTCTTAAACACAAATTAATAGATACTGAAACTTCTTTTGTATGAAGTTATACAGAAGTCATTCTCATGATCACACGTGAAGAAAAATCAGATTCTTAATTGCCTCCTAGTGGAACTTACAGATGGTCTTCCTTTAAAATGGTTTCACTATTAGAAAGAGAAACTATTTTGTAGCTGATATTCTTGGAGATCCTTTGTCAACAGCCATTAGCTTTAAGAACTTTGTTACTAGAGATGGCTTATTTAAACAAATGCATATAATAAATAGGAAATATCTAATTGATATTGTTTCATCAGGCTCACACCTCTTAGAGAGGATCCCCTTTTCCCTGCCTATTGCATTAGATGCCTGTGTGTCTGTATAGAGCTTTAAGGCTCATGCTTCAAAACAATTAAGGCAATTTTTTAGGACAAGTTGTTACGTTTCAAATGGGAAACTTTTATATATATTGAAATAATTTTTCTAAAAAACAAACTACACCAAGGGCTCAGAAAATGGCAAATATTAACCTGTACACATACAAGCAAAAATACATTCCAAAGCAAAGTCAAATTTCTGTACCTATGAACATGACCCATGGGGTTGTGGCAATCATAATGAAAGCAGAGGTAAAAACAATCCCAGCATCCTCCATGTTCTCAGTGTGCATGACTTACTCCCCTACTGCTCATGCTGCTGGTGAAGACGTGAAGACACCAAATTTGTTCCTTGCAAATTCCCCTTCTAATCTCGAAACCTCTTTTCTAATATACATATGACATCAGAGATCTCAACTGTGGAGATGGATGTGCTCCTGTCAGTGTGCTGAACTGGTTAAATACTGTACAGGCTCTGTCTCATCTGGGAAATGGAGCCAGTTAAAGCATACATAGCAATAATCATACTGGAAATAATAGAATCCACATAATGCAGAATTTGAAAGAGGTGAAGGGATAATTTCATTTGTCCTTCTGCCTAGAGTTATGACTTAAAATGTCACTAGTATATGCCCTGAAAAGTCTCAGTTTAAGATTGATCTTCAGTCTCCACAGATAATATACTAGAATGGGAGGAGTGGGGGGTGTCCATATTAACCTAAACAATCTTTTCTAGAAATAGGTTTCTTCTTCTTCAGTTTGAATTCACTGTGCACTTTTTAGTAATTTCTCTATACTGTGAGATTGGTATTGTGTATCTCAGGCTTTTCTACAGATCCTTCAGTCTTCTTTCATTTATTATTTTCAATCTCCCTGGTGTCTCTTTAACTTGTCTGTATTTAAAGGTGGGGCTTTCAAAACAGAATGCAGTACTAATGTAGCTCTCTCCAAAACTGAATAGAGTAGAGTGACTGTCTTCTACTTCGGATATACTGCAATTCCTTCAATATATCCTAAAATATTTTTCAGCAAAACCACAGATCGTAGTCAATCTGTAATCCTGTATAAATCCTCTGTCCTTTTCTGTAGTTTTGTTCCCTAGCAGCTGTATCTCAGTTTGTATTACTTCATTTGTTTTCTCCATCTAAAGTGTCTGATTTTCTACGTTTCCTTGCTGCATATCATCTTGTTTAAGTAATTTGCTTGTTTAAGTAATTTCTTTTAATTCCAATCCTGTCCTTAACCCCTTGTTAGGTGAGGTGTTTGCAGTTTTTGTGCTCTGGTAGTGGAAGTCATAGAATTACAGCTAGGATAAACCTGTGTAGGATAAGCCTGTGTAGGATCAAGTGCCTCTCTCAAACTGTCAGGGAAGCACACTCAAGGTACATTTTTCCAGCCTGTTTCCTGGTTCAGTTCTAAGAAGTCATACACAATGATTAATATCTTACTGGAATCAGTATCACTGGCTTTCTCTCCCTATTGATCCTGCATGCCAGCTATTCCAATGAAGATGGACAGGGCTGTATTGTGACATCAGAGCTTTTCAGAGAGACTTGTAAGAAGATATTCTTATCTATGTAGATGTCCAGAGTGCTTTGATCTTCTCAGTGTTTTTCCTCAAGATGAGAATAGCCTTCTGAGACATTATTTTCCTCTGTTAGAAGGATGTGGATGTCCACTGCTATTTTTGAATATGTCATTTACGTTCTTTAATGAAGTTATATCCTAACAGCACCAGTCCACATGAAATGCTGTTATTGTGCATTGTCAAATGCCAGAAGGTATGCTTGGAAGGCTCAGACAAGATGTTTTTTCCAGAATTATAACTCAATTAGCCTCTAAATGAACCATATGAAATAAGATGTAAGAAATATTCATGGTGTAGAGTGTGGCCCTGATGTAGTCTGTAGAGAACCTTGATTGATGTAGGTAATATGAGCCCTGAGATAGAAGGTTAAAGAAATTAAGAGTTACCTTTGTGTGCCTGAAGTTATACTATATAAGGACATCTTAGTGGGAGGGAATGTTCTAACTCACAGTGACTTGTGAGATCTGTGGTATTTGTTAACAAGCTGTACCAATTTGTAAAGTGGCCTATCACAGGCATTTGTTTTAACTTTAAAGATTCTCCAAGTCTTTATGCTCTTTGATAAATGACGATGTCAGTCATTAAGTGTCTGTCTTTGATTCATTCCAGGCATGTATAATCCTTATCATTAGTTGCCTGTATAAAAGCAAGATGAATCTGTTTGCCATTGGTGTATTATCCCTAATGGGTACCATTAGGTCATGTTCTTCTTTAAGGAGATGTAGCTGTTAAAAGTTAGAGGCCAAGAAGCTAAGAGATAGTTGGGGTCAGGGAATGGCTGCTACCACTGTGAGTTGGAGCCCCCTATAATGACACAGGGATTCACATTAAAATATCAGTAGTACTGCTGTTGGTTTCATCAAGAGCTAAGGAGAACTTAACTACTACAAGCTGTAGTAACATACATAACTGTTATGTGACTGGCCTACACTTTTATAGGACTGGTTTATGCTGTGTTTGATGTTATTGTCCATTTTATGCTAAAAATGCTTGAGACTCACTTGAGTAGTTATTTGTCTTTTCTAGGAGCCTGAGGTCCACATCAGCTTGCAAGCATATTGTGAGCATATGTAAGCATATTACTCAGATTGTTTAGTGCTCAGAAGAAAGATAATGTTCCTTTTAATATTATGAAGACATTAATCTCTATTTCTTTTTGAGGAAACCCTGTAACTTGTGATTAAATTTGCTCACTTTAATACATGTGACTCTGTAAATTTGTATGTAAATAACCTAGATCACAAGCACTGTTTATTTTCAAACAAAATAAGGATAGAAAAACTAAACAGTTTTCATCAATTTGAAGGTATATGTACTTTGAACTAGGGTCTGTGGTTGCTAGAACAATGTGAAACTTTTAACAGACTGTTTAAATTATGGTTACCATATGAGGACATTAAAGTGGAGCTGACCTATTATTAATGTCTGTCCTGTTTGCTGCCTGGTAATGTAGAAATTAAATGTATTGGTTTTCAGCATAGAAAATTTTTAAAGTGCTGTATCACTTTTCATCATAAAAATTCCAGACTCTGTGCCACCCATAAAGATGAATAAAGATTGTAATTATTCTAGGGAAAACTCAGCAAGTTAAATATAATCTTCTTATGAATAGATTATATAATTTAAAGGAAAGAAAACTAAATATCTTATTCACAACCCACAACTAGTTTTACAAGAGGAAAACAATCATTGGAATTATCATCATGACACTTGAAATGTCCTGTGAAGAAATTCAGTGTTGTAGAATGTTTGTAGTTTGTGGAGTGCAAGAAATTTTGTTGTTTTCATACAGCAGAAGATTTTAAAATGACTTGGAACAATATATGTGCTATCTATTCTCATTTGTATGACTGATTAACAATATTTTCATAATTTGAGAGTATTTTGAGTTATATTACTATCCTAATTAGTTTATTTTACAGCAACCTGTCAGCTACCATTTTCTCCTCCCCAACAGACAGACTCAACCTTGTTTTCAGAATCTTTTTATTCACTTTCCTCCCTGTGGCTCCTGCACTAAATGCAGTCCTTCAACTTCTGTCATTGCTCATTCTTCCCTTCCCTCAGTCTCCCCTAAAATCCTTTCCTTGGCTCTTTCCTTTCATTCAGTTTCTGTTTTCAGCTTCTTTCCACCTAATCTCTCTATACCAAAATCCCTCCCATGCTTCCAACAGAGACTTTCCAATCCTTTTTGTCCCACAATTGCCACCTCATTCTTGCTTTTGTTGTGGTTCCCTCCCACTGCTGCTTCTGCTATATTAGTTTGTTGGGATCAATGATCCATATTCAATAATAGAGGATACTGTTATCTGAGATTTAGCTAGATGGGTAAAAAGAAAATCTTGCTCTTATTTCTTGAGAATATTTTCCTCAATGCCATGACTCAGTTTGGTAATAAGACATATTCTCTCTTATGTGTTAGTTAACACATGTAATTCTGTTTTTAAAAATGTTGCATACATACATGTAAGACTGAAACAGCGTGCAAAACAAATTTCATACTCTGCAAAGAAGCTCAACCAAAACATAATTAATGCAACACAATGTTTGAGATTTTAAGCCAACAAAAGCCAGACCATTTAGAGCTAAGGTTCCCATAGCAACCTTGTTCTGTCTCCTCCTGTGTCTGTGTGATAGGGTCTTTTTTTTACATGACCACATATTGCCAGAGAATGGGCTGTATTATTCCATAAATAGAACATCAGTTTAATAGATGAGTTAACTGCACAAGGTTTTGTCAAATTCTATGTCTTCAAAGGAAGTTATATCATTGTGGCTTGTAGAGCTACTGTACATATATAAATACTAGAAAAAAAATTTATGTAAGCTGCCACATGTTGTTACAACATCATTAATATAAATACTGCCTGCAAGTGAATTTTTGATATGTTTTTATTTTCCCAGTTATCTATTTGCCTGTGTATAATGGCTAAATAATTATGGGAAGAAAATTGTTGGTATTTCTTAAAAAAAAATACAAGGACACTCTTCAATTATATGTAATTATATTTCAGGGTAAGCTTCTACATAGAAGCATTTGGGAATTCAAAAGGAGCAGACTTCAGGGCCCGAAATCATTACATTTAACTGTGAGCTAAATGTAGTTTACAAAAGGGGGCAAAGTTATGTGTACACCTCACAATTTCTCTGCAGTTTAGGGAGGTGGAAGAGTGTCTCCAAACAATGATTCAGACCTCCTGAGATATGATGTGCCTTCTGCTAGGCCCAAAGAAACCAGTCAAGATTCCTTCCTTGCCTAATTTGTTGCTTCAAGTAGGATAAATCCAAGCTGGGTTGTCCAAAAAGAGAGTGAGATTTTCAGATAATTCTGACTGTCTAATGTGTCTTCTGGGTTAGATGCAGGAGTCTCTCCAGACTGCACTCATACCAATGTCTAATCAATGATTTCTCATTCACTTGACAATACAGATATGTTCTGGATTAGATAGGACAACACAGACCACCTCTTTTGAGCAGACACAAAACAGTACTTTGATTATTCAGGGTTTACACTGACTGCAGAAAGACAAATTATATCTTATTTGACCTAGTATTGAAGTGATGCAGATAATAATACCTGATTTATATATAAAGACTGTTGGAAGAACTTTGTTTATATGTGTATTTGAACCAGCAGAGACAATTAACATTGATTCCACTCTTTACGTTCTCCAGCTGTGACATTTTTGATACAGGACTCTCAGGGAACACAGAATTATATTTTTACAGGCATTGGATAAGGTTCCTCAGCACACAGCTCATGACTTTTGATTTCTGCTCTGGATGCTGGGTCCAGGCACTGCTGCTCAAAGGTAATCAAACCCTAAGTTTTTGTTGGATCTGTATGAAGGTCAAAAGTTGCAATCCCTGGTAATTTTTTTGCGCCCTTGAAATGTATGTTTGGAATTGGAAGTGTTCTTTGTGGCACTGATATAAAACTGGCAATCTGGAGAGGATTTTAAAGCAAGGATAATACAAAGAAGAAAAACACTACCAACAAGAAAGAGAGAAATGTCATCCATTTCCTCAGTTATGCTGTAAAATACATCTTTCCATATTCAGTTTCTTATTAAAAAAGACCTACAAAGACCTGATTAATGTTTTGAAGGTTGTTAGAAGCAAAGATGGATACTGCTGGCATTTAACCACTGTTAGCTCTGAAGAAATCTGACACTCAGCAATTAGATGACTGGCAAATCCCTGAAGTATCTGCTTTCCTGTAATAATAAACGGACAACGAGACAATGTGCCCAAATAAAGGTGGGTAGCAGTCTGAAATATTGAACAGTTCCACATAGATATTGTAATGAGGAACTATTCAAATAATATCCTCTTTCTTACAGGAATGTTACAAAGCAGTAATCCCACTGTGCTCTGCTGGATTAAACTTTGTTGGAACTAGTATATTTAATTGTAAATTCTTCACTGAAGATAGTAGTGAGAAAAGGTTAAAATTTTTCTCACACAGACAAAAAAAAAAGCAAATGCATTCAGATCCTAGAGACCTGAATGCCTAGAATGAGAAGCTTTAATCTATGCACAATTTGGAAAGGCAAAGTGAGAAAATAGCTCAAATTAAAACACAACATTTAGAAACATAATGGGGAAAAAAAACCTCAGATGTTTGAAGTGTACAAGTGTGACTGCTGTCAGAAGTCAAGACTTATATGTCAGAGAGCAGAGTGAAATGGTATCTGATGCTATGAACAGGGTAAATTTTCTAAATCCTCATATACACTGAGAAGTACAGTCTTGCAAATACTCTTAGGTAAGTGCAGAGGCAACAGCCATATTTGACCTTCTAACCAGTTTGTCCTCCTGGCTGAAACACTTCAAAGCATTCCGTGTAGTGATAACCTGCATGACAAAGTCCACAGGCTACAGCATGTTATTTCCTCTTCTAAGACAAGGGTGACTGCAGCTCCTCACTGGGAGGAGAGCACCCCCCATCAGCCTCTGCTGGTGTGTGAGGAATGCCACGCTCTGCCTGTGAGCTGACTGGGACAGGAACCTTAGGAGCCCCGAAGGTCCACAGAAGAAAGTGTTGTTTTCTCATGGGGTTTTAGGTTGCATGTGTTTTTTAATTTCTTCACACACAGTCACTTACAGGCTCATAGCAACTGCCTGGAGAAAGTGAATTTTGAAACAAGACAAGGAAACATCTTACAAAAATCACCTGTTTGGAGAGCCTTCTGGTGGGATTTTCTGGAGCAATTCCAGTCATGCCCAGTCCTGGCAGCTGCTCAATGTCACCTCAACTGCGGCCTTGGTGCTCTCCAGCTCGAGGGACACAAGAGCCCTGAGCGGGCACAGCACTGCCTTCATCCCCGCCTGTAATGCTGGAAAGTGGGGCCAGCCCTCAAAGAAGGGCTCTGGCATTGTTCTGCTCTGGCTGCTCCTCGATGGTGGTGAAGGGGGAGGAAAGATGGAAAGATCTCAGCCGAGTGCAAAAATGTGTTTGCGACCATCTAATGCAACCTGGGGTTACTGCTGTGGTTAAATATAGACACTGTGTTACTGGTTGCCATGTTACCTGAAGAGAGCAGTTTGCAAATCTAGTGAACATAAGCATTATTTTCAGTTGAAAACTCACAGGCCTGTTTTTTTTTAGGCAGCTGGTCAAGTCGTTGTTATTTTGCTCAAGCTATTTGTTATGAACTTCATAAGCATCAATATTTCCCTCCATTATTCATAGTGTAGGATATTTGTAAGTATATTGGACATAGCAACTGAGATTACTGTAAATAAATATATTAGCATCCCACCACTTAGCTTGAGACATATATGAAACTAATATTGCAAACAACAAACGTAGTATTTCAATTTCTATAAAACAGTAGTAACCCGTAAACAAAAGCTATACCAAAGAGTACTTTAAATTACCCATAATTTATATGTACCTGTAAGAAGATGTACCACCAGGAGTAAATGCAAAGAGATAGTTAACTTTATTGTCATCATTTGCCTGTCTTAGGCCCTGATGGTGTTCTTGATGCTTTTATACTCTGGGTGGGGTGTACCATCTGCAGGACATTAGCAAGCCATAATGTCATGTAATGGCTTTCTGATACGGATCTCTTTGGTTTAAACAATGGCCACCACTTCTCCTTAGATGAAGTCACAAACTGGCAACATACTTTCAGAGGTAAAAGTTTGTGAGTGCCTTTTTTCAGCAGAATTAAGGATCAGTTTGCTAGAGATTACCATCAGTGATTGTCTGAGGCATGCCTACTTCTTAACTGGAACTTCCGGTGCAATTGTTACTATTCTGTTTGTAACAATGATGTAATTATTAAATAAGTTGTTTTCTCATAGATCAATACACTAAAGATCAGCAATGAGGTATCAGTACAGTATGATAAATTAACCTGGCAGCATGGGATAAATTAACACTTAGAATGCTTCTAAGAACCAGCAGTCAGCAGGGGAGACAAAAATCCAGTTTAACTCTAGCTTAATTTTAAATTGATCACTAGAACCAAATCTTGCAAGAAGCTGGTAGAGGTAATTCGTTCAAGTTTCAATCAGAAGTGGTCGAATGCAACAACTCTTTCAATATCGGGAGCAAGGAATCAGTAGATCCCAAACTGGGAGAAGAAAGATAAGAAGAATGACAGAGAACCAAGAGATCCAAATAAAGGTTTTAAGTCCTTTATCAGGACCAGTTAGTGCATGTTTTGGAGAACTGGACAATTTATTTAGTCAATTAAAGATGAAGTCAGAAAATTAGTACTTGGACTTACTTTATGTTTTTATGAGACAGCTGTATAATACAGATAATACTGACAGATGTTTGTAAAATGTGTGGATGAAACCAGGTATTATTAAGAACAAAATATCTCACATATATGTAATCTCAAAATATTTGTCCTTAGAAGTAAGAATTCTCCTATTAATTCCATTATAGAAATAAGTGTCTGTTATAGCTAGCTGGCCCCTGAGAAGTCAGTCTTTGAACTCTTCACAGCCTCTAATGCCTTAAAATTCTCCTAAAAATTAAGAAATACAGTTACCCTCACTTAAAGAAACATAAGAACTGATGGGATTTGTCTTTCATGTTTTTAGATGAATGCAGAACTGTAGTCTGCATCTAAGCAGGAGCTCTGTCATTCTTTTATGTTTAATGGAGAGAAATAAGCACTTCTAAGGTATGACTCATTTGAGATATATTTAGCTATCTACTTTAGAATAAGATGAATTGCTTCCTTAAATCTCCTGTTTCTTTTCATTTACTATAAAGGGTATCTAGATGTCTAGCTCAGATGTAGATTTCTATAGTGTAGGAGTCCCTATTTGAATAGATGAATTGTATCCTGACAGACTTAGCAGAAAATACAGGCTGGCTATCTGAGTTCCCAAATCATAAATCCCTACTCTTAAAGAAGAGCATACTAGATAACGTTAGGTTTCTGTGCCCTCTGCAATTGTCTCAAGATTAATTTAAATTTTTATTCCTTTCCTCACTGATTTTTCTGTGCTGCTGTAGGAATGAGGCATACTGCCATGCAATATGCCATGAGATATATGAAGGGATTACCATGGGCATGATGGTTTTCTGATGGGTTTATAGGTAATCAGGCTGAGGCCTAATGACCCTTATCACTGCAGTGGAAGAGAGATTGGTACTAACTTGCCACACATGCACTCTTGGGCAAGACCCACAGCATTTGTAATCTCTTTTTGAAACTATTTCACATATAGTCTTCCCCTCCCTTCCTATCTATGATGGCTCTGACAGGATATTTGACTACAGTCTCACCTCCACTTCTGCCAAAAGTGTGAATTGGCATTTGAAATCCTCCATGCCAGAAGATGAAAATACAATCACCTTGCAGACAAATTGATGGGCTTGTTCTCTGTCTTCCCCAGAGCAGTGATGCCTCTTTGTTAAAATTTGCACCTCTGACTGTGTGGGAGTGTACTCCTGAACACTTGTACAGAGCATGATACTCTTTTATTTTCTAGATCTAGTGAATCTCTCACCAGCAGTCTTGGTTATAATAATAAATTTAACTTAGCTACACCCAAACACATTAAATCTTCCAGGACTAGCTGAAAAGCAAGGGAGTATATTTTCTGACATATTTCCGTACTCCTAATGCAGCAACAGGTTGTTTCCTAAGGCTTTTGGACCCTGATTAATGTCCAGAATATACCTGAATGTCAGGCTGTGATTAGACAGAGTCTTTCTGTGCCAGTGCTGAAAGCTGATTCAACCTCTCACCGCAAGTGTTCTGAGCCAGCTGAGGGTGCTTGAGTCCAGGGCCTGGCTTGGCCAAATAACTGTGCCACTGAGCAGCCTGCTTAGCCCTGGCATGGCACCTTCACTGCACTCACATGTCTTGATCAGCACAGAACACAGGCAGAGGGGGCCCATCCAAAATAACCATGCAGGCAGGGCTGCAGGACACTTCCATCTGTTTTTTTGCAGAGCAGCTGCACAGTCTGTTGTTCACCTGATTAGGATTATGACTGTGTGATAGGGTAGGTCACTGCATATAACTAAGATAGAAAAGGCAGAATGATGCCTTGGAATTGGTGGATTTTTAAAGCTATTAATTCTTTCTTTATGAGCTAATTGAATATACAGCTCTAAAGAAAAGAGTGTCCAGTTTTCTAGATAGGAAGAATCACAATTGGGTGTTACATTGGTGCAAGTAACAAGGAACTAACAAGCTATTTTTAAACTTGCAATCAGACTAATTATGATTAGAAGATGTCCTACAGAGGGCTAAGGATATTATGCACAGTTACTGGAGTATAGTAAGACTGAAATTCTCCACTGAGTTGACTTTTAGTAAAATGATGTGTTAATCTTCTCAGGAATTTCAAATGACAACTACACCTCATGCAGTCTGCATCTATAATAATTGCATCCACAGTGTCATTCTGTTTATTACCTTCATCACTTACTGCAGAAACAGCTATATGACATCTTCCCTTAACTGTTATCTCTTGAGAACAGGTAACTTACACCAAGTTCTTTCTTACCCTGCTTTATATAGATATAATTTTACTTGTGGAAGCAGCACCTTTAATCAATTTTTGTTAACACTTCTCTCTTTTGTCATCTCTGGAATGAAAATTTTTCAACTCATGAAAATGTGTTGTTATGGCAATGTTTTATAGTGCTGACCTATGCATTTGAAGAATATAAATATGAAATTTTAAGCAAACATAAAAGTTTATAGTCTACTTGTCTGTGCTTAAGAGTAGAGTGGAAGACTCATTCCACAAGATGTTTACAAAGTAAATTAAAGGATTCTGTTCATTTGATTTTTCATTTTCTGGTAAAGTTGAAACTGAAGAATGACCTTTCAAGTTTTTGAGGGAATGCTCTAATTAGTGAGCTGAGGAACAGCTCCTAAATATGTCAATAGTTAGACAGTCTTGGCTTTCTAAACTACATATGTATAATAATAAAAGAGCAAAGCTCCTTAAAAATTACTTTGTCACCTTTTCAAATCGTGCTTTTAGACCTATAGTTTTAGGCAGGTGAATTCCAGCTGAAAATACTTCTTTTTTATGGCACTAGTGTAGTCCAGATTGTACTATTAACATAGAACAAAACTCCCCCATCTTGAAAGTCTTTTTCTTAAAAATAGATGAAACTAACCATGCAAGTACGTACGAACATTTCACTCTGCAGAAGAATTTACAAATCTTGTACAACACCCTCTCATATCAGTAAACTCTGTGACACAAGAGACCACACTATTAGGATATAAATAGCCAAAATGGTGTAAGGCACTAGGAGGTACAGCTCTGGTGACTTTTAGCAGGCTGTATTTAGTCATGCTATATTTCAACAATAGCATGAAGAAGCTTTGAGATAGCCAGATAACTTTGATTCGAGTTTCTCCCAATTATTTTTTTTTTTTTTTTTTAGCGGGAGAACTCCAGATTTTATTGATCTAGCATTTTCTGCTCGTCTGCCACAAGGGGGTAGATGAGTGCTGTTGAACTCTATGACTTCCCTCAGCAGTCAGCAGCACCAGTCAGCAACTACACGAGAATGTTCAGACTCATCACTTGGGAATTCCTAAAATGCATTGTTGTCTACGGTTTGATTTCCTTATCAATATTGACTGATAAGAGGTTTGTTTAAATATTTCAATCACAAAATGAATGCTCGTTCTAGGGGATCATATTTTTAACTTTTTAATGCAATAAATGAAATTAAACAATATATTGTCATGGATTTTCCATTCTACTCACTACTCACACAGTGTTCAGTCAGCCACTACAAGTTATTAGCTAATGCCACTTTCATACCTTTTATACCTTAAATAGGCAGTAAGAAAGATTTGATTAACTAAAGCTTGTTTTCAAAACTTCAAACTCACAGTTTCTGGTAATCATGTGTTAGCACTATGTAGTATCCTTTAAAAATGAAATTTATTTATGAAGATAAATTAAACCAGTAGAAATATAGTTCTATAAATAAACCTCTTTCTTAAAAAAACATATCTTTATTGTCTCTTTTAATCTTGTCATGGAATTCAAAGTAACAGCATCCAAAATTATTTATGTTACAATTAGACTTTACCATGTTACATATTACTGAAAAAGGAAGAGAGCTCCAGGTTACAGATTGGTCTGTGCTCAAGACCTTAAACACCTAGTACATGCTAGTGTCTAAGTCAAATGATCTGTTAAAGGATCTCCCAAATTTTGACCTAGAAAATAAACAAATCTTTGCTTTGTGTGCTAGAGAAAACCAGTAATAATTCCATGGAATTCCACTTCTGACCACATATAAGACCATATAACACAATCATTACTAGTGATGCCTGCTGAAAAGACAATAGATAAGAGATGATGAATCAAAGTACATCTAAATGCACTTTAGGGATGAATTTCACCAAAATACTCTGTCTTCCCTCAGTATGGAGGTTGGTCTATGCAGACATAATTTTCTATCTGCAAAACTCTTAACAAGCAATACAGTTTTAAGCATTTGCCTCTTAAGCATGTGCAAAAGGAGATCATTCAGAAGGTTATAGTTTGATAACAAATAGTGGTTTTACACTCTAAAAGCAACCTATGTTCGGAAGTATCGAGTCTCTTATGTTAGACAAGATAAAAAAAAAAAATCTTATTTTTAGCAGAGTGGCAATTAATCATTACAAGAGGTTGGCAAGATTGGTTTTTTCTGAAATAAAATGTCTCAAACCTAATAAAAACAACCTGAGCCTGAAACTGAGATCACAAGTAGAAAATGTCAGCTCAGATGTTTAAGGTATGAGAAAGTGTAGGAAATAGAATCTAGCTGGTAATTTCATATTACTTATATATATATACATATATGTGTGTATGTATGTATAAAATATATAGATGTAGTGAAAGAAACTGTCAAAAAAAATGGCATTTGATTAAAATACGTGACATAAAATTCTGATGACAAATTCAAACACAAATTATTTAAATGGGATTATATATCTTCATATGTGTAAATACTCATCTTCCAATGTCTGGAGTTGGTACAAATGAGCTAATGCCATAGATCTTTTTTCTTAGTCTGCAGTTCATATATTAGTGGGATGAAGTACAGAGTGATGATTGTTCTAAGATCAAGAGACACGCATTTCAAAGCCTTGTTGATGAAATTTATGCTTTATTTTTAGAACAGCAAGATTTCAACTTGCCTTTGACTTTTTCTTCTTAAAAACAGCCTTATTTACATTTCCATAATTGTTATGTATTCTTCTTGTATTTTTAAGAGCCCCATGGTAATTGTTAATGAGAGAAACAGAAATGTATTTATTATGCCAAATATTTATTCCATGCTGCCACTACTCCTACTTGTATATCTGGTGTGTACTGACCTTATTCATTGTGTCCAGGACATTATGTAAGGGAAAAATATGCATAATGTTGTTGTGGACAGTACATCCCACACTTAAACAGAATCAAAGTCCCCTTTAAGACATTTTCTAGAATCTAACTAGAGATGCAGACCAGATGGCAAAGATTCAGCACACTGTGTTTGCAAATTTCAGTGTGCCCTTTAAAATCTTTCTGGATGTGAATGGACTTTTTACTTTTTATGCACTTTAAAACATCCTTTAGGATGTGTATCTGATTTTTTCTCTTTGATTTTGCTTTTAGTAACAAAGTAGAATGACCAGAAACTTTTGGAAAACAGTGACAAAGGTGATGGTAAGGATGTGGTTTTTTTAAATTCAGTTTTATATTATAATATTTATAGAGTTGAAATGTTGGAAAATTAATTTTGAATCTTAATTCAGTAGAAAAATAGAATCTACTTATTAATACTTTTTCAAATATCAAACATATCAAACACAGTATGGAAGAAGATCTTATGTGTAATTTATGATGTTGTTAAAGACTATGTTGTTTGACTTGGATTGTTTGATAATATATGCTTTTATATACATATGCTTATATGTAAGGTGTGTGATCATAATTTATTTAGTAAATTTATTGCAGTTAGAAAAAATAATTTCACTTCTAATTTTTAGGAAGGTATTTTATTACTGTTTCACAGATTTTGTGACAAAACATTATGAATTTCTATGAGAAGGCAGAAAGCACACAACTGAATGGGATATTGAATTGATTTGATTTCTTTTGTTGTTTTTTTTCCTTTTCCTCAAGAACCATTTTCATATTTTGAATTATGGTTCCTATATGTTCCTCATCCTGGAAACTGTAACATATGTTTAATGCAAATTTAGCAGTTTAAAATAAACAAAGACTGAAGCCCTCTAGTACCACTAGATGTCATCCTGTAGTCATTGAGGATGTAAGAAAGGAGCAGACTACTAATAAACCATACAGGTTACCTGAAAATCGAGAGAAAATTGAAAATGAGTGCACCCCAACAAGTATTTTTGGTTACAAGTAGTAATATAAACATCTCATACAGATTTTGAAGGTATCAGTGTAAGTCCAGGACATAAGATATATTTGCATATTGTTTTTCAACAGCATTTGTAACAGTAGTTGCTAGTTTATTAACTCAGACTAGCAGTTCATACACACTTAAAATGATCTCTGGGATATTTAATAATATTAAAAATGGGGACAGATGACAAAGGCATCATGAGTGCAATGCAGTCATACAATCTAAGGTTTCTTCTGCAGTGCCACCATTTGTATCCAATCTTGATTTACTGCTACAGATGGGTTTCACTTAAAGCCCTGGAGATGAATAACTCCAGAGTCTGATGATGTTCAACACTCATTTCCAGTTAGGAATTTTGCAAATGTTCCCCATGTTTAGAATGAGACTAACTCCTGGGACCAATTATTCATAACTTTTACTGTGCTTGAAATCCAGTCTCAGATACAAAATTTGCTGCCTCAGTGTATCTCTACCAAGAGTACTTGCAGCCCCTGGGACTTTTTTTAACAAAGCCTATTCAGTTTGCTCTTTGCTATGATGGCTTTGTAATGAGAGAAAATATCCATGAGAAGCTACTTTTCCAGTGCACCACTCCTGCAGACAATGCCTGCAGCCCAAAGGCTCATCTTGTTAGTAATGGCCCCAGTTCTGACCACTTCTCTGCAAGTGCAGAGCTTTTCCTGATTCACCTTTGTAAATTAAAGCAAATTTAGTTTTTAAATTTCTCTCATGAACTTTGATAAAAATTCAAATTTCACTTATCTGTGAAACTTGTTTAGACATATTTTTAGTTAAAGTTCACAAAAAAATTCTTATTTCTTACTTTCATTAAATTTCCTGTTGGAAATGGTGCCAGCAGGGAGTGGAGGGTCTTCAGACCTTGTCATGGTGGAAAACCTCAATTTGTGGCACCAGTGTCTTCCAGATCCAGAAGGCTGTCAAAGTTTGTGGGCAGCTTATTTAGTGAATGCTTGAGTAGTCAAACCCATAAGTGGATCACTACAGGAAAAAACTTTCTATCTTGTATGCTTTTAATATTTGTCATTAGATCATGTGAGCAGAAGATATAAAAGTATATGTAATTTTCAGCTTAATTCTTTTCAGGATTATTCTAATAATTTTTTATTCAAATTAAGGTGTAATAAACCTACTTTGTTATTTCACCAATCACACTCACTCCCTCTACACTGCTTAGTATAATAGAATAAGCTTAGTATATAATGTACTGGTACACATATATTATAAAATATACAAGTATATTTCATATAGCCTTCATAGGTAAGTCTGTTTGCTGCCAATTTAGATCTGTCTGAAGTAGTCTTTCTTTCTTTCTTTCTTTCTTTCTTTCTTTCTTTCTTTCTTTCTTTCTTTTCTTTCTTTCTTTCTTTCTTTTCTTTCTTTCTTGTGGGTTTGTGCGCTGCTTGGTTTGTTTGAGATTTTTTTTCTTTGCAGACACTGAGTATGATGTAGGATTCTTTATGAAGATATGATATAAATAAGGCTTGAATCAGAGTCATTAAACTTTCCTGAGATAATGAGGATGCTTCCAAGCAGTTTTGGTATTTTGTGCTATGCCCTTTCTTGTTTATACTGGCTTCAGCTGATATAAGCATGACCATAGAGATAGTTTACATCAGGCTAAAGTTCAAACAGAAAAGATGGGTTGAAACTTGGAGAAAAACATTTATCAGCTTAGCTAAGTACATCTCTCTGTTGATCTAGTCAGTAGCTAGAGAGAAAAACTGAAGAAAAAATGGAAAACATAAGACTGCCTAATGTAATAAAAATTAAGAACTCAAAATTAGCTGTCTAAAATAGCTGTTTGAATGAAGGCTTTGTATCTGTGAAGGAATTGCAGATACCTGGAGAGAGGAGACAGATACCTGGGATCCCAGTGCAACAAGTTAAGATAGGAAGTGTGAGAGTCATGTAACCTATTTTCAGATGTCATGGGCACCTGATTTAAACTCAGCATGTTATGATCAGTGGAGAGAATGAAACACTTCTAGGGAGTGATTTCACCAACTGTATTAGCAGGAGAGGTGCTCTGCTTTAGAAGGGCTTATTTCTCTCAATAGCACAGGGAAGACTGGGTAAATAACTCAAAAGCATGTTAGTACAGCTGAATCCTAAGATGACCATAATGTACATGGCCTATGTTATGGGTGTCATGATATAATCTAGCACGTGCAACTCACATCAAAAAGTGGGGGAAAGAGCCTCCTTAGCACCCCTTCCTGCAGAAAATCCTCAGGCTTTGGTTGGAAAGCTTTTTAAACTGATAGGTGTTTGGTACCAAATAAATAAATGAATCAGGTAGGGTTTAGCTGCTTTATTGACTGCTCTCTACATACCATATAATGTATAGTTATCTCAAGCTCGTTATAGTTGTGTTTTCCTTCCATTTAATGTAAAGCTCATTGGCTGAAGCCCAGAGTCTCAGACTCATGAATTTCTCTTAGAGGAGGGTATCTAATCAGATTTCTCACAGACACACTCCTTGTATGAAAGGTAATTGTGGGGTTTCTTTTTCTGAACAGTATTAAAATTAAGTATTTCTGTGTAACCACTATGAGCCTCATGAAGTAGTCTCAGAGCTGTTGGATGAAGTTTAAGCAATATTTTCATATTACAATACACTGAAAAGTTACAATATTAAGTTTGTTAAATTGATGGAACTAGACGAGTAACAAAAGTTAACCAAGAAAGTGTCATGGTGTTTTTTTAACAAATAGTGCATTGCTGCTTTAATATGAGGTATATCACAGAAAGAATCAAAAGCTTTAGAAGCTGTGGGGAATGTGCATCTCTGTGATTCCATTTTTTGCACAGGTCAGACAAAGGCTGACCTCATTTTTTTGGTAGCTGGTAACAGGAGACAAACCTGTTTACGTTCCACAGGAATTAATGTCATGATTGTGGTGAAGTCAAAGAAGAGGAATTTGGGAGGGTTTGTTCATTAGTGATCTTTCTGGGTAGCATTTCAGTGCTCCTTCTTTTCCTTCTATATGTTTCATCTCATCTGTTTTTTATTTTATTCAAATTGTATAGAAGACAAAAATTTGTCTTAATTTCTGAAGTTTTTCTTCATAAATATAGTTTCCTATACTTGTGCTTATGTTGTTGTTACAAGGAAATTTTGTAATATTTATAAAATTCTAATGTGAAGACAAGATTGTGGAAGAATTATTAAAAATATGTCAAACTTATTCTGCTGCCTTCTCTTGAACTTATTTGTTGAATAAACCTGAGGTGAGATCTGGGACCTCAGAAAAGTTACATAAAAGAGTCGAGAGACTGATATTCTATCAATGGGTTTGGAGTTTATATTAACCACATATTTTTTTACTAGATTTTGTCATTTGTGAAATCTCACAAAGGTACAGATCATAGTATTTGTGGAGTAACCTATTTTTCCATACACTCTTGTCATGTATCCAGGAAAAAAAAAATCCAGGATAAAATAAAAGGATATGCACTAACTAGGATTAAATAAAAAAAAAACAAACCGGTAATCAGTGATAACAAAAAAGAGCGACTAAACAGTCAGATAGTATTCTCTAAAGTCCCTCCAGCTTCTGTCCGTGACCTGACGACAGTAGTAGAAGAACTTCTTCCCACAGTGCCTCTGTAAATAAATGTTTTACTGGTTTTGATGGAGAGAGATCTCAAAGTAAGGGGATACTGCTCTTCACTGGGGAGTGAATCTCTTTTTCTTTAGGATGCAGCGTTTTCCTAGGGGTGACTGGTCTTGCCTATGTCCTTGCCAACACAGTGGAGGCTGTCTCTGTGTCACTTCAATTCTTATTCAGTCCTTTGACTTGCCTTTCTAGTTTACTACAATCAGCTGCTGGTAACTCCCTTACAGTCAGGAGGAAAAATGTGTAGTGAGGAGCTGGTGAGGAGCTGCATCCTTCCCTACCATCCTAATAAAACTTGTCATATGTAAATCTCATTCTACATCTATCTCAGTTCTACCTGTGGTGTTCTGATGATTTGAGATCAGTAATCTGATCTCCCCAGGAGTGCTGCATAGGTGACAACTACATTCACGTGCTGTGTTTGTCCAGGTTTGCTTTGTCACGTCAGTTTTAGGTCTTCCCAGGCTGTGAAAGGCCTGTGATGTGCTGCTGTACCCACTTTGCACTACTCTGTGCTGCTGCCTGGTGCACTCCATTATCCCTAAGACCTACTTCAAAAATATTGATGAGCAAATGCAAAATGGTTATTTTCTGTATTTTTTTCTCTATTTTTTTAATGTACTTCCTGAAGGAAGGTAGAGGATATTTCCTTTGAGCACAGTGATTAGGCTGATCCTATGGGTGGAAACATCTACAGTGGTTATATGTGTGGAATCAGATGGGAAGCAAGCACTCTGGCTGCCCTTCACCTTTATTGTATATGAAGACTGCCCATTCCTTTCTGTTCCTTGCTACCAGAAGGAAAACATTTTGAAGACAAAATATCTGTACAATATTTTGGCCCGTTAGTGATGAATGGTGCCTTCAGATGTGTTTCAGCTTCTTGAGTTAAAGTCTTTCCCTCAGGCCTGAGGAAACCTAAGGTCTTTATAGTAATCAGTGTTCCCTGGCAGCTGCTTCCTAATTTGTGATGGTTTACTGGCTTCTATTATCAGTACAGGAAGCTAGTTAAAATCCCTTACTAATTTACTGCATTATTTCTCATCCTATTTCTCTTCTGCCATTACAATAATCCATGCCTTACTGATTGTTGAAGTTTATGTAAATATTTGAAGGCAAATTGCTTTGTTTTATGTCTTTATATATGTATGAAAAATTTACAAATCCCCTTGTTTGCAGCTCAGTTCTATCTTGGTGGCCACCTCTTGCTGTATGTGATGCCTCCTGTTTTTGTTATGAATGGTAGAAGTAAACCTCAAGGCAGGTAAAGGTTTAGAACTCACACTACTATAGAAAGTGTTTGTTAATCTTGCATTTGAAGAGACATTTCATAGTGTGTGTCAGCTGGCAGAGTAAGCCAAACTGATTGCACAAAACAGTTGTTTATGTCTAGTTAGGTTCTTAGACTGCCCTCATCACTGAAACTTCTGCATTCCTGCTAAAATATACTGGGTGCACTAAACTGCCCTTCCCATGTTTTCACTGCTTTGTTTTCTTGTTTGCATCAGGAAATTTTTCTGTTTTCTTCCTTCTCCTGCTTAGATTATTTATTTGTATCTGAAGAGTTTTTTTCCTTCTAATTTGTTAGTCTATTGCTTAATAGAGAAGTTGCAATTCCTACTAATATTAACAGTGAAGGATGCAGAGCACTTCTGCTTCAAATTTTGCCCCTTCTTTGACTAGTAAGTGATTCTGGGCCTTTTCTTTTTTTGTCTTATAGAGCACTACAGCAATATGTGACAAACCAGCCATATATTTTAGCTACAGTAGAATTAATATTTTCTTTAGGTGCTCAGGTTTTGCTTCTGTATTTTGTTACCCTCTGTTGAGAATGATTTATTTTACATGTTTTGCAATGTTTTACTGATTTGTCTTAGTTTTAGCTTAAAATGGTCATGTTGTTCTATTCTGTTTAATTCCCTACTATATCACTATGGTTGGAGATTAGCAGGTTTTTATTCTATTAGTTGTTTTCTGAAGGGTAAACTGTCCCTAAAAGAGTCTTAGTTATGATGTCTTGGAGATTTGTTATTTGTTGCAAATTTTTTATACCCCAGCCTATCGTAGATGCAGCACTAATAAAAAGCAAGCAATGCAGAAGCACTTGGTGGATGATCTGGAGGCCATTCTTCTGACAGATATACAGAAGAATAGTTTGAGATGCCTAAGTGTATTCTTGAGTTTCTAGAAGGATTTACTTAGACCTCAGGGAGAAAGAAAATCTGCTTAATATGAAAGAGTTGTGGGAAAAACATGACAAAATAAAGTAAGCTTCAATTTTTAGAGTTGTATATGTGGGAGGGAAGCACAAAATACTCAAAAATCTTGGCCTCCCACATTCTGTAAAGGAGGAATGTGGGGGTAATATTTGCCAAAAAGAGATCTGGTTTTGGTTAAAGAAATCTTAGACTTAATGTGGATTCTAGGGATAATACAACAGAAGTAGTATAAAGTGCATCAGCTGTGAATATTAATTGAATTGTACATTTTCTCAGTATCACTGAAATGTGTAATTCAAGAGATCCTTTGGACTTTTCTTAGGTAGTTAATCTCTGTCTTCTGAAGTTAAACATCTGAACTTTCTGGGAAAAAACTCCAAAGAATTATCTGGTTATTTCACTTTCTTGTGAAATAAATTCTATTTGCTTCTTAAAAAAGCATTACATAAAGTAACACATGAGAAATAGTACTAAACATAATAATGGACAAACCCAAATCATTACTCTGGGAAAAATATAAGATGTGGAATTGTGCTCCAGACTAGATTCTTATCTGATTACTTTTACTGTCCTAAAATGAATGTTCAATCATCTCCTCTCATTAACTGATGTCGATTTACTACAGAGGAAGCAAAACCAAGCAGCACAGACTGTGTACCTGATTCATGACTCATTTAGGGGAGAAAGGTCTGCTCTGAGGTACTGTTTATTCATTTACTGTGTTGACTCCACCTTTGGAGACACTCAGAAGCTGTCTGAACATGGTGCTAGGCAGCCTGCTTTAGGTCACCTTGTCTGAGCAGAAGAATTGGATGAGATGACCTCCAGAGGTTTGTCTGAATCTCAATTGTTGTCTGATTCTGTGACATCTATTTAAAAAAAAAAATGTAAGTAGAAAGTAGCAATATGTTGTTTTGTAAAGAAAAAGTGACCTAATAGAATGAATAGTATGATACAGTTTTCTTACAAATTTCTTTGGTTGGTATTATCTTTAGCATCTCTGCTAAGCAATCGTTGTGTTGTTCTACTTTTGATTCCTGCAAGTGGCGGTCCTCAGGAACTGACTGAATATAGGTCTGCTTAAATTAGTCAGGTAATGAAAAAGAAGGAAACTTACATTGCTGTTGGTGGTGATTGATGCTTACCTTTGACTCAGTAAGTACCTTGTTCTGTTGAGGTTTCTCATTCCCTGAAAGGCAGTAGTTTAGAGGATGAGGAGTGTTTAAGGTACTGGATTTGTTTCCCTTTCCCTTTTTAGGAAGGGATGCCTTATGAGGAAGCCTTTTGCAGTGTTCTTGCTCTTGTAGGTTCAGTTTCCTCTGTGTCCCTTCTCTTGATATCTGCACAGTGCAGTAAAACATTTCCCTGTTGTGTATGGATTCCTCATCTCATCTTCTATCACTATTTTTCTTTCTCTAAAAAATTGAATTCTAATTACGAGGACTAAGGAGTCTCAGGTAGTTTCTTCTAACTTGGAAGGGTTTTCATCTAAGTAATTTGTGTTAGTAGAAAGGTATTGGACACCAATCTGTACTGAGATTATGAGACATTCATAGCAGGTTCTGGTTCAGGTAGATTTCCTAAGCAGTTGCATAGGCTCTACATACAAAAGAAAGATTTATATTTGCTAGTTTGCTCTTTGGCACTATGAACATGTGGTTTAAGTAAGTCACATATGATGGGTGATTTTTCAGCATCGTGCTTTGTAGTTAGAACGAAGTGGCAGATTTTATATTCAGTCCAAACATGTTACAGTTCAAACCTTTTCTGTAATTCCAGCTGCTGACTTGCTGGTAATATCAGGAGTAGCATTTGGGGATTTTTTCACAGAGGATGTTTTCCAGCAGATAATGATTTAAAAATAGAAATCCTTCTGCTGTTTCCAAAATCAAACCAAAACAAAAGTATTTTTATAATTTTAGTGCCAAAATATACAGAAAGTTTGTATGCTAGTATAGGCAAAACTGACTCTAAAGCAGTAAAACCTTTCCTCCCAAATTTCCTATCTCCACCTGTACTTGTTACTATTTATTTTTTGTTATCTATATTATCCTGCCATTTCCACAGTCAATAAAAAAGCAAAATTAATCTCCCCTAGCACTCCCTGGTAAACTCTGTGCTTAGGGAACGGTTCTAAACAGCACTGCTTAAAAACAAGTCCTTTTTAAGTAGTGGCAAGCAATGTCTTTTCATACTCAAGTTACTGGAACACCAATTTAACTGAGCCCTCTTCATTATTGTTCACTACATTTTAAATAATGGAAAGTAGAAAGTGTAATATCGTTGCTGCTGTCTGGGTGAAAATAGGACGGCGGACGGAGACGAGAGATCTCTATAAGCTGAATCCTAAAACTTAACTTTTATTACAAAAGGTAGGGGCGAAGCTTGGACCCAGCTTAGAGCTGCTTGCAGCAGCTCTGAGCTGGCCCACGTGGGGGAGGAGGAAAGGCTGAGGGACAAAAGGCCCAGGTGAGGGAGGACAAAGCAAGAGAGGGGAAGAGAAGAGGTAAGAGAGTTAAGAGGCAAGAGGCAAGAGAGTAAGAGCGTAAGAGAAAAGAGAGCATAAGGGGCAAGAGAGGAGAAGATGTAAGAGAAGTAAGAGAGGAGAGAGCAAGAGAGGTAAGAGAGGAGAGAGGTTAGAAAGTAAGAGAGATCAGTTCTGGTTACAATGCAATAAATCTTTTTCTATGTTGAATATTCTAAATTCCACTAACCAATCTCCTGTAACATACAAATTCTACAGTATTTGCATACAGCCAATAAGAATCCTTACATTAACATACCTATCACCAACCAGAGGGTTTTACATATCAAACAAGGGGATTACTCAACCCGGACATACCAGCTAGGGTTTTGGTATGTCGTTCATTTCAATTCCATTCACAGTTTCCACATTTTTAAAATCTTCCGTGAGGCAACCACATTCAGGGGGCTTTCCTGTTCCATCCTTCCCTACAAGAAAGCAGATTCCTCTTTCCCACATCTGTGAAAGTAAAACCAGAAAATGTAAATTATGTCAAATAAGCTGTTTTGCTATTTTTCTTTATATTGAAAATGGCATATGTTTGATACTTCATGGAGATTAAAATCTTTAATTTCTAAACTCTGCCTCTGACCCCTTGCAGAAATATTCCTCAAGCACAGATTTATGCCTGAATCTAAACACCTTATCCCTTCCCTCTTGTTCGCCTGCTCAGCTGCACACAAATTATTCATACCAATTTTGTGACTGTCTCTGAGAGGTGTTTGTGTACAGCTTGTTCATGGGACTGGAAACATCTCTTCATGAAAATGTTAGTTGGACTGTTATTTACATCTGGAATACATCTATTGTTTGTCTCTGGGGCGTCTTGTCCTGAGGCTTCCAGGGAGACAAAACTGGGAAAGACCACTTCTTCCTAGCCTAGTCATTCCTAGATAGAAGACTCCGGGCAGGTACCTATTTTTAAACTATTGGGATGCTTGTATATCTTTAGCCACTTCTTTCTCCGCAGCAGTTCAGATCCACAGATAAAGTAATAACAAGTTTAGGCTCCTGTCAGTGAAATCTGGAGAAGCACTAATGACTTGAGTGTTGGTTTACAGTATTATAATTGCAGTAGGATATAACCAGTCTGAACTTGTACTGAACCACATAAATGGCACTGAGGGGACGACAGAAGCCAGTGTCTTATGGGAAATACAGCTTCAATGAGGGGTGTGCAATGGAAGAAGCCTCCCTCTAGCCCGCAGAAAACCAAGCCAGGAGGCGAGGGCTGGTGCAGAGCTGGGTGGAAAGCACAGAGCTGCCTCTGCAGCGCCCGCGGAGAGTTAACCCTGGCGCGGAGATAGGTGGCACTGTGTTCCTGGGGATGGCAGCGCATCCAACAGAGCTGGGCGCTGTTTGCAAGGACAGAGCTACCCTGCTTGGGGAGCTAGCCCCCAGGTCCCACAGCTTTAATAATAAATTCAATTTAATAATAAATCTGTTTTGTTCGGAGGAAATACTCCTTGCTTCTGGTTTACGTGTTTATTGTACAATGTTCTTAGTTTACAAACACTGCCATGTTTCACCTCAGAGTGCTTCGTTTCACTTGAAACACTTGAAAATTATTAATTTGTATGGGGCAGGGGGGAGGCTGATAAAGAGATTTCCTCTTCAGAGTTGTTAATAACCACAGGAACTTATTTATTATTGAGAGAGGTGGAAGACCACTGACTAACCATCATGGTTGAGGAGCTCAAGTCAGCCAACATCAAACTAGAAGTAGATTGCAAAGGTTGGGATTGCTTGAAACAGGAAGTGTGATTTACTCTTGGACTGCTTTATACATTGCTGTGGCAAATTATCCATGTTTGATTTATGTAAACTTCCTCAAAGATGTGCTTTAATTCACTGCAACTTGCTGTTTTGCATGAGGAAAATTCCACAATCTTTCCTGTGTAGGAGGCTATATTAGATTACGAAAATAGTTTATTCTGGCCTTAAAAGCAAATAATCCATTTATCTTAGTTTTTCCGCAAGTTGCATACCACTCCTGGGGTGTGGCAGTGAAGCTAGTAAAATGATTTACTCCATTTCCAGAGGTCTGATTTGACACTTTCCTACAGACTGGTCCTTCCTACTGTCTCCATTTGACCCAGCTGTGTTGAGAGCCAGGTTCTGGGGCTTTGGATTCAGAAGTGTTCAAATGTGACTCTAAAGTTGTCACTATTTTTTCTGTCATGTTTTTGTAGACAGGGTTATGCCTAAGTCCAATGGGCATCCATTTGATGTTCTTGATGTGGCTGTATATCTGATTGCCCCACATTTGATCTGCACCTCACTTCATTTGAAGACACTTTATGGGATTCCAATATTTTAATTTCTACAATGAAAAAATAAAAATAACTGAAATGGACACGCCTTTTAATAGGTTTCTTTCATTAGGATTACAACTTTAAAAAAAGCAAAAAAAGTTTCTTGAAGACAATATATAGATCAAGACAGCATATGAAGAATGGAAATGAAAGAGACCCTGGTTTTATTTCACTGATAAAGCATGCAAAACTATTGCAGGAAATATTGTAACATTCCAAGTGTTCCTGGAGGTTTGTGGCTGTGGTGGGGATCTTTTGGCAGGATTATAAAATAGACAACTAAACTGAATCTATGAACTAAATGCAGAAATATGTTTCTTTCTTGGGTTATAAAAATGCAGGTGCTGAGATGAAAATATAGCAGACCTAACATCTAAAAAGCAGCATTTAAATGGAAAAATAAAAAAATCAATACCTATTCGTCCTAAAATACAGGTTTGAGGGGGTGCAGCCAAGATCTTATTAATCAAAACATGATTCAATACCCTCCCTTCCAATAAACTGTAAGGAAGCACATGTTGTACTGTAAAGCCAAAACAAAGCTAAAAGCAGTAGCATAGTCTAAAATAACAGAGATTTATGGAAGAGAGCAATAAGTATGAAAGCAGGTTATCACAAAACTGTGGTGCGTTACCTTTCAAGCAAAGAATAAAATAATTGGTTAGAAACTAAAATATTGATTACTTCAATGCATTTTAAGGAGCAGGTAAATGAAGAACTCACAGTGGTTGCTCACACAGGATTATACACATACTAGAGCTTTTCAGGACATATAGATAAGAAATTCTAAGTCTATTCACATAGATTTGTTTCCAATATATTGGTCCAGTTAAGGCTCATGTAAAATATTTGAAAAGGACAAAGGTATTAGGCTGTATCTCTGAATGCCTCTATGACTAAGAGAATGAGATATACTTGTACAATAAAAGTGATGGATGGCTGAGATAAAAATTACATAATAATACTATTGTATGTGTTCCAGAAAAATCTTATTTACAGGCATACATTTTAAGTTCAAGAGAAACCAGTAAGGTCAGAAGAAGGCATCTGTTTTGATCTTCTCTATAAAAGCCATAGATTTTCAGCCAGTAATTTCTGCCTCAAGCCTGGAATTTCTCTACAACAGCTCATATCATAAAAATTTTTCTTTCATTTTCTAACAATGTAAGTACAAAGAAATATGATTGTGAGAACAGTGACAGGCCCTCATCTATGTGTATATGTGGTTAACATTATCTTTGAAAATGGCAACAGGTCCTGCTGCTGCTCTTCTCTCTCTAGTGCCACATTTTGTTCCCATTTTTTGCATCGGTCTGGCCTTTGGTGGTTTGATTGAAATAATACTGAGATATTTGGCTTCCATTACAAATTTTCTTAGAATTATTTAGTTTGGACTCCACTATCTTGGTTGCTTGACTAAGAGATAACATAATTATCAGAAAGTATGAGGAAGTTGCTTTTTAGACATAGTTGGAGGATGTCACTAAGACTTTGGATGATGCTCTTTATTGACATTAGGACCGAATGTAGGATGCCAAACTAAAAAGTCTCTTTCATGGTTTTGTTTTTCCTTTTATTCCCCACCCTCCACAACGTGTCTATTTATAATTATTTTTTTTCCATCATTCAGCTGGGGGAAAACTTAGATGACAGCCATTTTCATACTACATAATGTTAAAAACTTTACATTTCCAGTATTGCTGATTAATTACACCTTTTCCCCTACCAGAAGTATTTTCTCTCATTTACTTGCAAACCTAATCTATTCTATTTTGCCTGAACTTTTTTCTGACATTCCCCTGATGTCAGAGGATTATATCTATGCTGCACAGCTGGGGAATGAACTTGCAAGTGTACAAGAATAAGTAGACTTGCACCAGCAGGTCACTGTTGAAACCCACCCACAAGGGTTGGCAGCAGAGAATGCCTCCTAAGAAGTTGTATTGTTTTCCACTCAATGAATGTGCCAGTAACTAATGGGAAAGAAATGTTGAGAATCATTTGGGTTTTTCCTGAGATCTATAAGCCAAGTTAATTGTTTTGTTTGCCTGATTTATTATACTTGAATGAATAAAGTACTGTCAATACTGCACTTAGAGCAAGAAGTTAAAGCCAGAATAGTCAAAAAGTTACTTGTCTGGTTGGAACACCTAAATTTTCTATGAGGGAACTGAGTTAGAGATTCTTCTTAGAATGTGGATATCTGTATCTCAGTTCAAAGTGGAAGAATATACCAACAAACTTTATGCCAATATGTCATGTGCCTCTAAAATAATTTTCCAAATAACCAAAATTTTCCAAAAGCTTCTGAAAAACAGAAGTTTTGCTGTTTTTTATACATTCTAACTATTCTGTCCAAGTCAAATATGAAATGCAAATGGAAATTAGTGATTATTACTTGGTCTCCAAAACAAAATATATTTGACATGATGGAAGTGTTTGGGGCTTTCATAAATGTGTCATCAATGTCTAAATATCAATTACTTGACATAATATCTAATGCTTACTTCGTTTTCCCTTTATGAGCAACTTGGGAATAAAAGTATTTTTTCATTGTTCCTTGCTTGTTTAGATAATGACACAGATCAAGCAGGAGTCATTCCAGAGACAGGGTTAGAGCACCAGGCTACAGCTAATCCCACAGCTGCTTCCCGTAAGGGCTTGTACCCACCCTCTGCTATCTCATATTGTTGTGGCCATGCATGTTGAAATTGTGTATCACAGTGTGATACCTTTTCACTTCCCATCCTACTCCTTGCACACAGACCCAGCATCACTGCAGGCTACTGTTATCTGCCTGAATATTTTCTTGCTCTGCAAGGTTAGTGTGTCCTCATATATAAAAATCAACAAGCAAAATTTTTAGCATCATTTCACTTTTTCCTGTCTTCTTTCTTTCCTGCCTCTTCACCTAACCCTAGATGAATACCACAAATCATCACTAGAGAAAAGCTTTCCAAAGCAGGCTCTTCCTGCATTTAACTCTGAAGTACTGCTCAGATGAGAACAGAGTTGTTGGGGTAGGGAATTTTCCTTGCCAGAGACATTTACAGTGGCTCTTCTGCCATGAGATGGCGGAACCTTGTTCCTGAGTCTGAGATCTGCACCATCTTTGAGTCTTAATATTGTGACAGTTTGTGGGCTGAAAGATGTCCTGTATTACTGCTGGTCTGTTGATTAAGAGACTTATGGCTTAGAATTAGGAACAGTAATTAGATCCAGAAGTGAGGATACAACAGAATGCATACAGCCCTGGAGTAAAGTGTTCCTAACACTCCTATCAAACCAATTGTGATTCATGTGGCTTTCCTTTTCTTCAGTGAGAGACAGCGTAGGAATAACTGCAGGAAGCTCTTGGTCTCGGAGAAGAAGGTTGTCTTTGGAATAAATATTACAGTGAAAACTTTCCACCCTGAGCCTTTCATTAATTTCTCCGTGTCATCTTAGTATATTTAAACTCTGTAAGAAATTATGCTGCAAAAAGTTCTTCCCACATGTAATTTTTCCTCAAGTGAAGTACATACCTTTTAAATTATAAACTTCCTACTTGTCCTAGGAAAATTCTCACTGTATAAATAATTGAACTCATCTGCAGTGAACACAAGTATTCTTTCTCTAGCAGTCTAAAATATATGCCTAAATACACATCTTGTACTTAGTGCTTTAAATAGTAATTACTCCTGTGAAGTCACTGGAAGCCCTTAAAAGGATTTGACAGTTTCCCCACAATCTTTCAGTGAATGTAGTAGCTGGGCTGTGCAGTGCAACATCCACTGATAATTCAGCAGCTGAGGAACTCAGCAAAGCCTGCTCCAAACTTCTCAGCTGTTGACAGGCTTGACTTGCTGAGAACACTGGTTAAATATAGCACAAGCGAGCTGAGCTCAACAAAGTCATTGCTGTAACACTGTGTGAAGAGACCAGAAGAGGGGAAATACAATCTGAGAACTAAACTGCCAAAGCCTAACACCACCTAGCAACAGTTGAAAAAACTTTTAAACAAAAGTCTGGGTGAGACACAGACAGAGGATACCTCCTACTTCTCCTGCCTGGGATTTCTGCGAGGAGCAGCTCCAGTCTTCTGTTCTCTACCTTGTTTCCTTCATTACTTCAACTGCTGGTAGACCTGGAAAAGTGGGAAAAGTTTCTATCTTTGTGCTCTCCAGACCTGGATCATTCTACTTGTGTGGTAGTGCTGTGGGACTGGCCACTGCGATCTTTCAGTGCAAAGGATATATTCCTAGGTCCGTGTTGCTGACAGGTAAGACTGAGTTAACCACTCCATCATTTTTTTTACAAGAACCTTTATTTTCTAGTGTTTTTTTTAACAAAATTTTTTTTTTTCTAGTGTCTATTGTCTTTTTCCTTCTTTTAATGATTTGAAAATGATAGATGAAAGCTGGGATAAAAGTTTTAGAATTTTTTTTTAATGTTTTCATGATAAAAAAAACATTGCTTAAATAACTTCTGCAGTTCTGAGAACAAGCATAAGGAAGTAGCTAGTAGTAATATGCTAAAATGTGCATAGATTTTGACATGTATCTTATTTATGTCTGCTTACATGCAGACAGAAGATAAATCAACATTTGATAATAGAATACGTATCATCTCTGACCAGTGACAGTGTCGCAGCTATTAGAAACAATGACAACCTGTGTGATAAATAAAAGGAGACAGCCATTCAATAACAGAAGTAACCAAATTTTATGGCCCAGTGCATTTGTACTTTTTGTTTGCTTGCTGACTTTTAAGGACACACCTGGTGACTTTCATACTACCTTTGTGACAACCACTCTTGGTTCTTTCTCTTGTGCTTATTTACATAGAAAGAATATTAATCTCTGCTGCTTTGATTAGCAGCATAATGCAACTGTCCTCAGGACTGACCTTATGTTCATTGTACCTAAGTACAATGAGCTGCTTGAGCTGGGTCATTGTTGTTGAAGTGTACGTTTCTTTCAGCAAAATGAATGAGAAACCAGTTCTCAGATGTTTTACCCTGACAGCAGGATGGAAGCCTGTTTGTTGTTGGAAATGCTTATCCCATGGCCCCATAGCGGTGGTGTAATTTAGGGGAGGAATTGCTTAGTGTGATTTACTTTTTCTTAACTGACAAAAGCTGTTTGATCAATCGGAGAATGAATTCCACTCCTCCCTGCCACCTCTTTTAAAGCTGTTTTCTGCAAACAAAAGAAATGCAGTATGCATGAATTTTTAAGAGACATACTGATTATAAGTTCATATGCAATATGAATTCAGATACGAAGGCAGAGATTTAAAGAATGCACTTACCCTGTGCTAAAATGCTGTTCACAGATTTATGTAGAATTGTCTCAGACGAAAAATATTTGTCCTAAAGGGGGAATGAACTAACTGAGTCTGTGCTGACTGTCTGTGGTGCTTGACACTTAGTCTGTGGATTCTGGGACTGCCTCAGGGAGATGAGAATGTCTTGCTTTAGCTGAATAATTCTAGTTGCATCCTTGCATACTACATAAATGACATCAATACCACATCTTAGCAGTGGTGGATTGGGTGGAATTAAAATATTCTGAAGCAACTTGTACTTGAGAATGTAACTGCTTGCGAAATGATCAAATAAGTATTAGGATGGAATAAAATTCTTAAAAGTAAAAAGTAACACAGTATACATTTTATTTCCTAGCAAGGGGCACACTAAAGCACTAAACACTTTTTGGCAACTATCATTTAATGTGATAATCATTATTATGAAATTACTAAAGCACTATGGTATCCCAAATCAAAAGAAAACTTTGGAATTACTTTTTAATAAGGACATATCCTGAGAGTTATTTTTTCATAAGAAGGCTACACAGTGAGAAATAAATCTGAGACACTATGATTTGTACAGTCATTGTCATCTTGACATTAGAGGAAAAATTACAGTTTCTTCTCTTTAATGAAATATCTGGCAAATTAAACTGTGGAGAAATGACAAATTTGACCTTCTGAAAAGATAGGGATGGCAAACTCTGGGAAAATGCTATCGTAATATTCACTCCTTTTTTGGTTTAGTTGTTGCTCAGTGTAATGTGTGGTTATACAACCTCTCTTTTTATGCACAATTTACTTTTATCAAAGTTTTTTAAATCAAAAGGCAAATTATTAGCCTGATAACTGTCAAATGAAGTGACATTTGAGCAGTCTAATAGCAACTTCGAACTCTAACATATGGAAATGTGGTTTTACATACATCTGTCTTCCTTTCCATTTCAAAATGGAGGAGGAGGAGGCTAAAATTACTCTTTTCAACAGGTGTCCACAAAGAGGCTCTGGGATTTTCCAATCAAATCTGTGGAATACATAATGTGGCTATTCAACAGATGGTTTCACATTTGAAAGATAGCCAATTCTTCTAATGGCTGCAGTGAAACCAAGGTCAATTTTATATCAAATCAAAAAGTAATTTATGTTTTGGCAATACACTCCATTGTAGTGATTTCTGTGGAAGACAAATAGACATAGGATATTTATTTTCCTCCTTATGCATAATTTTGATTTTGTTTATATTTACATATTTGTGGAATGAATCATGCCTTTCATGATGTTAAAGACTCCTTCTTATCTGAATCCACTTCCAGAACTCTGTCAGTGGCTTTTTAAATTTTATTATAATATTTTCATCGTTATGATTATTATGAATTATTTTTAATTATGTTATATTTTTAGCTGATCTAGCCCCAGCTAAAGTCACCACTTTAACTGAGTGTTTTCATCACCTCAGTCTTTCAGTCTCTTTATAGTGGATCTGATTGTTTTGTATACTAAATTCAAAGATTTGAAACCCACCTTCAAAGCTCAGCACTGTTCTGTCCCTGCTTACATGTGCCTTGATTTTCCTGAGCTCCTCCTGCTCATATCTGGTAGACTATTGACCTTTGGCTCTGGTGTTTACAAGTACATCCTTTTTGCCACTGGCTTTAGTGAGCTTGATGTTGGCCTCATGGCATCTGAGTTTTCTGTAGTGCTTGCTGTCACACCTGACACAGATGGAAAGACTAAGCATCAATATTTACAGAACTATGTCAGCCAAGGTAGGATTCCTGAAGAAATGGATGTGCTCCCTGCAAGCAGCCCTGGACTAAACATTAGTATATTAGGAAATCTCTGTTTTGTTGGTATGCCCTGTTTTTTGCTCCTCTGGGCTACAATTTCACCACTACAGCCATTTCCATAATAAAGGTTCTTATTGATAGAGATGAATCAGTGAAACTCCTCCTGATACAGGATCTTTCTGTTTGCAGAGTTTCCACAAGTGCTTAATTTAAGGCTTTTGGTAATCTTATTTAACTCAGTTCAGGTACCCCCAGGCAGAAATCAACAATGTGCCTCAGAGCTGTGCCAGTCAAAGGTCAGGTTTATGCCACTGAATTCAGAGTGAGATTTCCTTTGACTTTAATAAGATCAGGTTTTAGAATTCAGGAATTAGCAGATAAATTTCCAGTCTCCTCAAGAGCATTTAACAAAATGGATCATCTCTATTCCTGTCCAAATATTTTTTTTCTAAGAGACATTTTACTTTTCCTCCAATTTCCTGCTTCTTCCTTTCTCAAGGTCAGTCATTGCAGGTTGCCATGTTATTTAAATGTATAAACTGAATTTGTGCCAGGAGTTTTGTCCTTCTACATATCTAAAATGACAATTATAGAAATAAAGTGAATATTTGTGGAGAAGCCAGATGAAACAACATTACAAATTAGAAGAAACTCCATCTAGTCATACTTTCTATTTCACCAAAAATGTTTAGTATATAAAATCTAAGATAAGAACTGAAAGCTAGGAATATAAAGTAAGGGTATTTTATTATATAGAAATGTTTAAATGCTTCTTTACAAGAAGCTTAAATGCCTAAACTTTTCTGCTTCATCATCTTGTTGTGGTAGTTTTCAGTTTTAGCCTTTTCTGTTTTCCTTTCTTTCATTATTTTCTACTGAAAGTTAGTTTATGCAGAATATTGGTAATTATTCGGGGATGACAGGCTTTTCTTCATTTTGGAGCATATTGGATAACTGAGAAAACAATCAATTTATAAAATATTAAGTTTTTTTTTTAACCTCTCTTTTGCTACTTAGTAGCCAGTATTTGTACCAAGCTAATGGCATTAGAACTTGGAATATGGTCCTGCAGTTATGCTTTGAGGTGAAGGGCAGAAACAATTGTGCCTGCGTCCTATTCAGGAGAAACAGTGAGAGTCCCTGATCATGTTGAAAATGTGTGATGCCTCATGTATTTGTGAAAATCCTGCCCTGCAGGACACTTGATTAGATTTTCCCATTTATTTTGAGTCTTTGCACCTACTCCTCCTGCTTCTGCAGATTGTCTGTACTTTCTGTATTATGTTTTATTCTCAGCATCATAGTAAAAAAAGTACTAGTATAAGTGCAAATAGAAAGTCTTCCTAAGTTGGGACAGTGACAGCTGTGCTTTTATTTATTTATTTATTTAAATCAAGATGGCTTTGCCTTGTGATTCTTATTCTACTTTGTCTGGGCTATCTCTCTAAATCTTTTCCACAAGTAAATCATGCAAATTGTAGCTCTAAAGGTGATCTGTAAGATTACATAGATTGTGGCATCCTTCACAGTGTTTTACACACTCAGAAATACAGAGAAAATACTATTAAAAGCTTCATTAAACCTTCATCAGGAATGGGAGTATATGTGTGCATGTGCGCGTGACTTTTGCAAGGAAGGAAATGCTTTTTGGCACAACAGAATGCTTTGCTGAAGGAGTGGGACAAACACATCCAAAGCAGAGGGAAATAGGCTGGAGCTTGTGCTTTTTCCCTTAAATGGACAACCCGTCTGGTTGCTGTGTGCTGACAGAGGCAAAGGGGGGTGTGAATCTGAAAGATCGCTGCACTTTGTCCAAGTGAGTCTCATTTCAAAGCTCATAAAATGACAATTAAATATTAATTATCTAAGATGTGGCCAAAGTCATTCAGATATATAAACAGGTGGGGTTTCAAAACAATAAGAGAAACCCCGATGAATTTGCAATAAACTTGTTCAGTTTGATTTACACACTTTAGAGCTCTGTAATACAGTAATGGTTACTTTCTTCACTTTTCCTTTCTGGGGAAATGGTGACAAAGAGTGTAACGTTTTGTGATTTATGTTGTTCAAAAATCTGTTCCAGCGCAAATGTAAAAGTGATATTTTGGAATCTAAATCCATTTTCTATCTGAAGTCCACAGTATTTAGAGGCTTGTATGTTTGTGGGAGGGAGGTATCTAACTGAAGAGCGTGTTACGGTTGTCAACAGCAAGAGTTACAGCTTCGCTAACAAACTTTAAAAAACCCAACTGATAAAAAATAGATTTTATTGCAGTAACAGAATAGTCTTTTTTAGAAACTGGTTTTAAGGCTGCTCTTATTATTAAAAAAAAAGTAATTGAAAATAAAATCTCATGTGTCCTTGGTAGAAGAATTCTCAGTAGAGTTTATCAGCCTGCTTGCGTTTTTTAGAAAATATAAAGCAAATGAATGCAACAGAAAGCAGAGACTGCTTACATCAGTGTAATCGAATTGCTGCCAACTTGCCTTGTTTATCTAAGAGATCTCTGTGAAAATAAGGTCTTTCCCACACAGGCATGAGTCATAGGATGTAAGGCAGCTAAGCAGACTTGCTTCAGCTTTCTAATGAGCACAAATCTAAACTAACCTGTTTTAGTGCCTGCTCCTGTAACTAAATGAGATCTAACTTGACAACAGGAAGGGAGAAGTAATGGTGAGTTCATGGTGCTATTTCAGTGCAATAACCTGAATGCTAAGGAAACGATGCAATTTCCATTTATTGGGAAAACTGCAGTTACTGTGACAACAAATATACACTGAAAAAAACATACACAATTTATCCTCAAGTTCAAATTGGTGAACAGAATAGAAAGGGTGTTCATAAATTCTTACACTATCTAGTTATGTGTCTCAAAGAACATTCTTATTTTTAAAATATATAATCCAGATTGTTCAAAAAATAACTCTTTAAAAGAAATAAGCAAGGGCATAAACTGAAGGCTGGGAAAGAACATGTGGTTAATGATGACTGGTTTAGTGTTGGGCTGACTAAAATTTAATTAAGCATAAATTTCTCATGCTGAAGTTAGTCAATTCCTGTGCCTGTCATTCATACTCATCCCAAATATCTCACTTGTCTCACCCTCTATAATTGCAAAGCCTCTTGGATCTAACTTTCAAGGTAAAGGCTACAGTGGTTCTTCTACAGTGTGTTATTTCTTTTTATTTTTCAACTGGGACTTCTGTAATGAAAAAAACCACACATTTTATTCCAGTAGGTGAGGACTTCAGCTACTCAGTCTGATAAAATTCTTTAGAGAGAACTATACATTCCAGTTTTTGACTCTGGGCAGGAGATAGCAGGAAGGGAACGATGCCATGCTGGATGTCAAACAGAGCGCGGAACAAGATGTCCCTGCTTGCAGAGGGACACACATGGCAGCAGGGCTCCTGAGTGCCAGGGCAGCCTCGTGTCCTGAGGCAGCTGGCTCTGGGAACCACTGCTGCTTCAAGTGGCACGAGACAGAGGCTGGGACCCAAGGGACAAAAGGCATCGGAGTGCAAACAGTAAAAGGCAGGGTCACAGCAGCACATCCTCTCCATGAGGGGTGCCACGTATTTACAGAACCATAATTCAGGTGGAAGGAACTGGCAGAACTCATCCAGTCTTCCTCAAAGTGGGACTATCTCCAGAGTGTAATCAGGTTGCTCAGGGCTTTGATTATTTTCATATATCTTGAGTATTTTTAATGTATAAATATTCTAAGGTCTCTCATCTTTGTGATCTATGGATCAGAAAGTTTTGGATGTGGCCAGCTAAAGAATATTTTGCAAGAAATTACAATCAGTATATCAAAATACACAATACACTGAATAAAAGATGTCTTGAGATTTGGTTGATAGTAACAAATCACAGGTCTTTGGCACTTTCAAAATTGCAAAAAACCCATCTGTAGTGGCTTGGCTTTTGGATTTTTTAAATTTTGTTTTATTTAATGCATTATGTCCTAAAATAGAAATAATAAGGACAAAAAATCTTGCATGCAATATTTTATCTTAGTTTCCTCCAGCTTTCAGAATGCACACCCTCTTCCTTCTGACAGCTACATTCTGTTTGAAAGCCAAACATTTAGAATTAGGCACAATTGAGGTGCCATTTTCCTTCAAAAATAGTCTTGAAAAATGTTAAGTATATTCTACCCTGGTAGTCCAACAAGCTGCAAGGCTAGCATTGAGAATGTAAGTAATAAGAAAGTGAGTGTATAAGGAAGGATAACAGAGGAAGGAAACTCTGGAGACTGTTTCCATTGCTGAGTTCCTTTTCTCGCTGAACATCTCTTTCCATTTGTATCCTAATCAGGAGCAGAGCATGAGTCACATATGGCACACAGGATTCCTAGATGGAGTTCTGGTTAATCTGAGTCTAGCTTAGGCTAGTTTAAAAAAGCCCAACTTGTGGAAGCATCTAAGTTTGCCTGTTAGTGACTCTTGTAGCATGAAACAAGGACAAAGCAGAGGCCTTGTGACACTCAAAGGGATGTGGCAGTCTTTTCATATAAGACTTCTTTTACCTATTTAGAATAACCACTGAAGACAGGTAACCTCTTTAGATAAACAATGTTCCTAAAACTGGAACTTTAACTAGAATATTGTCATCATCTGTACATAAGGAGGGAAAAAGGAGAGCGAATTCTCATAGCTGGTCATGTACTGAGGTGTCAGATCCCATTCTACTTGTCTAGAGCAAACTCAGCATTGGCTGCAGAGAGGAACTGAAGGAGCTGGTGTATCTTGCACATAGACACACACTCATTAATAAGTACTCATTAATAAACACACTTTTTATTAAAAAAAACACCATAAGCTTCAGTGGGGTTGAGTTAATGAGAAAGATAGTGAGATTTAGGAATAAGAGTTCATGCTTTGAAAGGCACCAGAACAGGCTAGGACAGACAAGAAGTGCTTTAGCAGGAGGCCAGGAAGCAGAGTGTTTTAAAGCTTAGCTCTAAACTTTTTAAACATGAATTATCAGGTAAACATCTTTAACTACCCTGCCTTGAATCCATATGGGCAGAGGTTTCAAAAGTAGCTAGTGGGTTGAGGAAAAAATATCTAAACTGATTTTCCTTTGCTGTCAGAGAACATGTTCTAAAACCCCAAATTATTTCAGAACAACTTTTTATTAGAAAGATAAAGAGGGTGCAATGTAAGAACCTTTGGTACAGAATTCCATCTATTTCCAAATGATAATTTACAGAACTTACACAACAGGATTGTACTGCCATGGTACTTGGGGGCCCAGGAGGAACTGTTCAGAGCCCTGTCTGTAACAGTGACACATCTGCCTCATTCCAAGAAACCAAATTCCCTGCAGTGACACAAGTTTCTAGCCCCTGCTCTGTATCACTACCAGCCACACAACCTTTATCACTACAGATGTCTGAGAACTAATGGAGTGCTAGAGAAATATATGAGAGTTATAGACAGTGTAATGAGTTTCTTCTTAGCTTAGTAAAAAGAAGCCTAGGAAAATAAACAGAAATAAACTGAATAATCTACAGAAGGGTTCAGGGAATACCTTCAACATAACACAACAGTTTGTAACAGTTTGTTAAGGAATAAGTAGAATGGGAACAATTCTGAGGCTGTTGGTGTCAGCTCCAAAAATCCCTCCCAGGACAGAAGTGAGTGTCTAGAAATAAGGCAAGCATAATTGCACACAGGGAGGGTTAATTTAGTTACCACCAACACTAGTTGTATAAACAAAGTCTAAATCACACTTCAAGGGTGTGATTGAACTGCAAGGCTGTAAGAGTGGCTGAACGTCTCATAGATTCCTTATTTGCCAGAAACAATTTACTATATTCATGTTCCCTCTCCAAAACATTCATGTCATGTTTGTTGTTTAAAATAATGTTACCTTAAATTGTGAGGTGGTAGTTGTCATGCCAGGGAGGAGGAATGCTGGTTAAATTGCTGACTTTCACATCAGTGACTCCCTGTGTGACTCTCAGCAAGTTACTTACTTTTCCACTTTTAATAACAACCTGGAATGTTACAAGAATAAACATAGTAGTGACTTTGACACTCTGAGATGTTGCAGTATTGAACGTCATGTCAACAGCTTTGAATAAGAAGACTTAAATAGCCCTCCTTGGAAACCAGATTCTGCAGGGAGAAGTAGGCATAGAAGTTGAATTAGTCTGCGTGACAAGAATATGTATTTTTAGAGGAGCTCACCAGAGGGAAGCTTAGCTGTGCCCTGAGTTGTGGGTCACAATAAATCAACCATACTGGTAAAACACAGCAAAAAAAGGAAGGAGAAGGACCACAGATGTGACCAGAAAGCTCCAAGAACAAAACCATACCAGAACAGAAACCAAACTAATGCCAATACTAAGATGTTTCAAGAAAATCAAAACCATTCCCCCAGGTTCAGTTGTACCAGAGGTAATTCACAGGGCAAAGAGGGTGCTGTCAGCTTGTGAGTTTGTTGTTATTTTGGGAGTGCTCAGGACAAGCTCTCTAGTACAAGGAGGAGACTGCTGGGAAAAAAAAGAATCCTGAAGGAAAAAGAACCTTAGAGAGAAGGGGTGAGCCAAATGTGACTGCCCAAATTAGCTGGTGTTTGGCAGCTCTGGAGCCACTATGGGGCTGTGGGGAGGGAGGAAGAGGGAGCACCTGGGAAACAGAAATGTCCCGTGCTGCTGCCTGTCTCTTGCAAGCTCAGCAGGAGCAGGTAACCAGGGTCTCCAGTCATGCCTGCTTTGTTAAAGCAATGGTGGCAGCTCAAGTGACTCTTGCTCACTGGGATTTTCGATAAGGACTTACCAAGGAATTAAGTTGCCATTACATGATGCTCAGCTTTAATTTAAACCAGAGAAAAGTAGAAAAAATACAGTTTTGAAGTCTTCAATAATGATCTCTAGTCTGATCTCTAGATGATCTGGTGATTTAAAATATCCTGAAAAAGAGCTATGGAAGATTTTGTTGAGATTTCAAATCTGTGTGGTTGGCAATGCCAGCAGCCAGAAGGGATGGTGACTTTGGGACCAGGGCAGAGTGTCACCCTTAGGGATGTGCCACAGCTCAGAAGAGGCTGAAACACAGCTGAAACATGGCTCTGCCACACTGTGCCCTGCCGTGGTGGAACAACTGCACAGGTGGCCTCAAAACTAACCCAGATCAAAGCAGGAGGTCTGGAAATAATCTCTTAGTTTAGTTGTGAGCCTCTCAGATTGGAGAGAGAATGGGATAACAAATGACTCTTCCTTGGATTTCATGAAAGGGAGCTCAGGTCTTTATTTTAAGGGTTCCCCTGAAAAGAAGGCGTGAAATGTGGAAACCACATCCTGGATTTGCCAGCACAGAAAAATGATCTGCATGTCCTGCTTGGCTGGGAGATGAGTGAAAGCTGTAGTTCCCTTTTGGGCAATAACTCAGGGAAGGGTTGAGGAAAGATAAGGAAAAGACACCTACCAAAGGAGCAAACAAACCAGTCTTCTGGGGCAGTTATATTCAGGTGCAAGAAAGAGGTGTGGAAAGGAAAAGAAATCAATAGTTTCTTTTAAATGATCCTAGTTACTTTCCCTTAAAAAATAGTGACCCACAGTGTCAACGTTTAGAGTGCTCCAAAGAAGGAAAGGGAGTTGCATGTGCACCATGTACAGAAATGTAGCAGCATTTCAGAAAATGCTTTGTCATTGTGGAGAGTGGAGCTTCTCCCCATGTGTATGATGGCAACATCCATTCTCTTACAAAAAACTCATACCATACTGTAGCAGAATATGAGTTCAAAAGGTTTAAAGTCTCACAGCAACTTTAGCACATCAAGGGGCTTTTTTTTGTTAGTTGTTGGCTAGTTGGTGTTTTCTTGCTGTTGCTGTTGTTGGGTTGTTTTTAATTTGAGGGTATGGGATTGGTGGGGTTTTTTGTGGGATTGTTTTTTCTTCTTGTCATAGTGAAAGAACAAAGTTAAGGGTTTTGAACCTACTGTCTCATGGCTGAACCTAATATGTGATCTCTAAGCTCCCCTGAAAAGCCTACTTCATTGTTGCTTTCCTGATGTAAAAACAGGGGACCCTGAGAAACTGAGAGGTAATAACCTCTTTTCAGAGTGGTGATTTGTTTGCTTCTTGGATCAGGCAGCTTGAGATGCTTCAAAACAACTTTTGAAGTATCTCCTCCAAAGGATGCATATACATCTCATCTCTGTGTGTCCAAGCCCCCCTGGCCTCTGTCCAGCAACATCCACATTTCCTGACTCATGGCAACTGTGCCCTGTCTGGTTGTACTTCATTAGCAGCAGCTCAAAATTCAGAGCAATGTTCTGCTGTTGCGTAAGTTTTTCCAAGCAGGAAACAATAACACACTGCCACAAACTTTATTACATTTATCTTGGAATTCAAGATCCTGAAGAGACCACTGCTTATTATTATCTTCTTTAATGACAATCCAAAAGGAATGTAAGATGCTATTCTTTAATAAATATCTTCAGGATAACTTAGTATCTTCCTTATCAAATGATCTGAAAAGGAAGAATAAATGCTACAGAAGCTATATTAAGCAAATAATTTTTCTTTGAGCTGAGAAACATGGTTATGATTATTTATTGTCATATAAGTTTTATTGCTGTATCAGAACTTACAGGATAAAATAGTGAGGGCAAATTTAGAGCATCAGAAGCAGAAAACAATGAGTAGGTTTTAAATGTTTAGTAACCTACCTTTCAGTACATCCTATTCTAAATAGCTCTTCTTTACCTGCATCTCAAACATTTGTTTATAACATTTTAAAAGCAGTAGCATTATCAACTGGCTCAAAGCACCCTAGAAAATAAATGGCCCTTGACTATTACTGGAGTTCATTAAAAGAAAACTCTTGTCTGACTCTAAAATCTATTTTGGAGCTACGGCTGCTCCACTCCCCTGCTTGTGGCATGATGCAGCTGCTATTCCTTTAATATTTTTGCTGACAGCTACAGCTGACAGATAACATTTCAGTTCACCCCAACATCAACTGTGTCTCCAGGCTCCCTCAGGCTGAAAATGCTGCCTTCCCTGTGGCTTTACCTGTGTCACAGTGCAGCTCTGTGAGTGTGCAGTCACTCACTGGTCACTGTAAGGGGGCAGCAGGCACAGGGCTGCAGTCAGCTCGTGTGCTGGGGGAGCACACCAGTCATCTCCCATCTGTGAGTGGTGCAGCAACAGCTCCTCTCCTTCCTCTTCATTCCTTCTCTCACACCCTAAAAAAATAGGCAACTGAGCCTGGGAATAAAAATATTTTTGCATATATACCTCTGAAGTATGTCAACTGATATTTTACATTTTTACATTAGCTGTCACCTTTTATTTTTTTTTTTATGTTTGTTACCATAGACAATATAAAAGTTATTTTATCCATCTTAATGCATAGTTCCCTAGCAAACAGGCTTTGATTTCTTGGTCCATAGGAGTTTTTGGATCATAATCAAGCACTCAGTAATACTGTGGTGATCCACCCACAAAAGGAACTTTTCACAAGTGCAGGACTGTTTTCCTCCCTGAGAGAAAACATGAACATTTACAGTGCTCCCAGTTCTGTCCTTGAACATCCACATCTGTTAGAAAGAAGAAACTGGAGGACAGGTAAGCAGTCAACATGTAAGAGAGAGAAAGAAAAGTGAGAGGGAGGCATTGCTCAGTTGGACCTTCAGAGAAATTCTCAGGAAAATTAATTATAGCTGTACTTTTTTGATTGATGATTAAATTAAAAAAGGAAAAACAAATAAATGCTTGGCTATGCTTTCTGTTATTTATTTTTTTTAGGATTTTCAGTGAGATCCATTACCTTTTGTTTGGATTTAATATTTTACTAGACTTCAAAATACTGCTTTTATTATGGGGCTCATCTATCAAAATTTAGAGAACAGGAAGACAAGTGGGAGTTTGGAACCATGAAAAAAAAAACCACCAAAACAACCCAGAAAGGAAAAGGTTACAGTACTTTTTTACTATAGTATAGACATTAAAACCTTTCCCAGGAAAATACTTTGACTGTTTCACTTTGCAGAAAAAAAAGTCAACTTTGTGTGAAATATTTAAATAGTGACTGGAGCAAGAGCTAACACTTGGGAAGACCTAAAGATACATGCAAAGTGATAGAGTTGATTGACTGCCTGTGACCCAAAATTCACACATTTTTGTTCAAATACCCATTTTTGAATCCTGCAGACAGTTTGAAAAAAATCTGTATTGTAAGAACTTAAGGCACTACGGGGCTTTCACAGAAATTCGGGACTTTTGCTAAAAGAAGGCAGAGAAATAAGTTTCTTAAAATTGTCCTACTTCCTTCCCAGAGTACTGCTGACTTCTTGTCATCTTAGTGTGGGGAAAAAAATATCAGAAATAGGAAAATTAATAGTTTCTGCAGTTCATATATTCTATTTTCATTTCTTGTTTCTTTTCAAGTTTATGCTGAATTTAACCCAAATCTGCTTCAGAGTGCTCAAGACATTCTTTTAGGTAGAATGAATTGTTTACAAAAAGAAATTGCCCAGTGTAATTTCAGCTGCAGGCTCTAATCAGACTTCTCTGCTTCCAATTCCCCTGTGGTGGATATCCACAAGAGGCAAGCAGCAGGATGGTTGTACAGCTGCAACACCAGGGGCTGAGAAAAGCACATCCTTTAGAGGGAGTGTGAAGGTGTCCTAGCCCTTCTCTAGGGCCCATGGGATCCGATCCATGGCTGGAGAATATTGGTATTAACCTCACATTCCCATTTCTCTGCAGACAGGGAACCTAAGCAAGCACAAAGCCACCACTGGAAAACATACCTACCAATACAAATAAATAATGCAGTGTCACTAAACTGTGAAGAGAGCAGTGAGCCTCAGTGTTCTGTGTCAGGTGATGATATTAGAATATGTAATCTTTGACAGTTCAAGAAATAGTGTAGGTGCTGTTGTGTTGTACTGAATTCATTTTCTCTTCTTTGGTGTGACTCCCCTTCCACAGGTTTCTCAAGGGAGGCAAAACTTCTCAGTTCTGTCCTGCAGTTCAGTGGAATCATCTGGTTTCTAACTCGGACGAGAGGCATTTCATCTGTGAGACCCTTCAAATCAAAACACTTTCCTTATGGAAATGAGCCTGCCTGAAACAGCTTGCATTAAAAATCTGCTGTAGTTAATAGGTCAAAATTCCCAAGGACATTGCACAAAAGTCTGGCAGTGTCAGACTGGTTCATCTTAAAAATGCTGTCATAGAGCATTGCAGGCAGGAAAACAAAAAATTGCAGACGTTGTATTATTTTTACATATTTTTTGAATGCTGCCAAAATAGGCATCATTTGCAGATCAAATACAGAAAAAAATCTTAACAAGTTTGGCTGAAATAATAAAAGGGAATATTTAGAAATTTCTTAGAGCGTGTCTGAGAATGTGCTGTGTATGTCAGCTGATGAAATGATCATGTCATTTTTTCAAGTATTCTCTAAGAAACCACAAAATCTACCAAGAATAAGATAGGAAAAGTCAGAATAGACACCCTTTCTGATGTTTTGATTACAAAAAAAAATATATTAAGTTATTTAATAAAACTTCTGGTTTTATTTTTAGCATCTTTAAAAATACTTCTTTTAGAACACAGAAGGGATGGATTGGATTTGTTGATAAATCTTATCAGCATATCAATATTAGGTACATTTTGAGTCTCTTCAGTAGCTTTCTCTTGAATCTTCTTTGCAACTCCTTCCTTAAAGTCAAGAAAAAACTGGTTAAAAAATCAAGGTGTTCCATGAGATACTTTTGTGCATCTGACAGATTTCTCTTATCTACACAGTAACTTGAAACTGTGTTAATGGTGGCTTTTGATGGATTTCTCTTAGTTTGAAAGTTTACTTTACTACTGGTAAAATATATCTAATTGACTGATAATTCACAATAGATGGAAATTTGAAGTATAAATGTGAGCAGACATGAAATGCTATATCAAAATGCTATAATATGATAGGCATGACAATTGATTTATAAATGAAATATTAGGCTGGGATAGAGAAGAGAACACATACTGCAGAACAAGCTGATAACAAAGCCCTATCTAAGTTTGCCTGACACTTTTCATTAAAAATCTACTCTTATATGAAGCCCAGTTGTTTACATCTTTGCCAAACTTCAGTTGTTCAGGCTGGATGTCTGGCTGAGTCTGAATTGTTTTTGGAAGTTTCAGCCAGAATGCTTTGAGCATTTCCAGGAATTAGTTGAGAGAAAATTCTTGTTTGCCCATGTGAAAGCAATCCAATAACCATTTTGCTGAAGAGCTTTAATGTCTCCGTGTTCCAGAGTGATCTACTGAAATTCAGCCAGGAAACTGCTCTGTGGCAGCAAATTGACTTTTGCCATTCCTGTGCAAATTATGCCAGGCTAAGAGCCACTGAACAAAGCATTTCACCAAGGCTATCTTGTGAAAAGATACCCGGTAGAGATTTGTAACTAACTTCTCAGAATAGCCCACGCATGCTGGACGCTGTCCCAGTTCCTCATAGCTCACCTATTGCAGCTGACTTAGGCACATGTCATTTCCAGAGAGCACCTCCACCTCACAGTTATGGGGTAAAGTAACACTCTTCCCCACAGCTACTCCTTCATCTGGAGCTTCAGCTTACAGCACAATGTAAAAGGAGGTGAAAGGCCTTGTTTCAACAGTACTTGCTCAGCAGAGCCTATGCCATGGTGGCAGCAGATGTGTGGGTAGCATGATTGCTCTTGCTGCTAGGGAGGGTCACTGCTGAGGAATAGCAAGGTGACAAGCCCTTTTATGACACCTTTTTACCTATCTGTCAGGATCTCTTTGCCAGCAGTAAATATTGGCCATCACCTTTGCTGTGGATTGAAATTGCTGCCTTTGGGAAAGCAGAGAATAATCAATAATCACACTGACACTTTGCCAGGGTAAATATGGTTTTATTAGGAATGTGTCTCAATCTTCAACTAATTCACATTTGGAATAAGAATTATCTCAGTTCATGTCTTTCTGTGGTGTGAGATTTGTGCAATTGCACTGTTTGGCATTCACCATTGGCTGACAAGCAGCTGGACTTCTCTCTGGGTCCCAGCATCCACCTTAGCTCATCTTCCAGCTGTGAGCTTTGTGAGTGTTCAATCTCCAATACCTCTCTAGGAGCTGCAACTCTCCAACTTCACCCATCTGCATTGTACCAGACTACTCTGCAAAGCTGTCTTCTTAGGTCTTCTCTGGATTTGGGCACAGGGCCGGCTCCTAAGGCAATTTGCTCAACCTGCTTTACTCTTGTAGAAACAGCTACGGCAGCTGCTGTTCCCATATTTTTACTATGCTTACTGTTCCTCTTCTCCCTGCTGCAATCCTCCACAGGAATTCATTCCATCTGACTGTGCCATCTGTCTCAGTGTTTCTCAGTTGCTTGCCCTCCTCTCCAAAGCCAGGGCTTTGCAGTTCTACTACAGTTCTGTACAGCAACAATCTGTGTTTCCACTTCTCACAATTTGAAAGCTACACAGAAACAGTTAAAAACATGTGGGTGACACAAGACAATGCCAGTGCTGGTTCTCTGACCCTCAGTCCTGTTGTCAGTGACTGGTCATACCTATGTTCCTAAATGTAGACTTCAAAAGAAGTTGACTATGTTCAGGCTGCCAAACTCTGGCTAGGCTAATCCCCAGGCAGAGCTAACCCCTGAACCATTCGAGGAAGACCCCTGGTTAGTCCATGTCAAAATTTTGACTGAGCCCTGGCACTGCTTTATCTCCTAGTTTGGACATAATCCTCATGTCATACTCATCTGAGCATAAAAAGTGCCTGGGATCATCTGAACAGTCACAGAAAACATTTCTGCATTATAAAGCTACTCTTTATTTTTATTGAATCAGACTTCTCTAAGATTACAGCTAGAGTGACTGTTTTTCCAAGAATATTTTGAAATTCTAACACTGGAAAATTCAAGCATTAGAAAAAAATTTGTGACACATGTTTAAATTGATTTTTTGAGTTAGTTCCTTAGGCATTATTTTAGTATATATCCTCTGTATGCATGTTTTTTTACTATCTACTTTCCTTTTTCTCTTTTCATTAGATGAGTAAAAACAACACAGACAATTTTAATAAAGCTCAGGGATCAGTGTTTCCACCTGAGCTACCTTCCTTAATGAGCACAGCAGATGATACTCAGTCAGATGAGTCAAGGCCAATAACACCTCATTGGGTCTTCTTAGTTCCTTGTGGACAAACAGTGCTTGAAGCTACAAGCACAATTTGGCACATGATTTCACAGGACTATCTCCTTTTCAAAAGGCTACATGTGAGCAAGGAAAAAAAAATGCCACTAGAAAAAGTTAATTTTAACCATACATGGTTTTGGAGGACTGTTTTTATTGAACAGCAGTTCAATGAATAACATAAAAAAGTCATAGAGGTAATTCTAAGCTCCATCAGAACAACCCCCCCAAAACTTCTTGATACATCAACAACTAAACTGTAAACAGCCAACAAACCAACCAGAAACTCAAAGAACCACTTTGAGCCCTTGTCTCAGAACATACAACTCTCATGTTGTGGGGAGATCAAGCCTTGAAGGCCCCTCTACACTGTTCATGCAGAGGTATTGGAATTTGCAGCTTGTGAGGACAGACTAGATGAATTCCTTGGCCTTCCTCTCCTGTGAAAGGACTCTGGTGGTGCCTCAGTTGCTCATTCTTGTGTAAGGGAAGCACAACCTCAGAGGCAACTCCATCCTGAAATGATAACATGAAGTAAAAATGACCACCTGTTTTCTTCTTCAATGTCCTGTGTTCAATGCATGTGTTGTTAAAATTTGAAAATCACAGTTTTAGAGCAAACCAAGACATTCATCTTCCAATATGCTTTCCAAATCCTTCTCCAAGAGCTGATGAAATGATCTGACATAAAGCAGAGCAGAGGCAGCATTCTTTAGAGCTTTCAGTGATGCATATTTTACCAACCCATCCATGAGAAAGGGATTCTTGAACAAAACAACTAAGTGAAAAGAAGAGATAATTTTAAAAATATGCTTAAAGGGAATTTTAGTTGTGACATGCACTGTGAACACTGCTAAGGATTTCAGATATAAGATTGTTCTGCAATTAAGAAGCAACTCAATACACTTTTAAATTATAGCTCTGAAGACATAATTTATGTCTCCATTACTTTTATCTTAAATGGTCTTTTTGGCTTTACAAAACTTTAGATACAGATTGTTTAAAAACTTGCAGCTCCAGCACTAATTCCACATAACAGTTTCTGAGGAACAACTGTTGCATCAATAAATATAAATATCTAAATATACATAAGATTAAGATCCTTCCTATCCAAGATATTTCACCTTTAATTTTAGGTGCTCGAGGCATTAGCAAAAGCTTAAAAATGTTATTGAAAAAGTGCTGTGACATCTGAGCTATGGCATGCAATTTGTTCACATGCTCAGCAACAGGCAACGTGCTCTGCCCTTCTTTTCTGTCCATGGGAAGAGCTGCTTTTGGATTTCATTTAAGGGTGAGGCAAGTACTTTGGAGATAACATTTTGCAGTTCCCTGCTGCTCTTATCTTATTTGCAGGCTCATTTGTTACTTTTTTGCAAGAATAGCTTTCACATTTCAACCACTTCGTAATGGCAATATATTTTTGTGGTTTAAGACTAACATTAAGTCAGCTCCAGATACCTGCTGGGAGGTATTATATTTTTTTGTGTACCTCAGCTCAGGATACAGGTGGCTATTGTTGTTGTAGGGTAAGAATTACAGTTCTGCTTCTAAAAATAGAAGTCTTTTGTATTTGAACAAAACAGTTCAGTAAACCATCCTTGCTGAGGTAATAGTATGTTTTTCATGTCAGAACTACAGTGGGACAAAGAAGCCTGCTTTCAAGGGTACCGAGCCACAGTAATTTGAAATAGCTCAGCATCAAGTCCTTCAGTTTTACTTCCATGTCTTGTCATAAGCAATCAGATTAAGAGAGGGAAGTTTACTGAATTAATAGTAAGCTACCGCTAGCTTTCCCAAAGTGAGGTTCAAGACTTCTCTATGTGAACCCCTGGAATACAATCAGCTGCAAAGAACTCTGCAGCATAATTAGTGGCAGCTGGGGATTGCATTTGTGCTCCCTTCTGGGCAAGCAAATCAACCAACCAACACACAAACCAGCAGCTGAAAACTTCCAGCAGGGGAAAGCAAGTGCATGGCAAGGATTTGAAACTTCCCCAGAGCACTCTTTCTGTCTCCAGCTATTTTCAGTTCAAGAGATTGCCCTAACCTGATGTGGTTTATCTGGGTACCAGTCATAAGTGAGTATTTCTGCCAAGAATGTCTCCTCCCAAGTCATGTTAACTTCTGCATCCGTGGAGAAGGTGTTCTATGGTTCTGCTCTTCAGTGTGTGAAGAACTATCCCGTTCTGTTTGTTGGTGGAGACTGCTTCAAACCCCATGTAAAGCAACAATAAACAGCAAAAGAGAGCAGGTGCCAGAATATGATAGGAGCACAGACTAGTTTTCTCCTAGAACTCTGTGGATGTCAGCATCACTCACCTTTCTGGGTCTCTTCCCTGACACAACCAGGATTGAAGGCAGTCAGTGCCAGAGCCCTGCTGAGCCCAGATTCCTGAGCTGTGGATGAACAAGGAAAGCCAAACCAAATGCTCTCTGGCTGCTGCCATGCACAGAAATCATCTGATAACTGAGAGATCCTTGAGAACAGATTTGTCTTCCACAGGAAATAAAAAAAAAAAAGCACATGAAATTGTTGTCCAGGGCTCTAAGCCTGGAGTTAGTATCATACACCTTCTAACCATCCTTACACTGTTTCTTACTAATATTTCAGAGAAGCACAAAAACCAGCAGTCCTTACAGAGGCCCAACTATACTTTGACCAGTCATAGCAGGGACTGGAGATTCCTTGGTGAGGTAATCTCTTGTTTCTGACAAACATGAACAAAACAATGTGGTCCATGAGGATTGTGATAGAATTTTTCAGAATTAATAATGTGTAAATCCAGAATCTAGTGTCAGACAGTATAAAACTTTTTCTTTTGAATATGAATCAAGTTTTCTCTTAAAATTTGCAAGGACATTTTCCCCCTGTAAGAGAAAATATTTCAGAACTTCAGTCTTCTGAAAATTGATCAGTCTTCATTTACTCATGACCAATTTGTTTCTGAAAGATTTCAAAGCATGTGAACGGTTTCTGTTCAAATCAAGAAATAATTTTGCTTTAGACAAAACTAGCAGTTTAAGGAGGGAAAAGGGCTGTTTTGATGTATATGTTTCATGTGGACTGGTGAGGTAAATCAGGAACTTGAAAAATGCACATATCTTCTGATTAAATATTTAATCATATATAACGGTGTCATGGTTTAATCCCAATTGGCAACTCAACCCCACACAGCCACTCAAATTCTTCCTCCAAGTGGGGCTGGGGAGAGAATCAGAAGGGCAAAAGTGAGGAAATTTCTGGGTTGAAACAGAGGCAGTTTAACAGGTAAAGTGAAAGCTGCACATGCAAGGGAAGCAAACCCAGGAATTCATCCACCACTTCCCGTGGGCAGGCAGGTGCTCAGACATCCTCAGGAGAGCAGGGCCCCATCATGGGTATCAGTCACTTGAGAAGGCAAATACCACCTCTACAAACATCCCCCCTTTCCTTCTTCCTCCCCCAGCTTTATATACTGAATATGACACCATATGTTGTGGGATGTCCCTTGGGTCAGTTGGGGTCACCTGTCCTGGCTGTGTCCTCTCCCAGGTCCTTGTGCACCCCCAGCCTCCTCACTGGTGGGGTGGGGTGAGGAGGAGAAAGGCCTTGGCTCCATCCAAGTTCTGCTCAGCAGTAAGGAAAACCTCCCTGTGATATCAGCCCTGTTTCCAGCACAAATCCAAAATCCCCATAGCAGCTACTGTGATCACCTCTATCCCAGACAAAACCAGCACAAATGGGAATAGGAAATAGGCTATGAGGAAAATCACCAGCAATGTCAGAGTCAAAAATGAAACTGTGATTGTTTACTTGAGAGAAAAAGGGATGAAGAGAAATGGAAGAAGGGTGTTGAATAACAAGAGGCTAGAGAAGACGGATGGGTGGAGGTTCCTTCGCAACATAAGTGAATGTGCATATGATAAAAAAAATTAAAATTTAAAATGAAGAAATGCACGCAAAGTTATGTAGACATATGCAAATTAATTTTCACTGTCTTTGATTAAATTCAGAAACTTAGAACACTTTCAGAAGAATTGTTATATAAGAGGAAAAGACCTTAGCAGTCAGTAACTCAGGTTATCCATTAACTGATGGCAATGGTGAGGTGTTTTCTGTTCTTCTGGGTCCTTTAATGTTGAATCTTGAGAGCTGAATTCAGCATTACTCACAAGAAAATGGTGAGAGATTTTTAACTAATTTTTAATGCTGGCTAGGACAGTGAACTGCTAATAAAACCAGGAAAACCCAAGCTAGGTTTATGAAGCCATCCTAGCTGAGAGTAGAGTGAATCAGAATTTGATATTATTAATTACCCTAAGACATGATATTATAGTAATTTTGGGGCATCTTCATAATAAAATTTGCCTTTACTGAGCTAGTACACTTTATATGAAGATAGTATACTGGTATTTTCATCAAAATTTTAAGTAGGAGTTACAGGAAAACGAAAATATGTGTAGTACTGTCATGACTATAGTTTGGTCCCATTCACAGGGGTTGTCTGTGTATGTGTATGGGTTTGCATTTAGAAAGAAGAACTTTTCATATATGATTAATTTTTGTGTAAACGTTTTTCTGCTTTTGGTGGAAGTAGAATTTACAAGCTATTTTTTTTACCCAAGAAATTTTTGTAAAAGTTCATGAGTTTTTATTTCAAGCTCAGCATAAGAAGCCTTTTAAGCATGGAAAAAAATGAAGTATCTCCAAAACAGACAACTCTGTTTTTAAAAAAAGTCTTTTCTCATGTGCTCAACCCATGCTATGACCAACATAAATTAGAAACAATCATAATTCTGTTCCCTTGGCTATATCTTTTGGATACACTCCAACATAAAATGCATTAATACAAAAATGTTCTTGTCCTTAATTAATTTATAGCTTAGAGCAAAATACCTCATAAATAACAGTTGAACTTCAGCTGCAAAGGTTTTAAATCCAGGGATAAAATATTTTATAAAAATTGTAACAATGCTTAAACAGTTCTAGATGACAAGTAGAACTAATTATCAATAATCTTAGGAATTTTGGTGGTGGACAACTGAATGTAAAAGATGCTTATTTTACAATATATTTAGACTCTATTTAATTTATTGTCATTGTGGGAGAGAAAACGATGTAAGTTTTATCCCTACCCTGAACAAATACACTTAACTCAAGTGAACTATTTAGTTAGAGTTGGTTTGGTTTGGTTTGGTTTGTTTTTAAATAGCTTGAAGCATATAAAGTATGTTGGCATATCTTGTTTTGAAGCACGCATGACTGAAGTGTAGAATCTACATGATATATTATAGCTTTATATGGGAACACAGGACTGGAAAGGATCTAATGGGCCATCAAATTTATTGTTATAATATTGCAGGAATCATATTTTATAATAACTTCATGCACCTATCAAGTTCCACTGTGAGTGCATTTAGGAGTTTTGCTGCTGTTTTCTCCAACAGGAAAATTGTTCCCAAATCTCATTGCCCCATGGGAGAACCTGTTTGTGGTTTAACATAGGTTAAATTCTGGCCAATTAATGCCATTGGGTTCCATTGCCAACATTGTCATTTAATTGAACTGGCTCTCCCATCTCCCTGATGTTTGCCTCTGTGATATATTTATACACAGCAACTGAATCCCTTAACAGCGTTTATTTTGCCAAGTTAAATAAGCCAAGCCCTTCATTTTGTCTTCTCATGTGATAGGCTCTCCATTACCCTGATCATCCCAGAAGTCCATCTTTGTACCTGAACAAGTCTGAGGTAATGTGCTACAAATGACAAAGTACAACAGTCTTGTATAATAGCACAATAAAAGAAACCATAGCAAACAGAGTAATAATTTCAGGCTTGCAAGGATGTGCTGTGCCAAATATTTAGGAGGTTGAGTAAAGGTTTTGAATCTCCTGAGGGGACCTTCATTAGAAATAATATGGATTTCCCCCCCCAAGTTGTTGATTGAAATTGCAGTATGAAATGTTTAGGGTTTCAGTCAAAAGCTGAGAAATCAATGAAAAATTTTAATTGGTTGAGACCTTCAGCCACCATTGTATTCAGTTCATTCAATTTGTAACAGTAATCATTGAAGAAATGGGTCTGGCCTTTTCAAAGTTTGTTTGACAAAGTTTTATAAGTATTGACTGTAAAATTTCCTATGAACGCTATATAATATGTGATGAACCTTTCCTAGAGAAGGCACATTTGCATTCACATTTTGCCCTCAAGAAATTTCAGTTACAGAGTTCGGAGGGCTGGTTCCCTGGAATTACTTCTGCAGAGTGCTCCTGTTGGTGTGAGCCAATGGAAAGCAGAAGAGAATGAGGGTACAACTGATCCCACCATCTCCCAGGATGGCAGAGAAAAGGATGTTTGATCAAATCCAGTATCCCCTCGTCTCTTGTGCCATAGCTTCTTGGAAAACTCCAGGAGACTCCTGTCTGCCAGCTGTTAAGACTGTGACAGCAATCTTTTTTTGGCTGCTTTACTTCTAATCTGTACTGAGTTGATAGTTTAATCAAGTTTCAAAGGGTGCTTCAGAGAGAAACTGTTTCCCAGTCATGCTGAGCCTAACATCCCAGTGCCTGGGATCAGGATCACTGGAGAACAGGATGTCTCTGTAAGTGTGAGAGATACTGGAAGAGCACTTGTTTTTCTACAGTCCTTCTTTTCTCAGGAATAAACAGGCTGATTTCTTTTTTAGCATTTTCCTGCCCTGTGGCAGAAGACAAAAAGAGATTTTTCTAATATATTCTAAGAAAAGGAAAGCACAAATTTAAGCTACTACCTGCACATATGAAGATCAATGAAAATGAAAAGCTTTTAAAATACCTGAACAAGAGCAAAGGTGAATCCCAACCATGAATACAAGCAGTTAGGTAAACAATTAAAGAAATACATGTCAGGGCACTGCAGGAGAGGCTGCTTTCTGAGGACTGGGGGTAGCAATCCCCCTGGGGAACAGAGACTTGAGGGAGACACCCCAGGCCTTGGCATCAGGCTCATTCCTGGAGACAAGAGGAGCTCAGGATGGGCTGTAGGCCAAGCTTGGTGGCCTCCATGGACAGACAGGGCAGGGCTGGGCTCTGTGGAGCTGGAGACCAACCCTGCTGTGGCAATCCTGGGGCTAGGGCTGGTGGCCCCAGGGGGGCTGATATAGGGTCCTGGGTTCTTGGGGCATTGATAATAAATTAAATGGAACTGTAATTCTAACAATATTTCTGATGATAACCATGATAGTCAGAGTTGATTTGATAGTGGAAGGTGTCACATGCCTCTCCTGCCCCTGTGGTGGCCTGTGGGTCATGGGAAGGAGGTGCCTCTTCATGCATCCTAAAGCCTTGTCCAGTGCTGGTGGGGTGTATGGTGCTTCACAAAATCAGCTTCGTTTTGTGTCCCATTGTGACTTGCTGTGCACAGCCAGACCTTCACAGCAGCCCCCAGACTGTCTGTCCAGGACTTACCTTTTGTTGTACTCTCCCCATTGTGGCTGCTGGGGCTTGGAGCTTGGTGTGAAAAGCAGCTTTGAGAGCTCTTTGCTTTCCATGGCTTTTCCTTTCGAAGTTCTGGGTATGGTGGCTTGTAGATCAATGGGAATATGGGGGCTTTCACTGGTCCCTTTCATTAGGGCTTCTTGGCAAACCTGCCAAGGAAAACTTCAGCTTTCTGCTACGTTTGGTTTCCTGAACCATGCTTCACTGGAGGAGGGGGACCATATTTATGCCAACGAGGAGAGATAAAAGGCTTTCTCCAAAATAAATCTACAGAGAATCAATAGCTTCTTATTACTCTGCTGAGAGTAACAAAATATATGGTTCTGTTTAGTGCACATGATAAAACTCTCAACAACTGGGATGGAAAAGACAGCCCAAGGAGCATCCTGCTGTGCAAAGAGCTGTGGTGTTATTGCTGCCCTGCTAGGTTTAAGTTGCTCATGAGGGAAAGTCTGCAACCAAAGCTTTGTCTTTCTTAGCATAACAGGGGTTTAGGAACATTCTGATGCACCTGTGTGTTGTCTGTGGGTGAAACACCAGCTGTATTCAACTCAGCAGCAAAATCCCATAGGCTTTTTAATATAACATAATGTTGTATAATGGAGAATATTTTAACTGTTACAGTGATATTCACCTTGTCTCTTTCTTTTGCTCACTATATTTACTGTGTCATCACTTAATTAAAATAAAGAAGACAAGTATAGGCATAAATATTATCTTGAGGTATTTTAATGCTTAATGAAGAAAAAGTTTATCCAAAGAGTATACTATGTTTACCTTTTCCTGCTGCTTGATCAAGTATCAGAGGATGGAAATTACTTAAGTCCTATCTGTGTTCCAGGATGTCTCTTCTTGGGAAGACATAGGTGTAGTTACTACACTTGTAAAATTACTTTAAAATAGTGGAAAGAAAGTAAGGGTCTATTCTTTAACAATATCTTCTGTGAACAGGTTTCTGCAAATCCTGAATAATGCCACTTTTGTTTGCTTACAGAACATCAGACTTCAATCTCATTTAGGCTGATGAAAATCTAGAGTAACATCTTTAAATTCAGAAGAGTAAAGGCAAATAAGGTCAGAATTTGACCCACTAAGCCTTGGTCCACCCTTTTTGTCCACCCATCTCAATAATTAGTATGTACTTGTTGACAGCAAACTCTTCTTTGCTTCTTACATTGTGTGAATTGCACTGAAAATTCAGCTCTTCATTGCAAAAACATGACTCATTTTCTTTTTTTAGGTCTAGATAGTTGCATATTAACTTTTAAAGACAGTAGTCTTGATCCTTCCTCCATTCAAATTAATAAAAAAACTCTCACTGAATTTTTTTGAAGGACAAACCTTTCATAGGCCAAAGAATTAATTGCTGTAAATCCCATGTGCCTCATAAAAATTATCTCTATTCTGCTTCTTGTAAATTGTCATGAGAGATGTGATTTAGGGCTTGTGGGTATAACAGTGTGATAACCTGAATTCTTGTACACATAGGAAATGTTTTCCGTTATTCATAAATAAATAAGTAGATGGGTAATTGCTTAATCTTTTCCAAGAAGTAGCCGCTCAAGACTGAAGTTCTCTAAGCAAATTTTCTAGAAAATGAAAATACTCATCAGTAAAATAACTTTCCTGTAAAGCTAAGTTTTCCCTAATATGTATGGTATGCACCAATTACAGCTGGTCAAGATTTCATTACTGTATCTCTCCTTATTAATAATCCAATAGATCTTGTTCTTTCCACTCAGAGCAAGAAAAAATATACAAATACCAAGCTGATACTTACTATTTTGCAAGAATTCACATACAGTTTGTTAAGAAATAATAGGCAAATGGGTCATACATTGCTCTGACTGCTATTGACTTAGATACTGCAGTAGTCCTGCTTTGTTCCTTGTAGGAATATACTGTTATTAGAGCTATATAAATTATTTAAATAACAGTAATTTTGTAGAGTTGAACAAAATTGTTTCTGTTTTATTTAAAAAGATCACAGCTTCCCAGAACAGCACATTTTCCTTGCCCAGGAATGACCTCCACAGCCTCACAGCCCTCAGAATCTCTGCCACCCCTGAGCCTGCCTGCACGCAGCATTGCTCAGACCCAGTGGCTCTGCTGTTTCCATGCCAGCTGTGTCTGGAGTGTATTTGACCTGTAAAATTTTGTTTATGCCATAGCCATGCTGCTCAGTCAAGATGGTCAGGGCAGAATTCAGGGAATCCACAATTCTGTTTGTTTATGCAGCCTAATCAAGTGCATGAATGAGCTTTCATCACATGAGACCCTGCCTTTGTCCGGTGCGGTGGCTCTGATCCCCACATGCCCAGCAACATCCCCAGCTCTCCCACAGCAAAGCTCCTACTCCCCTGCATGTCTTCTGTATCTCCACAGGATTTGGGGTTGTCACCAAGCCCCCAGCCTTCCTTGTTTGCTTTGTGGGCTGTGAGACAAACCAGTCTGCATGCCTTGCTGTGCTGCAGGCTCAGCCACAGCGGGAGTGCCGCGTCCCGCTGAGCGGGCAGGACTCTGCAGACTGCCTGCAGTGTCACTAATACTCTGCTGTCGTGTCACCACGTTGTGTCATTGCCTGCACATATTCTGCAGAGCTGCTCTCCTCAGTGAGGAACCCAGCACATCCCCCACCAGCTTTGTCCTTCCCTCAGTACAGCTGCTTTTTTGGGGTTGGAGGGGTTTCTTGGAGTTTATTGCCAGATTACAGCAGAAGGCTGTGCCTTGTGGTCCCAGCTCTTTGGAGGCAAAGGGAGTGTGAGGTTTCCCCACCTGGCTGCTGTACTGTCTCATACCTGCAAATGCCTTGCTTCATGTGTTCTAGATTCTTCATGGCTTAGCAAACACAAGGATAAAGTCAACGGGAGTCTCTAAATTAAAAATATAAGTATTTTCATGCCACTTTAAGTCTGGGAATCTGTGTTTTCTAGCTGACCTGCTGGCTGGCTGGCTGGCAGGCAAGCAGAACATGCTGCTTCTGTCTCTGTCCTGGCATGCAGCCCCTGAGCCTTATCTCTTCTCTAGGGAGCAGCAGGGACCCCAGTCAGCCTCAGGTGGGAGCAGCAGAGCGATGGCACAGGGACACCTCTACCCTCAACTCCCTCCTCCCCACTCCGGACCTAGATTCTAGCGAAGCCCCTGCCCTGGGAGCATCCCTCAACACAGGTATTGCTGCACTCCACGGGCTCCTCTGCTGACACACAGCTCCCAGGTGGAGCTACACTCCTAAATAAGTAACATTCAGGAGATGCTGTTGCAATAGCATGGCTGGAAAGCAATACCTGAGCTTTCTGCAGATGTCAGCTCCAGGAGGTGACCAAAATGATATTTCAGAACAAGGAAAGGTGAACATGAAAACCAAGAGTTTTTCAAAGGCTCATCTGAACTGCAGAGCTGTTAAAGCTCTTGGGGACTGTTGACGATTCCCAAGGACATCCTCAATACACATTGTTTTGTCTGAAATTTTTTAGCATAATGAGTTAAAAATAAGCATTCTGAGTTAAAGACTTAGTGTAACAAGGAACTCTGCAGCAGGCACCATGGAATCCTTTGACCATATTACATCTTACAATATTCGTCTTAAATTTTTCCTGTCTTTTAAAAGCCCCCTTGCTAGTATCACATTGATTATACAGCATTTTTTATTTCCAGTTTTAAAGTTCCTCAAGGTGCTGGAGCATACTTGAAACTGTGAACCCAGTTCAGAAACTGGAAGGCAAACATTAAATGATTTAATAAAAATTTCACAACTTTAAGCCCAATATCATAAAATATTTTTAAATGTCTGAGTCATTTGGAAAGCTTGGGACTGTCTGTATTAATTATGGCCCCAAAAGTCTATCCCAACAGTCAGAAAGCAACTCCATTTGTAGTCAAGGATTGCAAACACAATCTTCCTGGAACTGAAAGTTGTACATTGTGCAATTTTTCTGGCTTGTATAGCTTTTCTATTTTTAGTTGTTTCAAACCTGCAATACATCACATAATTCTCCTCAAATTGCCATCCATAATGCTAATTGAAATTGACTTGGCATAAGTGATTTGCTTTCTTAAATTTGTATAGTTACTGCTTTATCTAACAGTGTTACACAAACAAAACTTTATTTTTCTCTGATATAAAATTAATGTGAGTGCAAACTGGTAATGATGTGTTTCTAGTGATGGACTTCAAAACAATTGACAAAAAAAAGAAATTACTCCCCCTCCTAGTATTGGTTTCTTTTTAAAATATACATGTGTTATGAAGTCCAACAACTGTTCCATTACTTCAGCAAGCCATTTATTTAATATTTGCCTTTATAGACACTTGGAAAAGTTTCTCTGAGTTTTGAGAAGGACTAATATTACAGCACTTCTCAGCTTTTTTGAATATATAATGATAACAAATTTTGGGTTTGTTTTTTTTTTGCCTTTCTAGAAATGCATCTTCAAGGTACAAGAGATCAGTCAGTGACAAGTATTTACACAGAGTTCTCCAGGATTGTTCTTGCTTACTTAAATAGTAATGTCATGTGTTTGGCTACCTGCAGAAATCCTTTGTGAGAGCTTGTGTCACACTCTGGCTGAGCAGAGGACAGGGAACTTGCCACACCAGTTTGGGACTTTTGTATCATAATCCTAAGTTCTGGGTTCTGCCAATATTTTTATTTGCTAGGCTTCCCTATCCCTTTGATTGTAATCCTTTGTCTTTGACATGTATGCTCATTCCAACAAGTCCAAGGTTTGTTGAATCCTTGGTGTTTGCTGCTTCCACAGCGTATGGCCAGGTGAATTCTGGTGCCTGGAAATCAGGTGCTGCAGCCAATCCTCCTACAACACTGGGATGTGCTGCTGAGCACTTTTCCATGCAGGCTTTTGGCTTTTCTTGATGGCAAAAAGTAATAAGAGTGCCATTAAGCACAGTCAGAATAAAGAAATAAAGATTTTTTTTTTTTGCAGGCTACCTTTGGTTGAGCTTGTGGCGATCTGCCAGCTGTACAGAGTTTCTCTAAATTCTCTGACCCTTTCATAGCAGGGTGGTTTTGCAGGCCTAGAATTCACTGACAAACTGCTAATTGATTTTTAATTTTTTGTTTTTAAATTTATGTTGTTTTTTTTTTCCAGTCAAAGGTGTTGCACAGGATGAATTGAAAAGATTCAGTAGGATACCATGTTTTGAATTTACTTTGCTTAAATGAGTTGCACAATTTAATACAGAGGCATAGGGTTTATGTTTTCCTCAAGTTCCATTTCATTCAGCAGAGTCTTTCAGGCTTAAAGGTACAAAATATTCTTCATTAATAAAAGTAAGGAAATATTTATTCATCATGAGGACTTTGTTCTGAGTTTTCTGAAAGCCTTGGGAAATATTTTCAGTTTATATACAATGGAGGCTCAGCTGTTTAGTTTGTGCTTGCTTTTTTGGGACAGCTGTGCTTACCAGCTGGCTATTGGATGCTCTGGAAAGCTGTCCTTTAACTTTCATCCAGGCAGGTCTCAAAAAACTCTCTTACCTCTGAAATTCATGCAGTCTGTGTGTGGACAAATGCAGATAAGGAAAAGCTCTTATCTGTGGTCTCTGTCCTGAACAGTATCACAGCAAGCAGTGGCAGCTCACTTAGACACTTTCACTAGGCATACAAACCTGAGTGAGGTTTTTTCTCACTGGAAGTAAAACAGTAAATTAAATGTGAAATGCAAAACAGTAAATGAAATCTTAAGATAAGTCTAGCACCTTTAATATGACAAGTGGTGGATTTGTTTCCTCAGAGGAGGAAAACTGGCTAATCTTCCTTTTCCCAATCACAGCTTGCTCCAGCTTGGTCCCATCAGAGCCAAGTGTTGACAGAGCTGCCAGCAGCAGCAGCACCAGGCCCTTGCCAAGGCCCTGGGTGGGTCCACCACCCAGGAGAAGCAGCTCAAAGTAATTTCTCAGTCACCTAAATTTCCTTGAAGGCTGATGAAAAACATTTAAGGAAATAAATAAGGAATGCTGAGACACTACATAATGGCAGGCTCAGACAGCTTTTCACTAAATAAAGAAAACCAGTAATGTACTTATATGCTGCTTTCTTACCTGATCTACCAATAATATCCCATCTGTTTATGCACCTCTCACTGTTTTTTGTTTGTTTTTTTTTTTTGTTTGCTTGTTTTTTGGATGGTGACCAAAATTTTGGTATCATTGTGAAATGTCAAATCATTCTGTTAAATTTGTATTCCAAGACCCAGTGATGCCTTCATATTTAGAGACATCTCACCAATTCTCTTCAGCAATAGAGATCTCCACAGCTTTTCTCTCATACAGCTCCTCATATGAAAGAGGAACTCAATAATTTTATGATTAATTTTTTTCAGACTTTTCATTAATAAAAATTAGTTTCTAGTTTCACTTTTTCTGACTAGAAGAAAGCTAACATAGATCTACTTTTATTGCTTGTTCTTAAATTAGTTGTTTTGTACAATTACAGCCAAATTCACTCCACTCTTTCTCCCAAGAGTTTATCATGAGAGGCTGTAGCTGGAGTATCAAATGAGCTCCTTTCCAAGTCAGGGAGCTTGGTAAGGATCACCTATTGACTCTTTTTAGTGCCTGTAAGAAATACTGTGTTCTCTGCCCCTCTCAGGCAGCAATGTGCCTGCAGCAGAGGTCTGATGCCTTGTGGAAAATCCATCCCAACTGCACAAGCCACTTCAGTTTATGACTTCATTAATATAAAGTTGGCAGGGTTGGTTATGGCAGAGGATATGACACAACCCCACAGCCTCTGTCATGCCCTAACATTTGCCACCAAGTGTGGCACTGTGTCAGGTGCTGATAACGAGGTGCCAAATACCTGCTATTGCCTCCCCACCCCTCAGCAAAATCGGCCTTTGTGATGATGCTTTTCTGGATCCAGCCCCAGTTTATCTGTCAGTCAGTTCACTGATGTGCCCAAATTAAGAGTTCAATCTCTTTAGAGAGATTAGGGGTGACTCAGAGGGGCAAACTGGGAGCTCCAGTCATGTCCTCTCACAGGAAGACTGGAACAACACCACCTCTACCCAGCACCTTTCGCCACGGGAAGATAATCAGGGTGTTGCCCGACAAAGAAAAACACATAACAACCAAAGTCGCTATATGCGGTGCTTTATTGAGGGCCCTGGGGCACTGGGACAATCGTCCAAAGCCAGAGCTCGACATCACTACAAAAATTCTCAGGTTTTATACCTTTTCATTATCCTTATCTTATCTATACATTGTTTTTCTACATTCTTAAAAATTAGCAAGCACATCATTCTTAGATAAGGCCTTATCTAAGAGATAAGGTCTTATCTCTAAAGATTGTCTTATCTAATAAGTCGTTATGCACTTTCTCAAGAATGTTAGAACTAGTTACTTAGTTACAACCCTTGAAACTACAACACTCAACACTCGATATCTAACAGCATTAACTAGGCCTGATTCGAGCCTTAGCATAACTACTACTATTTTATTTTTCCAGTTTATTTGCAACTAGGGAATGCTTTCCCTGATAAATAGGAGTCATGGTGGGCTTCAGCAGTGGTCACTGGAACTGCGTGACTGAGGAGGACAGACCTGAAGTCCTAACATAGCCTCAGAGAGCTCAGACTCCATTTCAAAGACAATGCAGATCATGGATGAAAACTAAACTTCTATCCGAGTCACACAAGTGAAATACTTAAAGCTGACTGTATGAATTTATACCAGTGCAGACTGGTATAAATTTTAACATCACATAGGCTTGTAAAATGCCCACTCCATTTGCTGAATGTCTTTTTAATATCTTTCCATGGCTCTGAACTGAAATTACTTTCTAAGAAAGACAGCTGAGAAAGTTTTTCTCTATCCTAGTGGAAAACAAAGAAAATGAAACCCTTTTAATGAAGTTAAGGAAGGTACGGTGTTTGGCTAGTTGCAACAAGACAAACACAGCTAACTTATATTTTATTCCTGTTGAAATTGGATTTTAAGATGTCATAGACATTAAAGAATCTGGCAGCACGTAATTTTAGTAATGCTAATGCAAGACCAAGCCCATGCAGAAATATTTATTTGCTTCTTCCTTCTCCTTTCCTTTCTTACTCAAAGTAACTATGTTGTATTTTCAGCTTAGCCTGAATTTTTGCTCTGAATTAAAAAGCCAGGTGAAGATTTAAGCAGATTAACATTAAAAGGCTGTTAAAAAACCCCATCAAAGCCAGCTCAACCTGTACATGCAGGAAAACTCTTTAACTTCATTCTTTTCAGGTGAAGAAATTGTTGTCTAGGGATTTTGAAAGCATGACATTAGAAAAGGCATGCAAATAGCTTTCTAAAAATGAAAGCTATTAAAGTGGCTGAGGCTATTCTCAATGCCCAGGTGAGGTAGCTGCATGTTTTTGTGCTGCTCCCTGTCAGCTTGAGACACTGGTATTATTTAAATCATTTAGGCTGACATTTACTTCTTTACTTTCCTTGCCACAAGTTCTGAAGTCAGTGGAAAGCCTGCAGGATTACTGGGAAATAATGACAGTCACTGGGCTGGCACTGCCAGGAATGAAGTAAGACTCTCCTTTCCTTTTACCTCTTTGCAAACAGTAATGACAAGTGAAGGCCAGGGTTTTGAATAATGCAAGGGCCACTCTGGAGCCTCACAGTGCTAGTCCCCTTATCAGTGACACGAAGCAGAAAAGTTTGTGCCACCAAGCCCAGCAAAAGCCAGGATAAGCCTGGTGTGAAGTGGGGATGTTGTGCAACCTCTCTCTGTCCTTCAGCTTCCCTGTCTCATCCTGACTCCTGCTGAACCTCTCTATCACCAAAATATCCCTCAGTAGCAACTTAAAAATATGCCTCTAGAATAAGTACTAGCGATCTGTGTGCCTTAACATAACTTGAAAAATTCGGATTTTTTTTCTGTTTTCCCACCACTCACTGCTTATTTTCTCTCTTCCAGACTGTGTATTTATGGTGAGTTGCACTTTCCCTTAGCACGGCTGATTAGTTTTCCATTTCCTTTGTTTGTAAAGGTTGTGGAAAGGAAAGGCTGTAAATTAAACAGTGACGGGACAGGAGCACAGATACTGGAAGGTGAACGTCTGTACTCATGCTAAACCCTTGGAGTGGTCCTTGGCACACTTCTGGCCAGGCCACTTAACACCCTCCCAACCCGTTTTGAGAGCATGTTTCAGGAGTCAGCATGGGCTAGGAGCAATTCCCAGTGGGCAGTGGGGATGCAGCCAACATGTTATGGATGCTAAGAGGGCTTAAGAGCCAGAATTATTTTCCAAGACAGCTGGCCTCACAGTCAGAGAGGAGTCCTGGGCATGGTTAATCTCTCCAGTATACATGTAGCCAGAGAATTTTCTTTGTTTTTCCAATGGGAAAAATATTATTGTAAAACCACCAAAATTGATAGTGATACCCAAGGGCGGGTTTAGTATCAGAGACTATTTTTAACTCCTTGTTTTGAAACCAATTAAACTTCACAGGGGAGGAACCTTTTGGGAGGTGGAAGGCAGCCCAGTCTAATGGAGGGGGTTAAATTCACATCTCACCAGATGACAAGGCATTCATGTGCAAGCTGGTACTCGGTGTCTATCAACAACTGAAACTTCCTACAAAGGAGTCACTGACAGAGATTTGGAACTTGCTCCCTGCTTTGGTTGACAGTTGAAATTTGAGATGCTGCAGATGGCTTTTTTTTTACACTGTTGTCTCTTGGAGACTGTATTTGTAGAAGATACAGGTCCTCTGTCTAATTTTTTTCCCTTTGCTGTAAAATCTTTAGGGGTATCTACAGTGTGATTAATTTTCATATTTTTTCAAACAAAAGAGAGAAAAATTAGTCACATGTAAAACGTAGCTATTGTTTGCTGGTTCAGAGCTATTGTTTGCAAAATCAAAGCTGTGCAAATTATGGCTACTGAAAAGAAGACAGATTCAAGATCCACATCGGGTCAGAAAGACACAGCAACATGTTTACCTCTACCCAAAATTTAGAGTTTGCTTTTGGTCCATTAAACTTTTTGTCTCATCTCATGCTTGTTAAAAATACAAGTTAATTTCGAAATAAAAAGTAATTTTAAAGTGAAAAGTTGAAACTTATTTTGTAAAAAGCTAGAGGTTTCCTCATTTCCTAATTGTATTTGCTATTTGCCCTGTGGTTGATTCCTAGGTTAAAGCAGGCTTGCACAGCCCATGGAATGACTTTAGTTTCTGTGCTGTATTCCCTCAGTGATATATAATTTTTAGGTATTTTGGTTGATCATAGTAAGGATACAAAGAAAGCAAGACCTATGATGATTTTCAACCTGCTCCTGTGTACTGCAGCTTTCAGCAGTTTTCTACCATCTTGGCAGTTTTGTTATATTAGGCAATGTTATAGGAGCAGGGGTCTTTAGAAACTACTTACTAGAGATACAAGGGTGCTGTCCCTATGTCCACAGCATATTTCACCTTATGGGTTATCAGCTTGGCTCTATGCTGCCAACACAAAGAAATGGCCAGTGCTTACCTAACACCCGAGATTTCCCAGCTGTAGGAGTGAAAAATCTTTGGTAGGCCAGCTAATCTGCATCACCTCTCTTACCATCTTCCAGGCAGGTTCTGGCTGTCAGGTGATTAAACAAATGTTTAGGAGGTTTGGACTGGAACTAATGGTGACACTGCTAGTGTTGCCTTCATGTGAAGTTCACAGTTTGATTTGAAATAGGTTAACTCAAAAGACCAGACAGCTGTAAAACAGTACGTGAGGGCACAGTGCTCAGTCCTGTGCTCTGAGAGTGGTTGTGTCTTTTCCTTCAAATCAGAGATATTCCTGGGCACGGGACACCCCAGTGGGATGGGAAGAGGGATGGTTTGTCCACATCTCCCAGCTCAGCTGAAGAGGGCTAGAAAGGCTGCACTGCAGGCAGTGTCACTGCTGCCACTCTTCTTGCTCCTCGCTAGTCCCTTTCAGCCACATAGCCACTCCAGAGAATAAATGTCTCAGCTCTCATCAGACCTTGTGGCATGTTTGTCTAGTGGTGTCAGCTACTTGAACTGTCTCCTCAGTGACTCCTGTTTGTACTTTCTGGCAGCTGGGAAGCACAGTAATCAAAACATGGGTAGGGTGATATATAAAAGTTTATTTTTTTGACTCAGTGATGATCTAATAGCTTATCATTCCTCATGCCTCATGCATCCAAGATGTTTTTCCAGATGAAGCCTGGGAAACATGAATCTTTGTGAAACAAGTCTATGTTACTCCTTAGCTGGTCAGCATGCATTACTCACATAAAAGTACTCCAGATGAAACCACAAGTTTTCCTGAAAATGACAAAATTAATGGAATGATACCAGCACAAACTCTGTTCTTTGTAAATCTGTGCCATAATTCAGCTAGAGAAGAGTTTACCTTGGAATTAAGAAAATGGAGTTAAAGTGGTATAAATCTGCCTTAGAGCTGACTGTGTTTCCTCTTTTAATTTTGTGAAATCCTTTTCTGGTTTCATGCAGATTATACTTATTTAGAAAGACACCTGGATATGGAATTTTCAGAAATCTATTTTCTTCCTGAGAGTACATTTATGCTTATTTCTTCCATTTTTTTTCAAACAAAGGAACTATTGTTGATATAGTCCTTGGTGAACATAGTTCATGTGTTACTATGAACCACTGTTACAAGAATCAATTTTAAAAGTAAAAAATAAGTGTTTGATAAAGCAAAAAGGCATTGCTGATTCCCATGCTGTGCCTCAGCAAGTATGTCTGCTATAACTTTGCTACTTTTCTACAGTACTTGCACACAGCAAACCCCACTATGGCAGCAGTGTCAACAGGATGAAACAAATATTTATTCTTCAGTGCCTGAGGCTCAGCACTGAGTTGCTGTTCCTCCTAATACCTGTATGACAAACACTTTTCCAGGGCAGCAAGCAGACCAGGTGAAAGGATGAAGGCAGCAATGGTTTACACAGCCAGAGTAGCCACAGGTCCTCTCTTAGTGTGTACAGGAATTACAGCCCTGTGGTTTGATTATTCAGGCTGTTCACTGAGTAGAGAATTGTCCTGATTCAAAGAGTATCCATAGCTCCGTGCCAAGAGTCCAACAAGAAGGGCAAGCATCAAACATGTGCTCTCACAAAAGCACATTGGCAAAGTATAACACTGTCAAAAGGAACAAAGACCTTTTCTTGTTTGCTCAAATCATGATGCATATGAGGACAAGAGACTGGGGTTAGACATCACAATGGATTAGTACTTTATGCTTGAAAATTTAGAAATTCAGGAAAATCCAGGATTACTAAGGTCAGATATTTTCTCTGTTCTTCATTGTATTAGTCATTAGGTTTATTGCTCTCCTCTGACCATCATGACTGAAACAAACACGGGAGTTATTTGTAAAAGCAAAACCAAGAATGAAGTCTGCATTCCCTTGGCCTAGTTCATTCACAATCCAGAGTCTGACACAATCCAGAGTCAGATACAGAGTCTGCCACATCCAGAGTCTGCTTCATGCAGAATTAGAGTCCAGCTGCACAACATTGCTCTTTCAGTGCAGCCACAGCTCCTGCCTGGTCCTATCACAACCTCTTGGGAATGTGATTCCTTTTAATTTCTTCAAGTCGTAAAAAATAATAATAATGAACATTGTAGAGTCCAGGAAAATGAGCTGGAATAACCAATATGAAAACTAATAATTTTAATCAATCTCTGAAGTGGTATGAACAGTTGTTTCTCTACATGATTGTCCTGTGAAAGTCACATCACTGAAGCCATGTAAACTTAGTTTTGGCTATCCAGATCCCCTGGGGCTAAAGCCACTCATTCCCATTTGGGGTGGTCCTTGCTGAGGACTTCCAAGCCAACAAGGTCAATTTGATGCCCCTATCCTCCTCTCCTTCTGACAATTGAGAAAGTCCCTTCCCTTCCCTTCCCTTCCCTTCCCTTCC
>VZTB01000319.1:1277102-1347149 GCA_013397245.1 Thryothorus ludovicianus | reverse complement strand
TCTTGTCTTGTCTTGTCTTGTCTTGTCTTGTCTTGTCTTCCCTTGTCTTGTCTTCCCTTGTCTTCCTTTGTCTTCCTTTGTCTTCCATCTTGCTATGTCTTTGATGTCTTTTTTTTCATTGGTTAAAATTGCTACTTTCAGATACAGACTCACACTATTTAAAACCTTTTCTAGCTCTCCTCATCATCTGTGGGGTGTTCAGATCTGATGGAGGTTTTATATTATTTGGTCTTCAGTTTGAGTATTTTAAAATTATTTTTCGCTCCTACTGCTATACCTTGATCCATAATCACTGGGCAGAAATTTGTCTTGCTCAGTTCTTGAGTTCTCTGCAATCAACCCTGGGTGCCAGGTACTTCTGCACATCACTTTGCTCCACTCCAAATTCCGGCACAGCAGAGCCCTGAAAGATACAGCTCCCAAAGCCACAGCAGAGAAACAAATTCCAGTCTTGGTGCACTAACCCAATTGCAGTGTCTCTACAACAGTTTGTTAGCCTGTCAGAAACACACCACTTTCATGTCATACTCTTATCAGTTAGATCTGCAACTGAGATCCAGACTACAAATTTATTGCCAATGGCAACAACCATATCATGGCTTTGAATCAACTTTTGTGTGTGTGTGTATTATAACGTTATTATTATTATTATTTTAAGGGAAAGTACTGTGGAGCCAAAATCATCATGTCCAATTAGCAAGAGGGGCTACACATTAAGTTCAAAGAACCCCTTTGAGTTATATGATTCTAACAGCACTGGTAACAGAGCCTAATCTAACCTGCCATTCCAAGAGCTTTAGGGAGAACAAATTGCCATCAGTGGGGGAAAGACTTGGAACAGCATGCAGGCTTGTCCTCTCCTGACATCCTACTCAGCAAATTCCTCACAGATTTCCTCCTGATGTCAGTAAAACTAACATGAAGGTTATTTCATAAAATCTTGTGCGGATTCTAACTTGAGAAAACTGAAGGAGCCGTGCCCAGAACAACAACACAGGCTCAAGTAAATAATCATAGCATTTGTTCTTTGTGCATAAAGCTTAACAAATGTCTGAACCAGAGAAGGGGCTGAAGAGTTCCCATGCCGAGTACCAATGCTGTAAGCACATATTGAAATGAATAGCCAATAAATATCAAAATCAAGATGACTGATCACATAAAGTCTTCTTGTATGACTGGAAACTGTTAGGAAAGGTTTCCAGTTTAATATGCAGTATGATAAGGAGTGGGGAAAAAAAAGTAGAGTTAAATGCTAAAGTTGTTATAAATCATATGAGCTATTTCTTCAGGGAACACAATCCCTTCAGCAGATCAGCAATGCTGTTAAGATGTGATCAGGTCTGACAGTAGGGGTCATTTGTTACCAGGGTTAGACTGACAGTGTCCCCAGAATCAGCTTTGGAATGCTGGTGAAACAACAGATAAGCAAAGTTTTGGGATTTGGATATTTGCATACTGAAATAATGTCATGCAAATACTCAGAAACTTTTTCTTTATCGTAATGCCATCCAAAAAGCAGACAGATATGCAAAATGATAATTCTGAGCACTCCTTTCCAGCACACAGTATTTCAGCCAACACCACTGGCATGTCCTGGCTACTTCACGCTGCTCTAATTAAAACTCAGTCATCCTTACAGCTGCTTTATATTCCTAGAGCACTGCACAACAGCTGGACCATGCCGTTGATTTTGGCCCTTAAACTCCTTGGAAATTGCTGTGTGAATATCAAAACTTTGGTCCTTTCTGTCACCATTTAAGCTCCTGCCACCTGCATCTCTAGCTTCAGCACATGACATCTTTGCATTTGGGTAATGTGTTTAAAAAATATCAACATCATAAGGGAAGACAGAGTAAGTGTTAGCATTAGTCTGATTTTGGCAGGTTTTCACACAAAGAAAGGCTGTTAGGGGCAGTGTCCCCAGGTGTGGCAGACTGTCTGGCACACTTACTGTCAGGAAAGGCTTGCTGTGAAATAAATCTGCAAGTTTAAAAGAAATTTTGAAAGAGGTCAAGTTCGATCTCCTTTAACAGCAATCATATGCTAATTACCCAGATGATATGAAACACCAGGTCAATTGGTTAAGCACCTCTCTTGCTGTTTTAATGAATTTTGAAAAAAACATAGTTTTGCATTTGTCCTTTGTGGGCCTCTATTGATTTACACTGAGCATAAGCATACTTGAAATATACATTCCTAATTTCTCTGTTAACAGGTTGATAAGCCTATAGCCAACTGCTCAGTCTTTACATGGCTTCATGGATTGATATCTAAGCTCCCACAAGGACAGATGGATCAAAGTGGCTGTCTTGAGTTATGATGTGACTGGGTGACACACCACCTTTCGTGAAGTCTAACATACTCAGCTAAGTGCATCTGGTTGATTATGCAATGTTTCAGATTGATGATGTGTCTCAACTAGTCATAAGTTAAATTTAGCATTAATTGTGCACCTTCAGGTCTATAAGTTGAGTCATCTTACTACAGAGAAATCCTTAACATGGCATGTTACTAAGCAGAAGGTACTGTAATATAATTAACTGTTTTCCACTGAAAAACATGTACAAGACAGTCTTCAAATATTTGTTCTTAAAACATGTAGGATGTCCTGGAGCCATGAAGCTAGTCACTGTAAGCCATAAAAAATAGGTTTGATTTAGAGATGAAAGTGACTGGAGGCTGTGACCCACAGGGACTCAGAAGGAAACACTTAGAAAATAGAGACAGATTGAATCCCAAGTGCTCTCTCCTGAGAGGAAGCGTGGTTGGAAAGTTTCAAACCCATTAAAGTTAAACAAATTGAAAAGCCCTATCTGAGAGGAAACATAGTACTATGTTTATTTTTCCATTATAAATCTGAAACCTAAAAGATTTCCTGGGGTTCTCAGGTATTGTTCATGCTTATAATGGAGATCTGTTTTTAGAAAGTGTAATTCATGTATTTAATCCAAACTGTTTGATGAAAAACACCCTGCATAAGCATTCAGGAAGCTAAAGGCCGTTGTATACCTGTATCACATATTGTTTGGATAAGAACAGACCTACAATTCAAGGAATCTCTTTGTGAAACTCTCTCACTCCAAAATACAGGATCTAATTCTCTCCCTGTTTATACTGCTGGATGAATTCCACTGAATTAGTGAAGACATGAGCAACCAGTCATAATAAAAAGACAATTTTCATGCTGAGTGTGAAACTACAAAAGTGCAAGGCTAATTGTGGCAAGAGATTTATAATCTGGCCTGAGTCAAGTATGTAGGCAAGCCATTGCAGACCCAGTATAATTTAGCAAAGCTGATTAGTCAATGTATTTTAGGTTTTGCTCCATCACTAGTGAACTGCTGCTTTGAACTCCTTATCAGAAGAGTGTTTGATGTTATTCATGTTGAAAAGCATCTGTTTAACTAATGAACAAACTGCAAACTAACACCAGAGATTAATTTAAATAAAAAGAAATACTTGGAAGCTGTGGAATATTTTTCATTAGATCTATTGCTATCAAAATTTAGCAATACAGTAGGTCAAGTGGCAGAGCTGAGGAACATTTGCTGTCGTACTCTAAGACTCTGTGTAGATGCTTAAGAAGACAGAAATGTGAGCATTGAACAACCATGATGTGACATTTTATTCCTGAATCTTCTGGAAAGAGTGTATTGATCTTGCCCATTTACCTGATAGTGATTTCATACCCTTTGTGCTCATTTTTCAAACTTCTTTTCAACTTTCCTTTTTGGAGGTTATCATCTAATAATCGTGTGCAGTATTTGCCACCTGATTTACTCTGCATTCCTCATTTTTCTTCATTACCTGCAATAAAATCATTGCTTATCTCAGAGAAACAGTAGACTGACACTTGTCATGCATTAGCACTCCACTCTCACAGAGAATTTATACTCCAGAAATATACTTTTCCAAAATTTAATTGCATTTCTGTTTCTCAAGTAAGCCACAGGTTAAAATGAGATCTATTTGATAACCTGCTTTGTTTTGTAGTGTTGAATTGTGAATGATCAAAATGTCGACTGAAGAAAAGGAAACACTGAAACATGTTATCCCACATCACTTTTAAGTTCCATACATTTAAACTTATATCAGCTTTTGCCTTGATGAAAAAGATGGCTAACCTTACCTCAGGGTTTTTTTCTGCCACACACAGAGTTGTTGAAATGGTTGTGCTTTCTACCACAGTCTTTTGAGCATGACACTATTCTTCAGTTTTTAAAAGACCGTTGTTATTACCAAAGGCAGTATTTCCACTGTGGCTTTCTTTTTTTTGCAAGAAATTTTGTTTATAAATGCATCTTTATGTTTGTTTCTTTCTAGGCAGGGATGAGGTCCCGAAACCAAGGTGGAGAAAGCTCGTCTAACGGGCACTTCTCCAGTTCCAAGCCTGTCATCAGCCATGCAGAGAATGAAAAACTTCAGGAGGATGCCAAGAAAAAGAACAAACCTCATCGGAAGGAAGATGAGGTCATGGTTTCAGCGACTGTCAAACGGCACTCAAAATCACCTGGCCCTGGTGAGAGAAAGAACAAGAAGTCCATAGAGCTTTCTAAAGAAGACTTGATAAAACTACTCAGTATAATGGAAGGAGAATTGCAGGTAAATTAAACATCTTCTAAACCATATTTTCTATGTACCTATCTATTTTTAGGCTGTCCAAAGAGCACAGGGCTCAACTAACAGGAACATGCATACTTAAGGCAAAAGACCACAAGGAGAGAGCAGTGGTAGTTGGTGTTTAACAGTCAGAGTTTAAAGTGATGCTTTATTTACCATTGCAGCTACCAAGGAAAAATAAATTATAAACACCTGTCAAAGAAACACCTGACAAACAAATGGGGATCTGCAGGTGAGGTGGGAAACAACCATAGGGGAATCAGTGGTGAGTGTGAAGAAAGGAGGGAGGAAGACAAGTAAATATAGGGAGTGTAATTACAATCATTATTGAAAGTAATCAAGAAGCAAATATATAAGTCAGGAATACTGAAACCGCACTTAGGATGTTCCCTGGAACTTCAGCATGTTTAGATATTACTGAGGGCTCAGTTAAAGCTCTGCCTGTCCTGTCTGATTTCTGGAGTCCGGTGCTTTGCACATTCCTTGCCTTTCAAAGATCCATTAGTTTTATTTCTTGGAGTAGTGCTTGCTTGAAAGCTTTCTCAGTTGTCTTGGTTTGCATGTTAATTCAGCCCAGTAGTAATTCCTGGATGGCAATCAGCCTGATTTTGCACTTAGCTTGTCCGTCCAGTTTTGAGATTCTTTTTATTGCTAATAAATCGTTGAACTCGCTATAGTGTGAGCCTTCAGAGAATTTCAAAACAAGAAGCTGAAACATGGTATTTCAAAAAGTCAATATAAAGACTTGTGGTTTTTCAAAATTTATCCCCTTTTGTAAGACTGCTTGTCAGATTCATACATTCTTTTGGTAGTACTTTAGCGACCTTTTTCACTGAACCTATGGACAAGCAGAAAAAAAACACCCGACCTGTGTGAAAGCATTTTGTCTTAATGCCTTTATTCTAATTAACCATTACTATTTAGCTTTTCATAGAAGGCTTTACTTTCCCTATGAAACCCACATTCATAACATTATTACTTTAATGTTGAACTTTTTACCATCTTATCTGATTACAAGAAGCAATTGTTAATTTCTTTGGTACATGAGTCACCATTACCACAACTCTGAGATTGCATCTCACTAAGTATCATTAAGTATCACTTTTTCTGCACATAATTTGCCTTTATTTTCTCAGAAACTACTCTCAAGTTACAAGAAGTATGCATTCAAAATAAATAATTTTGTCAAGACAAAGTGATCATTTTAAAATGAAAAACTGCAGGGAAAGTAAAGGAAGAAAATCTATTGAATGCAGTTTTGTAGAGGAAAAAAGAAATCATCATTACAGAAAATTTTACTTCATTTTACTTCATTTTACTTTATTCAAAAACTCGTATATATAATTTCCTTATAGATGGAGCTAGCGTGCAGCTTCTGTGGTGAACAGAGGCAAACCTCAATAGAAATGTGTCATGCTTGTGTTGTTCAGAAAGATTTACCCTGAAGTCACCTTTGTGGTCTGGAAAGGGGAGGTGAAGAAAGTCACTAATGTTTCCTGTGTGGCAATAAATGTGGTCTTTACTGCTTGAGTAATTCTTGTGTTCTTCACCATAGTCTCTTACTTTGTGGAGTAGTTACACAACCTTTGAATGACTGCCCATGCTCTCATTATCCCTATGGGGATGATGGGAATATATCCTGGACAATACTTTTAGGGATTTTCATATATACAGACCCCAAAGAGATGTTAGGCACTGCTGAAGCTTCCTGACATGACAGGAGGGTGTGGGGACAACCACACTGGTAGCCATAAAGAGTGCATCTGTTCTGCTCCTTGCAGCCAGGCAGGCAAGAGAGGCATTATTTTTAATCCACAGAGGATTTTAATGTCATGTAAAACCCCCCATTTTAGTTATTTCCCTGGTACCTGTGCTGACCCATTTCTGAAGTGGGCAAGCTACAGCACTTTGGCTGGAGATGAGAGCCTGGCTTTAACACTACAAATGAAGATGAGCCAAGGAAGACTCCAGCCAAAGTAAATACTCTGGTATTACCTCCTGGCTGTCACAGTGACCTAATGCACTGAGTCATTTCATGGCTTTTTATTTTCAGATCTGTTCAGACATCTCTGGTGGCTGGCTTGCATTTTGTTGGACTGACAAATCACACAGCGAGTTTACTTTGAAGCCATTTCAATACTGGCAAAGCAAACATTATCTAGGCATATGTAAGAGAATTTTGTTTTGAGAATAACATCCTTACCTGTAGGGAGATGCATTACTTTCTGAATAAAAAAATGGGATAAAATGTTACGGTTGTTTACTCAGCCAGGATCAGGGGGCATCTTATGCCCATACCACTGGGGTGATACTGCCTTGGAACCCACAAACAGTGAGCTAAGCCATGGGAAGTAATCTGGTTGTGAAAACTGTGGGGTTAGCAGGGTAAACTGGTAATATATTCATATGCATCATGTGCTTAGTTCGCTACTCACACCATCTGACAACATAGACCCACACCACATCAATCTTGGTATCAATATTGAGCACTAACTTCATGACTTGATGCCCAGCTCTTCATTTTGAAGCCAAATGTGCCAGAATACTATGGAGAGATGCCCTGGCAATGATGTTTATGTCCTCATTTTTACCTTGATTGGTTTTTTAAATGATAATACCCTCAGGTAGCTTACTTGTGCTTGCTTCTACAACCAAGTTGGACTCAGCTCTGCCTGTCTTCTGGCTGGACTCTGCACTTACTGAATGTAGAGAAGGAAAGCTCTTCATAAACATCTGAGGTCACCTTATTTTGTAAGGAAGCAAATGGGAAGAAAAAGTTTACAGAAGCTGTGGCGATGAGAATGTGTCCCAATGTACATGGCATGAGAACTCTTAAGTACAGTCTCTCTGAAGGAGAGTGGGGAGCAAATGAGCTGATGACAGGGATTTATTTTAATGGCCCTATAGCTCAGTGGAGTGTATTTTCTCTTGTGAGATCTAACTGCTCATATAAAAAAAGTAGTGATTACACGGTTTTTAAACCCATATTGAACATATAGTGGCAAAAAAATCCATGAAGGATTGCTTCCTATACCTGGGAAAAAACCCCTAATTTTTAAATACTGTAAAGCTGATTTGAAAAGAAAACTCCAAATACCAGTAGAATAAATTAGACCATGAAGGCATGGCATTAATTTGCCTGGTTGTTACAGTGATTTCAGTCAAATCCACATGTGAATATTATTAATTACAGAGCAAGACAGACAGTGTGGATCTTTACAATGATAATACTATCTGTAGTTCACAGATTTTTGTCCAATGGCCTATATATTTGTCCTGGCAGGAATATATTCCCTTTCTGCATGGATTCTGAGCAGCAGCCATTAATCTTCAGCAAGACCAACACTGATTTTCAACATTTCCTGATTGGGGGCCCAAAAGGAAATGAGGAGCAGTATTTCTACATGTTTACAACTCACTCTTTTATTGCATGTTTGGGAAAAAAACCCACAATAATAAAAGTGTATTTATAAAGACAGCATCCCACTACAAATCATTAGGTTTATCAAGAAAAATAATTTTTTACCCAGATTCTGTGCCTGTTGCTGGAGGACAATTTAAGCTTGAGAGACAGTTTCCTGCATTTCACACCAATTTAAAAAGGAGCAACTTTTCCACTTGAGGGCTTTATTGTAGTCCATGTTTTACTGTGTTTCTCCAGTGCCAACATGGCATTCAGCCCCCCATTCCTGTTGAGGTCCCTTGCATGCTTTAGGGCTGAGGGAAATGTTTCCTGAGAGCCTGGCACTGTTGAGGAGCAGAGCTCCTCAAAGCCAAACAGCCATGGGGTGTAAAGGAAATGCATGTTAAGTTGTCAGCTGCATATTTCCTCTGTTGCAGACCTGAGGGTGCAGATGGGCAATATGTGAAATGTGATGTCTTGAGGAACAGTATGTGTAATGTACAAGTGATATATAAATTAATCACAAAACACAATTTCTGATAAGTCCTCAGACTTCCAAATGGTCTAATGTAACACTAGTTTTGGTCTACTTGATATTTGAAGGGAAACACTGTGTAGCAGATATTCAGAGGTAAACCTATTTATATAGATAGCATCCCTTGTTCAAAGGGAGATACCAAATCACTCTGCTGTCAAAGAAATCCCTTCTTTATAGATATTTGTTCAAGACTGCATTTAATGGTTAATTTAGTGCTTACGCCAGGTGCCAGAGGAATGGCATCTTGAAGGGCAGGTTTGAGGGGCTCGTTGCTGGTGGCTGAAACAAGACAGGAGGAGCACACCTTCAGGTGGGCTGCAAGACTTTCTTCTCAACCTGGGTGGATCAGGGAAAGGTTAGCAGAGGACTCTGTGTTTTGTTCTCTCTGGGAAGGTCCTTATGAAACACTTAGATATCAGCGGCTGCACATCCTGCCACGAGGAAAATCCTCTCTCTTAACAAAGTCAATTACCTCACATAGGTATAGGTGATAAACTACCCATTGCATTTTAACATTTTAAAAGGTATTTTAGTATTTTTCTGACTGTCTTTCTAGCAGAAAACTATGCTTTGTAAATAGAAATTCTTTACTGTTTCTATCTTTATGATTTCTACTTTCTTTCCTTTTTGTAGGGCTACATGTTATATAATACATTTTTTTCTATAACCACTCTGTTCTGTTCTTCTTCCTAAGATCTAAATTTCCCTATTCACTTTTCTTCCATTCTTTATTTCTCTAGTAGTGAACTCTTTTCTTACTCTACCTTTTTGTCACTTCCCAACTCAGGCTTTCCTCATCCCTATACTGTAGATGCATTGACTGACCTGAGAATTCTGGAGATAAAATTGTAGATCTACTGTGTATCAAATCCCAGCATCTAATTTGTTTAGGTAAATGCTCCATTTAACCTTTGTTGTTAACTTAGTATGCCATGTTTTAAGATTAGGTGGATTGTTTACTTTGACTACTCCTATTGTAAAACAGTCCAAGAACTGAAAAGCTTCAATGTTTAGCTTATTTCTCCCTTTTAATTTCTAACGCAATTTTAATTATGTCTAGTGAAACCTGTATGAAACTCTGCTATACAGATATCCTGCTTTGAAAAACCACCTCTCCCTCTCCTGTCTTTAATGCCTGATGTGTTTTTAAACAGCAGTCTTGCATCCTCTGAGCCTTTGCTCTGCTACCTGTACCACATCCCTACAGTTTCTTCTGGCAAATAGGCTCTCTATGTCTTCATCTCCCCTTGAGCAGCAGCAGTTATACCCTGGGTTTGCCTTTCTTGGTGTCTGTAGCTGGAAATGCTCACGGTACTTGCTGTAGGAGAGAGCTCCCTAGTGCCTTGTGCAGTTGGTTTCATATTTGCCCTTCTCTTAAGTCATGGCATTACTTGGTCTTCCCATCACTTGTCAGTCTGACTAGTATAAGCAAGAGAATTTGACTCTGCAGCTGCTGTGATGTTTTTCTCTCTTTTTTTCCTCAATGTGTAAACTTGCAGGTTTACACTCAAACTGCTTTTGTATTGACTTTTGCCGCTGGGAGAGGCATCTAGTTGTTGTCAAAACACTGTAGTAGTTGTAGTTAAAAACACTATACAAACATCTATATTTTTCTTCAGTGCCTTTTTTTATACTGTTGCATTCATATTAATAAACAGGGATCTGCCTGAAGCGAGGAATATGGGATAGATAGGTGGGTAGAAACCAGAGGTGTTTCTTGTGCAGATACAGAAATCAGAAGAGAAAACTGCAAGTTGCCTTGGCACCAGAGAAAGCAGTGAAGAGGAGTTTTCAAATGGTCATTAGCAAAACAGCACAGATTAACAAGCTGCAGATGAGCCAAGGCAGAAAAAATAGGTAAAGCCAGAGAAAAGTGCATGTAGGGTATCTGTGAAGCCTTGATGATTGAATTGAAATAGTTTCAGATTTATGAGCATATCATACAGATGAAATACAAATTCCCCAAGGGAAAAACCTTGGCAAGTACAGAGCTACAGGGAGAAAGAGAAGATAGGGTTAATGTGAGCTGGGAGAGGTGACTTAAGCAGAATGGAATGAGGGGAAAGAGGCTGGGCAATAGAAGAAAAAGAGTGTAAGCAAAAGGGGAATACAACAGAGATAAATGGAGCCAAGCTAGAGACATGGAAAGTGGGCACAAAAAAGAGGCAAGAAAATGAAGGGAAAGATGGTGTCCACAGTGTAGCAAAGTAAGAGCCTAAAAACAAACCCTAAAAATATCTGGCATATTAGTACAATGAGTTAAAAAATTCTCTCCTCTCTTACTGACCTCTGTTTTATTTGTGTTTTTCTGGTGAAGAATGCTTTTGCAGCACAAAAAAAACTAATTTCAGACCACAGATGCTCTCTTCTATTTTTATTGAATAATTTATAACTAGAGATTAATTTTTTCCAGAATAGCATGGTTTATTTTCTATAGTTTACATTCGCTGCTGTGCAAAGTGCAGAACATACCATAGGAGGTAAGAAGAACTTGTCTAGCAAGTCCCAAAATCATAAACTTAAGATAGAACCTGGCTGTTTTGTGAGAGAAATAACAAAAAAAAATAAGGTAAGACAGTATACTGAAATATCGTTAAATTGTGCTATTTAGGCAATTTCCTGCTCCCTCTGGAATAAAGGGCAGAGGTGCTATCAGCCATAGGGATGATAGCCATCCATCTTTTTGGTACTAAAATTGCTTTAGAATTATATGCTTTTCAAAGTAATATCCTCAATAAACTGTCACTGTCACTGGACAGCTGTAGGCTGAAGACCTCTTTCACAAAGACATTTTAACATCCTTCTCTATTAATGCCTGAGTTGTACTTAACAGAGCTATATCTGTTTTGTTAGTTAGCCTTGAAGGATCAGGAGATAGAGGAATAATTGGCAAGTGTCTCTGATCCATTGAACATATCATCTAGAGTGGAAGGAAGAGTATGAACAGCTGGAGGCTTTTTCAAAAAATTCTTGGTCTTCTGTTCAAAACAGAACAGAATTGCCCCAAACCAGCTTTTTAAGTTTTGGTCTTGTTCCAAACTCATCGTCTCTTGCAAATTTTTAAAAATTAGTTTTACATAATGACATAATTTGACTATTTATTTTTCTTTTTCTTTACATTTATTTACTAGAAATGTATATTCAGTGTAACAGCAGTGAGGAAGTTTGTATCTTTTCTCATTTTTCTTTAGAGAAGGTTCACTCTGCGGGAGAGCACACGGCTGATCATTTTGCAGTCAGTGCTAAATGCATGAGCTCTCTGGCTTTAAAATATCTGGGATTCTTTGGAGAGCTTGCAATGAGGATATGCCTTATGTGTCATGATGCTGTCCAGTGCTCTGAGTCACCAGTTGTTAATTTAATGTTGAAGTGGTAGATGAACCTGTTTTTATTAACTTTGCTGCCCCAGCTGTGTATTTATTAAGTTTTTGTCTGTTGTCCTCTAGCTGAGGATCAGATAAGCTCTTGAGAGCCAAACAGATTATTTTTCATCCAAAACAAGTTTTAATAAATGCAAATATAAGTCTTTGCATAATAATTGTGATAACATGACTGAGAAAATATCTTGTTTCTAGAGTTAAAGGCTCCACCTATTGGTTGACTAAAGTGAGAGAAATGTAAAATTTTCACATAGAAAACTGCAGGTCCTACTGAACATCCTGTGTCTTGCCACATCTTACAAATTGCTGCCTTGAGTGTTTGTGTGATGTCCAAAATAAAGTGAACTCTGTTTTATTTCAGAGGGCTGTGTAGACCCAAAATGATGCACTGCTGAGGGAGGTGTCATGAAGGGAACTCCTTTCCTGAGACAGGAAGGGCTTGGATTTTGCAAGTGATGTCTTTCTTACCCTGGAAATTATTTGTTCTCTTTGCAAGAAATTAGCATCAACTCTCCTATGCCAGAAAAATGAATGGAACTGAACTAACTCAAATAAAGTTGCATGGTAACTTCCAGACATTTGTCACCTTCAAGTTTAAACAAATCAGAAACAGAAATATTGATGCAGCTTCGTATTGAAACCTCAGTTCTCCTGTATAGGGCAATCTCAGCAGTTCAGGTAAAATATCATTTTGAAGGGCTTCAGAGTCATTCCTGGAAATGCAGTGGGAGGCTAGAGAGGGGAAAGGATGTCCCCAGGTGGGGCTTGGGGAGAGGAAAGGGAAAGACAGACACTGGGGGGAATCAGGGGAATTTTGGAGACAACTGAGGGCATCGTGGGCATGGCTGGGAGCTCTCACTCTGCGTCTTTCATTGCCCACCCTCCCTGGCTGCTTCACACTAAGAATTTGGCCACTTTCCTCATTTCCTCTGACAATTCCTTTCAAATAATTGGCTGTGCTGCTGAGTGCTTGCTGTAATGCAGTCCCACTGTTCTTGCCCATTCATCAGCCACCAGTAACTTGGATGCACATTGTGCAGCACAGAGTACTCAAACATCTTGTTGAAGCCAACAAAATGCTTGGACAAGAGAAAGTTGTGTATACAGTTTATTACACATGTACACAGACTTAGGTCTGTTAGTCTCCCACATGCTTCTATCTCCACAGAGGAGGCAGAAGGATTGCCTCTGACTTCATCATCCTGGTGGTTACAGCCCTGCTGGCTCCAGCTTGTCTTGCTCCATCCTGCTCCTTGTGTGCTTGTTCCTGCCAGAAGGCAGCAAGACCACTGTGGAAAAAAATGCTTGTGCTGATTGGTTCCTCTTGGAGACAGAGTATTCACAGCAGCAGCTTCAAGTGCATCCCTGAAATTCAGGTCACAGCACCTAATTTCAGATGCTTCTGCTCCTTATACTGCCAGTGTAGCACCTGCAAAGAGTAATTTAGACAAGATGAGTTACACATCTAATGAAGATACTTTTTAGTTTCTAATGGATTTCAACAAATTGGATGACTGTAAAGAAGAACATGAACTTGGAGAAAAATAAAAGAATATAACAAATGGGGGAAAATTAATAGGAGAACAATTATATTGATGTCAACGTGCCATATTTTTCTGTAGTACTCACAGATCTTCTATACACTTGGGAAAAAAAACTCATTCATGAGAAATGTTATTTCCTTTATGGAATGGAATTTGGAGCATGGTGGGGTTAATTTTATGTGTGAAACATAAGAAAGAGGTCCATGATCCATGAGTCTCTTGTGTTTTGGTCCAGACTTGTTAATAGGGACAGATGATAACAGAAGAAAGAGGAAAATAAATGCTTTTCCTGTTATTGCCCTTTTCTAATGGATCAGTCTGTGGTTTCTCCTTGCTGGGCTTCAGACCATGTGAAAAATATTTTACAGTTAATGTTGGCTGAGACAAAAACTCTATGACTGGATACAGCAAACCCAAAACAGTGGGTTTAGCCATTGTGAGGCACTGCTGGAGCATGTAGAACATATCCCAACATGCAGAGTCACATACATAACTTGACAGTGACCCCTTGCCCTGGTGTCTCTGTGCTGACTGGATCATGACTCTGTAATTCTATATGCTGCAGTAACTGCCCCATGGCTTGATAATATCAAGCAAAGCACTCTTTCAGTGTGAAAAGACAAGACAGGGTATCCCAGAGAATAATAATACTGAAAACATCAAGCAGTGTGGAGTTAATACTTCTCAGGGCCTTGCCATGGGAATTTTGCTGGCTGTGGCCCAGACTACAGATAATTAATTATGTCAGTGAAAGGCTCTGGTGGCCTGTTTTCTTCAGAAAAAAGTGACATCATCCATGGAGCGCTCTGGCAATAAAGCAGAACAAAGCTGTGTGGGCAGGAAATAACAGACAGATGTCTTCTAGTGCTCATTTGATCTGTTTCGAAGCTTGCTGGAAGAAGTAATACACTGCTCAGAGCTGCTTCTCCTCAGCTCTGCAAAAGAAGGGACTTTTTCAAACATAGGAGGCCAAATTAATTTCTGATGTAATTCTTCTGGAGCCACTTCAGAAGATTTATGCAGTGGCTGAGCTGGTCTATCATGTGCCTCTTCTCCAGTATTGATTTTAGTAGAGCTTTCAGAGTTATCACTGAAAGATAGTGCACAATGAAATTAAATACAGTGCAGAGCTCCAAAGGCTTCATATAAGGCCAGAAAGTTCTGCATACTGTGGAGAAGACAGGACCATTCTAATGGTTTAATATCCTCAGAGTCATGAGGGATCGTTTGTATTTCTGGATATATATTTCACTTACCCTTAGTACAAAATCAACAATCAACAATGGTCACTTTTCATCACTGAAGTAATCTCTTTACCTCCAGAGTACATCATGTACCTAGACTTGAATATGGAAAATTTAAAAGAAATTCATGCAAGTGAAATGCACAGTTTCAAGTATTAGAAAATTAAGATAAATGTGAGAAAAAACTTTGCTGTACAGAAAGTTTTCCTTGCAAGAAAAACCCATGTATTCATGTTGCTGGTGCAACCTTACTTTGACTTTTGTGTAGTTTTGATGCCACAATATAAGACAGATATAAAGCTATTAGAGCATGTCCAAAAGACAGCTGTGAAGATGGTGAAGGCTTTAGAGGGGAAACCATAGAGCAGCTGGGATTCCTTGGTTTGTTTGGTCTAGAGGAGACTGAGGAGAGATCTCATCGAAGTCTACAACTTCCACATGAGAGGAAGAGGAGGGCAGGCACTGATCTCTTCACTGTGGTGACAGTGACAGGACCTGAAGTTGTGTCAGGGGAGGTTTAGGCTGGATATCAGAAAAGGTTCTTCACCCAGAAGGTGGCTGGGCACTGAACAGATTCCCCAGGGAAGGGGTCACAGCACCAGCCTGAGAGAGTTTGAGAAGTGTTTGCACAATGCTCTCAGGCACAGGGTGTGACTCTTGGGGCTGCCTGTGCAGGGCCAGGAGCTGGACTTGTTGATCTCTGTGGGTTCTTTCCAACTCAGGACTTCTATGATTCTATGATTTTATGCAATTAGCCAGCATTTTGCATGGGTAGCATCACTGAGTGAGTGATACAAACAAGGCTACTTCAGATATATAGGAGAAAAAAAATAAATTACTGCGTTTTTAGCAAAAAGAGCTTTGTGTGATGCAATATGAAATAGAGCATCTAACTTCTCTGCTTTGAGACATGCTTTGTACAATAAGTATAACTGTTCTGGGAGGCAAATTGCTACCCAATCACTGTAGCAGTACAAAGGGCTAGAGTGAGAAATCAGGCCTTTAACAAAAGTGTCATTCCAGTTGTCAGGAGTTTTTGTTATTTTCTGTATGCATATTTAGAGCATTATGAGACAAAATTAAGAAAGTACACTTTCCTTTTAATTACTTTCGTTTCCTCCTAAGATAAGAAAGAAGGGAAGTTAGTGGTCTTAAACAGAGGCTAGCGGATTAGTGTTAGGAAAGTTTTTCAGATACAAGTGTTTGAGTAGCCCTGCTTGAAGGTGCTTTCTTTCATTAAAGCCAACTAACCAAGCTAGTGATACCCACTTTCTGAGGTCTCTAATAGAACTTTTCAGAAATAAGGCTATTCCTGCCCTGGTGGCAACACATCATGTCCTGGATGGTGCAGAAAAACATTCTCCTGATCTCCCTCTGGGTGCCTTGAGTGTGATGTTTATTAACTGTAGGTGAAATATTTGTAAAGCCTACTGGCATTTAGGAAACCAGTCACTGGTAAGACCCCAACATTACATGGATAACCTGTGACCTTATCTAGTTTTGGATGCTGAACAGAGCAGCTGTTATGCTATAAATAACCTGAACTGTGTGCAGTGCAAGGAACAACAACACAAGTAGAAGTAAAGGCTCCTGTCTGTGGTTTCATAGTTATTTTTTGTCATTAACCACTGGCAAAAAAAATACAACTTCATAAATATTAAACATCTGCTATTTAGTGCACTGTCTTGTGTAGATATAATAAAGTGTCTTCATAACCAGAAAAGAAATATTCAAAAACTGTAAATGTCATATTACCAAAATATTACATAATTGCATTTTTTGTAAATGCTACCCCTGCTCCTCAGTTTTCAAAACTTCTTTCATCTGATTAAGAGAATTGTTGTCCTGTTACTGAAATATTGAGATTTCTCTAAAATAGCAAGGTGCAAAGTAGTTAGATGCCTCCAAACATGAAGTTATGAAGGGAATAGTTTCCAGTAACTAATTTTGAGAGGGACAAACTATGAATTTGCAGGAAGGCTACTAATAAAATAAAAATCAGAAGAGTTTAGGACATGTACTGGCAAATGATCTTGAGTTGAGTTTTCCTCCTAGCTGACAGCTGATTACTTCGACTCCATTCAGCCCACCTTGAATACAACTGAATTTTTTCCCCGATTTACTAGATGCCTTATATGAAACAAGGTTGATCAGTTCAGTCCCATTTCCCAGGTGACAAATGGCCTGTGGCAAAAATTCCCCGTTTAGTGGGTGCTGAGTTTTGTCAGCAGGCTCATGGGAGAGGCCAAAGACTGTGGGAATGGGGAGAGAGGGCTGTAGTAAATTGGCAGGGCAGGGCATGAGGAAGAAGCACGTCTGAACGCCCAGCTCGTGTAACAGTCTTTCCATTGACCAAGAATCTGGTTGCTAGGCTGCCAGACCCCTTTTACAAGCAGCAGAGTCATGCTATTGTTTCCTAAATGGTTTCAATTTTATGCAGGAACCTCTTTACATCCTTTCTATATCTTTTAAATATTTTACTAGGCACGTAGTAAAGTGAGGTTTGGAACACAGCCCCCTTCTCTTCTCAAGTCGGTGAGCAAAAGACAGTCCTTCTACTTTATCCTGCCAAAAAGTGAGTGTTTCAGGCTAGCCCTGTGAGGAGTGGGCTCATGTCAGCCTTCCATCTGGGCAAGTAGTGTGCACTCATGAGAGATGGGGAGCATTATCTTGGATTTCCCAGGTAGTAAAGCAGACCCCACCTCTTTGGTAAGTGCACTCATGAGTGGGGAACAGAGGTGAGGGAAAGGATAGCAGGCAAAACTTTGTGGGACAGCAGTGCTCCACAGCACCTCAGACCCTCCATGGGTGTACTCAAGAACTGAGGTCATCAGCCTTTACGGTTTGGCACCTCCAGTAAGCATAAAATAAGGCTTAGACATAGTTCAGCTTTGCAGTTCCTCTATCAGCAGGTTCAACTGAAGGAGTTAAATTTAATCTGTCTTTATTGCTCCTACTGCTTAGGGAATCAGATACTTGGGGCACTTTATTAATGGAAAAGTCTCTTTATTTTCAAGAACTCACAATCTTAACAGTATAGATGGAAAGGTGACTTGGAGTTTTCTGTAGGACAATTGAAGTAATGAAAAAACAATAAAAGTAAATTTTTAAAATTCCATATTTTGACTTTGAAGAGCTTCTCTGACTAATTGCAGTTCTTCTGGACTTTAGCAAATAAGTTTCATCGTGTTACAAGCTGTTGCAATATGTGCAAAAATTCTCAAGTCTGGATGCTCTTTCTCATCACAGCACCAACAAAACAAAACAAAAACAGGACTTGAGAGATGATTTTCCTGTGCTAAACATCATGTTCTTTCTACCAAAGCAGCTGAAAACTGTTCTCTGGGATTTATATGCAAGTTTACTTGCAGTTTGAAATATCTTCCTTGTGTTTGTCTCCTAGCTTATGATTTACACAAAACAGCATTGTGCTTTGGGGCAAGGAGGCACCAGCAGTAGATGTCCATCAGCAGAAACAGCTTGCCAGCAAAGTCCCCTCTTTTAGCTAGAGCACCCCACTTTGAGCCTCCCATGCCTCTTCACAGGTATGAACTTTGAAGTAGGTCCAGCATTCCTCTGCAGGATTATTCTGACTTGTTTTCTAAAAATGGTCTGTTTCCTACAGATCACTATACACTGGAAGAAAACCTCTCTATCTGCCTTCCTAGTTGTTTCAGGGAAAATTGGTCATTTGGAGAAACAGGAAATCATGAGATACACCGGCATGCTGTTTCAGATCCTCCCCTCTATATTATCCTGAGGAGTTTCAGAGAAACTAACTGGAATTCACAAACCCCAAGGCTGATGGAAAGTTAGGATGTTGCCTGGATGTCTCTCTGACCTAGGTTAGCTGCCCTCCAGAATCTCCCCATGATGGAGCTTGTTTCTGACCAAAAAAAAGCAAAGTCATCTCCAGTTTATTATTAGATTTAGGTTCCCTTTTTGGTCCCATGTGTCCTAGCAACCTGTGAGTCTCTTTGTTATTTGTTTTTCACAAACTGTTATCACAAGTGAAACAATGTACTTGGTGAATTAACCAATACCCTTGAAAAGATAATGAATAATAGGAGAAATGGCTGAGCCCAGAGAAGGCAAAAGATATTGTGCCACGTTAACACCATCCAGATCCAGAGGGCCAGCAGAGTGCAGGGTACCCAAGCAGGGGTACAGGAGAGGGCAGCTGACTGTGCCCCTGGGGATGGTGCCACCCAGCCTGATTCTAGGCTAGGTACTCTCCCCGTGGGCTGCAGCAAGGGGAGTTCAGTGCTGACCATTCTACCTTGTTCCCTTGGAGCTCGGTGTGTCACTGCTTCCTTTTAAAGATGGAGCAATGAATGCATTTTTTTCTTCAAAGTTCTGAACTGAGCTTGGGCACTGTAAAAGTTTTGTAACTCCTACATGTCTCTCCCCTGATAGGGGAGGTTAGTCTTTTAAGTCCTTGTTATGTAAAAGAATGAATGGGACTCACGTTGATCTTTTCTCTTGTTGTTTACTCTTTTCTTATCTACGATATCTGCATCAGGCTGTACACCAGCCTAGCATGAACATGGAAAAGCCAAAAGCCTCTAAAGCTAAAAGTCTAGAAAAAGTCTCTAAAGCTAAAAAAGTCTAGAAAAGCCTAAAGCCTCTAAAAGCCTCTAACACACAGATTTAAGGTCTTCTTCAACATAATTCACCCAATTATCAACACGAACCTACGTTATTTCTACTTTTCTACCAATAACTAACTAAAATTCTATTCACATAACACTGCACTGCGGCAAATTCTAACCAATCATTTAGTGACCCAAAACACTGCAGAATATGGAGTAAAGGAAGAAGAAGGAAGAAGCCTAAAAATCACAAGGATCCTCCATCTTGTCTTCATTTACTTACCATTCTAACAAACCAAAAAATCTACATTTCTCACCATGTGATAAATGACATATTATACAACTACCTAATTTACATTCTTACAAATTCTGTCTCATCTCAAAGTCTAGGAAGCCTCTTTCCATGGACAAAGGTTAAAAACAGTATTTTTCAGAGGGTTTGAATCTTTAAAACATGCAGAGAAATATTTTCTGCATTCCAGATTCCAACAGGGCATCTATTTTCCTTGTTGGGGTGTCAGTTCCTCCATTCAGCATCATCCACTCCCCTGGCTTGGCTCCCTCTGGCTTTTAGGTGACCCAAACCTTCAGCATCCAGAAGCCTTTCTTAGTTAGCAGGGACATTCTTAGCTGTTTCAGGGACTCTTATTCCTACTCCCTTGTGCTAAAGTTGCTCCATTTTAACTGTGAGTGATGACAGACTAACGAGGCCTGAAGGAAAGTCAGGCAGTGCACAACTGAACAGGGGCTGGGGCACTTGCTGGGCAGAGCAGCTGCCTCCACCATTTATTTCTGTATCAAATAACCATTGCAGGGACTGGAGTCCAGCTTTTTGCTCTGCCTATTCACAGTGTTAAATCCCCAGTCCTGGGCTGTTTCTGAATGCTCTGCCCAGTCCTGTCAGTGTTTTATTATACCATCCAGGGCCTCATCCTCCTCCCTTTCCAAATAGCTTAGGGTCTGAGGTGTGCCTGTCCTTGAGGAAGGGGCTTTGTGGGGCCTGAAGCTTTGTATGCTCAGAATCAAGAGAAAAAGATGATTCAACAGGATTGGCTGTGTCCCTTGGTGCAGAGGGCAGAAGGGAGCTGCTCCCTCATCCCCATCCCTCTGTGTTCTGCTCCCTCTGCACAGTGCTTTCCCTGAGTGTGCCTGTGGCACAGGGCCCCTGCTGGGAGGCACACAGCAGGATTCCAAATGAGTTCATTGGGACAGGACGAAGGTATGGCTTCAAAACTGCCTCTTCCTAAAAGGGTTTAAGACAATACACTGTAAAATCTGGATATTTAGAAATCTCTCCATACTCCCATGCTATCTTAATGGGCTTTTAAAAGGCGTTTTCTTCAATGTAGAAGCATTGGCCTCATGGTGATGCAGACAGTAAGGCATCTGTTATTTCTTCAGGGATAGAAAAAGTAATACGTTTGCAAACCTGTCTAGAACTTGCCTAAAATAACATTTTTCCTGTATTGAGAGTGGCACAGTCTCAGGATGTGATGTAGTGAGGTGTACATGCTCTTCTGCCTTTCTTTGGGACTAGCTCACATAATTCACTTAGTTGTAACATCCATGAGCGATGAACCTTTCCCACTCTCATTTTGAAATAACATGAATATCTTTCCAATTCCCATTTTGTATCTTCCAGACAAGTTCAAAGATTTTAATTAAGGTTATAAAATGATATACATTATAATTGATCTAGTTCTCATTTATTTTCATGTTAGACTGCTTTAAATAATAAAAAAAAAATAAAATTAAAGGGTCTTTGCCATTCCCCAAAATCATTTTCTTGCTTATTTTAAAATTAGGTGGTTTTGTTGAGCTGTGGTGCCTCTGTGGTTCTGGGTAAAGATTTAAGATTTGCTACAGGGATGAATTGAATGCTGTTATGAATGGCATGGAAAAGCGCGAAAAGTTGGTCAGTTCATAAATCTTAAAACAGTCACTGCTTACATAGGGGCATGATTTGTAAAGGATTTTTTCCTAACATGTCTGAACCTTTCCTTAGTGCTTGATTTACTTCCCAAGCACACATGGGTTGTCAGAAAGGCAGGTAGGAGAAAAATGTCCATACTCTTCTGCTCACTCCATCCATTTGCACTTGTGGGAAAGATGTCCTCTAGGGAAATCCAGGAGCTCCCCTTTGCCCACCAAAAACCTGTAGGTTTTACAGCCCCTCCCTGGACTAGGGCCTCATAAACATGCTTTGAAAGACAAGCAGGTGCCCTGCTCCCATTTTACAGGTGGCTTAACAGGTGTTGGCAAGAATCATTAGAAACAGAGCTCTGGCTAAAGTGTTTGCCCACAGTACAGCCCTAAAATACTCCTTATCTGTAGCCAGGTGACCTGGCAGAGCTGCCTCATCATGCCCAGATGTTTGCTCGTGCTGCCTGAAACTGGGGGCTTCCACCTGGGGCAGGGAGCTCCAGGCTCCCTTGGCCACAGGTGCACCCCTGCTCCCAGCCATCCTCCACTGCTGGGAGGATTTGCTCAGACTTTCCATGTTAGCTGGGGTCTGCAACGGGTCTACGATTTTGTTTAAAGAAAAAACCTAGAAAAAAATATTTTAAAAGTTACTTGAAAAGAGTATTTAGTTGCAAATTCAGTTAGGGAGTGACTAGGAAGTAGCTGTCTGAGAAATATTAGTTCAGCTCACTTGTGCTGCTTGTTCTACTCATTTCCTTATCCCTTCAGGGAACAGCATGGGCAACAACTAACATCTAGTATATGAAGAATAATTATGTTCCCTGGCTATAGTTGCAACTCAGATAAAAATTCATAGATTCAAATGTAAGGTCATGCAGGAACAGAATAATTCATCCCTTAAAGTACAATATTTGTATTGGACAGATTGTGTTTAATCTGATATCCCAAAATTTTTATACTTGCACTGACAGCCTGTCATTTTTCTAATTTATTTTATTTCTGTGTATGCAGTCTGTACATATGAAATGCCCCTATTTTCCCCATGTTCCCTGTTGGTTAATAGGTTCACTCATGGTAGTGATTTGCAATATTACAGGCAAGGGAGGATGTGATCCACATGCTGAAGACAGAGAAAACCAAACCTGAAGTTTTAGAAGCTCATTATGGGTCTGCAACTCCAGAGAATGTGCTTCGAGTGCTACACAGGGATGCCATCCTTGCCCAAGAGAAGTCTATAGGGGAAGATGTCTATGAGAAACCAATTTCAGAGGTAACACCTTCTTGATTGACAACATTATGTCTGTTAGGCAGGGGGAAGCCTAAACAGAAGTGAGAGTCCATATGTTTTGGATGTATGCAAAACATGCAAGAGGATAACACAGAATTTGTACACTGAAAATAAAACCTTGTTCACTCATATGCAGAGTAATTTGTAAGTGAAGCAAAGTCACTGGATTTGAATACAAATCATAAAGAGGTTGTATGCTTCCTAGGGCTGGTGCTGTTAAGCAAGACCAAAATCTTTGGGTGTTAAATTTCTAGTTTTTCAATTCCTTTCAATTATAGGCTTCAAACTCTACTGCTCACAGCACTGATAACTACTCTTTGATTTTCTTGGCATACTTAAACACTGTCATGAAGTTACTTAAGAAAAGAAGACCTTTGGAGATTGGCTTTGAATGTATTTATGGGATCATAAATCCATATTCATTTTATGTCACTTAAACTCTAGAACTGCAAAGTCAATTCAGCCCCTAAAGGAGACTTATATGACTCCTCACTTTAAAAGTATAAGCAATAAATGAATGTCAAGTAAACCTGAGAATGTCTGAGGCCAGAGTGAATGCCAAAATAAACAGCCATTGCTCCTGTTCATAGTTTCACAACAGTACAGGTCATGGGGAAAGGAGCATGCAACAACATACAATATAACATACTGCAGTGCCTGTCCAAATCTTCATAGTTCATCCAGTTAGAACATTTAATTTGTTCACCAGGAGTTGTGTCTACCATGGGATATCTTTGTACTGTTTATACTCATTGAAATGTCTCCTGGAATTTCTGGGATGACAGTAAATAAGGAAATCAAACTTTAGTATGTGAGAGCATATAAAAAATGCTCTCAAACAAGATTAAAAGAGTTTAGCAAGGCTTTTTTCCAAAGAAGTTGATAATTTGACAGGGACCTCAGTGTAAAACTTTTGTCATGGGCAGATTCACAAGTCTTATATTGAAATAAAATAGAAAACTTACGTGCAAAAGATCTACTCTGAAAAGCCAAACTTAACTTGGCTCTTTCATAAAATGCAATGACTTTTTCACTTTGACTGCTATGGTCAGCTTTTGGAGAGCAAATTGCCATGGTCCTCCTGCTCTCTTATTTCCCTCAGTTTGCTGAGATACCCTGTGAGATAACAGCAGCCCAGGGCAGCTGGGGCAGAGGAAGATGAGATTCTCACAGGGTAAGGGCTGGGGGTGGGCAGAGCAGGCTCTGCCAGCCACTGTGCCAGGAAACCAGACAAGTACCAAGGCTGAGGGCTGCTTTGCAAGGAGGAGGCTGGAGTTGCTCACCTGCACCTAAGAAACAGCAAAAGGAGCAACATGAATAGCTGTGGTGGATTTGGGGTGCCCTGGAAACTTTTTAGACACACCTTCTTGGCTTTAATGTTTGTTTGAATAATAATTGGCATATTAAATTAATTTAAAAATGCAGAAGACAAAAAGGGTAAAAGGTTGTGAATAAATAAGGAGAATTTCTGCAAAAAAACAGGCAGAGGGGAAACTCCTAAGGCTTATAATTAATTGTATTTGGTAATATAAAACTGGAATGTGAGTCTGTACAGAATCTAAATAATTTGGTTATTTTATCTTATCAGACTTACTGGTGTGTTACAGATGCATAATTCAAATTTCAGCCTTCAGATTACACTTTATGCTCCACATCCAAGTGTCTAGTCCCCATAGAGGTGTGTGAATTCAGGCTCCCAGGCTCTGAGTTCTGAGCTACAGCTTTTTCCCTGTGAAATGAAGAAAGCGTGCACAGCACCTCACCACAGGGGAAACACAGCACTGCAACAATATTATTTGTTACCCTAAAGCTAAGTGAAATTCTCTCCTTTGTGTATCTGAAAATTGTGCAAATGTTTCTTGCTAATATGTCCTCCAAATAAATCATTACTTTCATGGGGCAGTTATTCTTATTTCTAGTCACTGCTTTATGTAAAAACCAAGACATAAAATCACAGGACTTGCATTTACCAAACACAACACTGTTGGCTAATAAACCAGATGAAGTAAGCAAGGAGACATTTACAACAGTCTGTTCTCCTTTCCTACAATCCAGCTGGACAGGCTTGAAGAAAAGCAGAAAGAGACCTATCGGCGCATGCTGGAACAGCTCCTGTTGGCAGAAAAGTGCCATCGTCGCACCGTTTACGAGCTAGAGAATGAGAAACATAAACACACAGATTACATGAACAAGAGCGATGACTTTACCAACCTCCTGGAACAGGAGAGGGAGAGGTGAGTAAAAGACTGCCCCCAGTGTCCCAGTGCTTGTCCCTTCAGCAGTGACACAGCCCGGTATTTTCTGCATTTTAATGACACTAAACTTCCATGTAAAATATCTGTAAATGTTGGTCCACTCATGTCATTTGTAAGCACGTTACTGTGCAAGTCTGGAGCTGGAGGAATACCACGGAATGTTCCTGTAGTGTGAGCTTGAATTAAGAAACAAATTTGTTTTGAATTAGTCATGCCCTCTTTGGCTTCACCTCCAGGTAGCTTTTGATCAGATGTTATTTATGCTGGCTAAGTTTGGGACTGGCTTGCTTAGCTAAGTGCTAAGTTTTGTGAAGGACAGAGCACTGTTGTCACAGCAGGAGGGCAGGGTAAGGAAAATCTCAACACATATTAGGATACTGGCACACAAGTGGTGGGACTCTACCATGCCCTTTGCTTTTAGGCTTGCAAACTCACAAACCTATTTGCATTCTTTTTCATATTTTGAAGACACGTACCTCAGGCAAGTTAGCTGTTCCCCTGGAAGAAAACATTATCATGCATTCCAAAATGTGCCCAGCCTGTGGAGGACTATCTGCAGTGTTTATCTCACAGTCTCATACACTCCACATCTTTCTTTTTTGAGTGTTTATCCTGACTGTTGGATGGGTAATTTGCTCTGTGTCTCTAAGAAAAGAAAGATCACCTACCTTAGCTGAGGACTGAGCACTCAGTAACAGCTTTGGTTTTTCAATATGAAATTCTTGTGCTTATACCAAACTGTTTGAAATCAATCCATGTTGTGTTTCTTTATTTTCTTTTAAATAAATAAGAAAAGGCTCTAAGAAAAATACTTAAGCCAAGTTCAAAGAAGAAATGCTTTTGAGGAAACCACAGACTTGTGGCACACATTTGCAAAAAGCCAGGAGCGAAACTGTTTAGTGTATTTCCTGAACTCAGCTCAGTGCCAGCTTTGAGTAGGTGGCACACGAGGTACAGTGACCATATTTCCTGATTTAGTAGGTTTTGTTCTGTCTTTGCTTTCCTCGGTTGATTGGCAAACTTTAAAGAACAGAAATGCTTCTACATCTTAGCAAATTGATTCTCATGGTAGAAAATGAAAAATGTAACAATAAATATGTTTTAAGAAATAAATGATGTATTCTCAAGTAAGGAGCAAATTCACATCTGATTCTCATAGAAGACATTTTGTTTCTCTGCTGAATATCCATGTAGGTGTGGACATGCAGGCACTAAAATGGTACAAAAGTGGTATTAAAATACCATTTACATTTGTCTTTACATTTTAATATTCACATTTATTTGACAATTGTTGCCTTATTATTCCCTCTCAACTTGTGAAGGCCTCTAGATAGTCTACTATTATGACCTGGGTTGAATTGATTTCCTTTAATGAAGTGATTAAAAAGGTTTTGCCTTACCACTAAGATATCATGTCTCATATCTGTGGGCATTTTCTCTTACCCTTCCTGTTCTCTCAAACTTCAAGTTTTCTACATTCTACAGTTTTTGGAAAAACAGCAATAAGAAAAGGAAAATTTGAAATTGAATTTCTTTTAAAAGCAGATCTTTAAGAGCAACTAAATGCACTAGCTTTAGTCACCAGTGCCTTTGTACGTGGCTGCAGGGGAATAATTGCAGTGCTGAAGCCCTTTGATTCATGTTGAGTAGTACCAGAAATCTGATGTTTGCTATGTAATCCACTTTGTTTGTCTATGACACTAATTTGTTCCAAGATAGTAGTGACCAAGCAGAGAGAACATGACATGAAGCTAATAATTGAAAACCTAGATGCACATACCTCCCTCTTCAGGTTCCTTCTCTCAGATCACTTACAGAGCAGATTAGCAAAATCAGAACAGGCTGGAAACCACTCATTTAGCATAAAATCTTAAACAATCTCAATTTCTTACCTTTGTTTTCTGAGGGCATATGAAACTGATGCTGCATTCACGCCTTTGTAGGTATTAAAAACTAGAAGATATATAATTATAAGATATATAAAACATACTACTAGAAGTAGTAGTGTTTGAGGGCTACATTCACAAAGAAAGAGGGTGATAGGATGACTTAGGAAAGCTGCAAAGCGGCAATAGATTTTATCAAAAAAGAAAGAGTTTGAAGTGGAAAAATTAAGTTGCAACAGGTTAAAGCATACAAGAAATTCATACTCAGTCTGCATATTGGGACAGAGAACTGACCTGCCCAAAGGCATTTTTTTAAGGTCCTTCATAGAAATTCTTGTTTTATAAGTACCACTATATATATAATTCATTTTACTGTGGTACTTTGAGGGTTATTTTATTAAGAGCTGAACAGACTTGTAGTCTCCATGAAAAAGAAAAGGGACACAAGAGTTGAACTTTGCCCGTCAGCCACTCTGCTGCACTTGCAGTTATAATGTTAATGAGACAGGGTGAGCCAGAGGAAGAACAGTGCTGCAGGATGGCCATCTCACAGGAGTCTGCTGCAATGAAAGAAGTAATAATTTCTATACTGGATCTAAGTAATTTCAGTAGTTTCTTTCCTCAGAGTATTTAATCAGTCTTTCCTAACCATTGTTGTCTATACCAACTTTCGCAGGACACATCTGCTTTTGCTGTCCTGTGAAAGTCTGAACAAAGCAGAAAGGGAATTCTTTAAGAAAGAAATATGCTTCAGTTTTAGCAGTGTCTAGCACTCTCTTAATGTATTTACTTTGGAATAGTTTTTTACATGTGCTTTCACACATTATCTCTAATCCATCTACAACAACATGATGTAAAAGCAAACAGTTCCTATGAGTGACTAATTATTAGGTCAGCCTCATACAGGAAGGAAGTAACAGGAAAACATGATTTCTCAAAAATAATGACGCATGAAAAGTATAAAAAAGAGAAAATGGTGAACTGGGATATTCAAAATGTAGACAGCTGGGGGCATGGGGGTAAATGGAGAAGGCTGAAGGGCCTCGCTGTTGGCGTTGGCTCTGCAAGGCCAAGTGCCACTGACCTGAAGAAAGATTGTGGAAAATGTTGGCGTGTTACAGGAAAAGAGTAGTGATGACCATTTGCCAGCTGGAGATGGAAGAAATCTGGTACCTTTATTTGAAGGTAGTTCTACAGATATGGTGACTGAAGTGTTTTGCAAATTCCTCTACAGTTTCCTATGATAGTATCTAATGATGTTTGAAAGTTATGGAAGGTATTTTTTATTTTTCCATGCAATCAAATTTCCTTTTTCAACGCTTGCCCACCTCAGCTGCTGTTCCTCTAACATCAAGTTGTCCTTGAGTATCTCTGATTCTGAGGAATGCAGAAGCAGACATCTTCCCGCAGCCTCCTGAGGAAGCTGTGGAATATGGAGAAGAGCTGAAGGCCCCCAGGTCCCCTCAAAGAGTTAGATGATAGATGGTGGTGTAAGGATTCTCTAGTCTGAGAGGTGGAGAATGAAGGGTCTGGTCAGAACTGCATTGATGCTGTGGCTTGCAGTGGGCACTTGGAGAGCAGCAGAATAGGCATCAGCAGCCTCAGGGATAAAATTAGCCTTCCCATGGCAGGCACCCTCATGAACTTCAGCTGTGCTTTGGGGAGGGAGCTGGTGGCATGACTTTGGGCTGAGCTGGGCACAGCTAAACCAGCTATTGGTACTTCATGACCCCAGAAATTCTTGTGTAAAGCAGGCTTAACATGAAATGGTACTTGGCTGTTCTCTGTGCTGCCTAGTCCCAGCCCTCTGGCCTTCCCTTTTTGGGAACTGGGGGCAGGGTTGGGGGAAAATCTTTAGTTTATCAAATATAAACTTTTTCATTTGATCAGCAGGCCTTGTTTTTTCTGATGGAAAAGGGTAGAGACTTTTGTAATGTCAGCATTTCTTCGACATTTTGATTGACCTAAAAGATGAGGTTTAAAATGCTGACATTTTTAGAGGTGCTGATCTCTGAAATTTTTTTCTTGTGCCCTTCTTTTAATCCTGTTGGTTGATAGCACATTTTGCTCCTATTAAAAGCACTGGAAAGCTCCCATTGATGTTAATGGCTCAGAAAGGGGCTTGAGGTGAGCACCACTGAGCCAGTCCTGCCATCCAGGATGGACAGAAGAAATAGCCTGAAAGCCTGAAAAAATGGGAGGAGGAGGGAATTTCTTTTATATGGATGAGATGTGTGTTGCCAAACAGAGGGTGTGATGTGGCAGGAAGGCTTTGCTGGAGCTCTGTTATGGGGGATCTGTGTGCCTGCTTTGTGATTAATTTGATCGTTTCCAGCATGATCCCTGAGACTGCTGAGACTCTTTCACCCCACCACACAGTGATCAGGAAATATACACCCAGTATCTCGGTGTTGTCTGTGCTAAAGGGTACATATGTTTTACTGTAAGACCTCACTGAAGTGCTGAGGATTTTATATTGGTTCTTGCTTTCCTCAGTGCTTGAAATTATTCCTTACAACCACTGTGAGTGTTCTCAGTGCACTGAAGCATTTCACATTTTCCTCAAAGGCAAGGCTGAGGATTCAGTCTGTACTTCCTAAGCATTGCCCTGCTAAATCTGGTTTTAGTTAAACCCCCTTTTTGAAGTACATGGCCATAATTAGATCTGCCTAGAGGAGACAGCAAGACTGTGACCCCAGCTCTTTCCTCCACAAAGTTCCCTTTCAGTCTTCACGTAAAATTGTCTCCTCTTTGCCTCCCCCATCGCAGCACCCCCAGCAAGGAATGCACTGGCAAGTCCCTCGGAGGTCTGTGATAATACATTCCTCTCGACTTCAGTCATGCTGGCACCGAGATGCTCTTGGCTGCTCTGCTGGTGATGTAATTCTGGGCCCACATCACCTGCAAAGGAAACTGATCTGTGAGCAATAAAGTACACAGCCCTCTTGAAACAAAAATGGGAGTGTTGATGTTAACAAGCTTTCAAACTCCCTTTTCTTCCTTTTTTGCATTTCTGCATTTGTTACCAAAGCTTGCCTTCTCCCTTTTCCCACGAGACGGCAGCACCAAGCCTTTCACTGGAAGTGCTTGCCTTTTGTTTCCCTGTATTTCATGGATCCAAGCAAGTGTAAAGGTTGGAGTGTGATATAGATTGGAGATTTTGTGCGTGCTGCCTTTCCAGTTTGTTTTTTCCCTCGATTTTTATGAAGACTGTAAAATAAAGGGGCTGGCAGGAAGACAACAGGGCAGAGTATCCATCAGTCAATTACTTGTTTAGAGAACAATCAAGCCAAAAACATGAAGTGTTCAGGACTAATAAATTTCTGTGATTTACCACCATAAATTCTGTGGTAAGAATAGGCCCATACAGAAACATTGGGGTGAGGTGTAAGATCCAAACATGTAACACAGATTTTGGCCTGTGCCTGTAATCTGTTGGTGGTTCCTCTGAAGCGTGGAAATTGTTACTTTACAGAAATATTTTTGCTATTTTCTTTTTTTTTTCCCCAAGACTTTTTAGCCATATTTGTACTCTGGCTTTTTTTTCTCATATGGTGATTGTTTCTGTGTCCTGGTTTCCAAACTGTGACCAGAAAAAAAAAGAAAAAGCCATCCCAATGGGACTTCCCCATTGCCTACAGCAGTTACTCATCTTACCACTCATAACTGGCCTTACCAGAGCACTGAGTCACTCTGTCTACTTTCCAGTAAGTGCATCTTTAAACTTTTAATATTATAATGAAGAAGACAGGGGCACTAGTGCAATTTTGTTCTTTTCACACTAACATGCTATCGGCATGGTTTGGAAAGGCTGGTTATTTTCTGTCAATGTAACATATTCAAGGGCCACAGATCAGAAATTCTGGGGTAGTCTAGTAAAAGAAATTAATTAAAAAACCCAGCAATGACAAATACAATTTCTGCAGAGTTAAGTAAATCTGAAGGTCATCCATTTTGCAGGTCCTGTTTTACAGCTCTAGCCGACTGCAAGGCAGTGACGACTCAAAGTTTATGTTTTAAATCTGGTCCCAGCTTCCAACAAAATGGTTCCAAAGGTAATTCGAAAACTAGAGAACAAACAGTTACATCTGACTGTGGAGAAACAATATGAAAGTGTTGCAAATCTTACACAATGTGAGCTGGGACTAATCCAAATCCATCTCTTTACACTTGGATAGTCCTCAAAACTGTCCAGTCTTTCAGTCACTTCTGGGATTATATAAAATGGCATCATGTGTTGTTTCAGCTATTTTTCCAAAATTTTTTCTAAGTAGGCATCAGCTTCACAGCCCTTGAGAGAGAATTATTATACAAAACTATATGTATTTCATTATTCCTAGCAAGTTTGCTTGCTAAAATCATCAATTCAAATACTCCCAGGGTCAAACAGGGGGAAAAAATGACTTCATTCAAAATCTACTCACAAACTCAAACTCTGTCCAGGGTGCAATAGGTAACAATTTTAACATTTAAGACGCCTTTGGCATGTTTCAGAGTTATTATACTACTGAAATAAATATCAATTCACAGCTCTACTGAGGCCATCTTTTAAAACTGTCATTTTTTTAGGCAAAGAAAACGAGAACTGAATCAGGGTCATGTAGGGAAAATTGCTTCCTCATTCAGAGAGATTAGAAACAGGTTTCAGTTGAAATGCCAGGTTTCAGTGAATTTCAAAAAATTTACATAGATACCACTTATTTACAAGAATAAATCTATGATAATAGACACTCAAGGTTGAACATGTTGGATATTTGCTTTATATTTAAATGAAAGTTTACCTGTGCAGAGATGCAGAGTCCAGTTAGTGAAGTATATGACCTACTGCCCTATTGCCCTACTAATATCCAAGACCTGTTCTGTATGGTCTGATAGCTTCCATAAGTTGTATGAAGAACCTCAAGACATCATCTCACTAGGGGGGGTTATTCTGAATCTGTGAGCCTGTATGGAAGCTTTCCTAACCCTAAACAGATGTAATGCTTTTTCCATCTTCTTTCCCCAAAAGGGTGCTAAGTCGGGCATCTCTTCTCATTCTTGCAGTATCTCCAGCAGCAACAGAGAAATAATGAGTTTTATATTTGCATCATTTCAGCTTTCATTTCTTTTTAAGGCTTGTATGTGAAGAAATATTAAGGCAGAAATAAAAAATCCAGAGGTGTAAATATCCAGACAAAGCGTTCCTGTGAAATTTGCCAAGGCCTGTGCAAATGTGAGGGTGGAGAAATGCACAATGCATAATTCACCACATATTTGTAAGGCACCTGAGCAGGTGCCTGATTATAAGAATATGTTGCCTTAATTAGTATTTCAACTAACTTTTTAAAAACTCATTAAGACATACCATTTTGGGTGTAAGACTATTATTAATGTCAACAAAGAAAATCTGGTAATCTAATTCACAAGACCAGCTAGTCAAAAAAATAACCATATCAAATAACCCTGTGATTATGCCACTCATCTGGATCATGATGGACTTTTAATCCTTCTGTCAACTTGTTGGGACCTGAATCCACCTCTCAGAGGAGGCCCTCCTGCTCACATCACCGGTTCCTTGGGGTGTCTGTTCCCATTCTTCCTGGGAAAAAATGGTCTATTTTTACAAGTCACTTACATAATTTTGGGTTCTTTTCACCAAAGAGGTGAAAAGCTTCTTGTAGGTCAGTGTTTGAGTATTGAAATTTCCCAGAGAGAAGAATTCACTGGTCCAGGCAGATCACTTGATCTTTTGAAAAAGGGAGGATTTTTCACTTGTTGATTTGGTTAATTGGGCCAAAATACAGTTTCTTTCTATCCCCAGCTTTTCTTAAAATGACAAAAATGGAAATGAAATTACTGATCTGGAACAAACAAATGTTTCACTGAAATCCACATGAAACACTTTTTCACTTGAATGAGAGAAAAAAACCTAAGCTTTTTAAAATATATTTTTTAAATTTTTGGTTTAGCTCTGAAACTGAAAAATCAATTACTCACACAGCTTTGTTATGCAGTTGCTTATGTTAGGGAATGATTTATAGTAACATAGCTGAATATGTAATGCCCTAATGAGGAAAGATAAAGAAATGAGCAGAAAATGAGCTAAATTATAGCAGAATGACAGCAATGCATTTCTGATGATAGCAATTATGTCATAGCTGAAAAAGTATCTCTCGGTGACAAGTACATATATCATAGAATGAAATTCCATTTACAAAGTTAATTTTCAGGGGAACTAGAAAGGGATAGATGCATTCTCTTTCATCATTTAAATGTCAGGCTTCTCCTGGATGACTTAACTTGTTTTAAAATGATGCACAGCTTCCAACATTTTTTTCCTTCTGACAACTCCTGCCTGGGGCGCAGCGGTGCTTTCCCAAAGGAGCAGGGCAGAGCGGTGTCTGTCGCAGGGGTGGAGGAGCAGAGCTCAGGGATGTGGGCACGGCTCATCCTGCAGTGGAGCAGAGTCTGTCCTGGTTTCACTGCCTCATGTCCTCACCTGACAGAACAGGTGCTGTGAGTCCAACCTGCTTTCAGGGGCAAGCACCACTGCCTTGTGCCCACCATCAGCACGCCCAAGCTTTCTACATCCATCTTCTTCAGCTCTTAGGAAATAATTAATCCTGATGCTGGATTTTATGAGCACAAAGCTGGCATTGTTGCAATTCCTTTGAAGTCAGCAGAGCTCTTCTTGATTAATGGGATTAATAGAATCAGGGTAGGTATTCTGAAATGCTTGTACCTGTAGAAGTCTATACATGCATATACAAATGTATTACATACAGCAGTTTCTTGGGTGGAATTATAGCTTCTGCATGGGACTCTGCTCTCCAGAAAATTAACCTGTCAGCAATACATATTTCCTGTAAGATAATATTTTTATAAAACTTATATATGCATTTTGGTTCATCATAGTAATCATAATTACAATCTTATTGTCAACAACAACAACAACAATAAACCATAACAGTAACAATAAAAACAATAATAATAACAGCAACAATAATAGCAATAGTTTTAATGACTATACCTTTTTACATAATTTCCACAGCCAAATCACACCTTTGTGTTTTGAATTTTTTTTGGTCAGTATTGCCTATTGATTCTACCACTGAGGCCATAAGCTCCTTGTGCATGAGGCATCATTTGCACTTCTGTCACTAGAAGATTTTAAAAAACAATACTGACTTGTAAGTGAGGATGCTCAGTGGAAGTCAACAGCTAACGACAGAATACCTTATTAGAGAACAACAGGGCCAGATTGCATGAGCCCTGCAGTTATTCAGAGGGCAATTACAGACATGGAAGAAAGAAATCTGAAGACAAAGGCAAGCACAGCACCTTCTAATTCCCACTTACTGTACGAAACTGGCGCAGTTTCTCCTTGCTTGCTCTCTGTCTTAGAACCTCAGGGTTCTGTCCTTTTTTTGAGGACAGAAATAAAACCACATATGCCATTTTTGTGGCAAGGGATGCACAGGGGCTGGTGCAAGTAAGTGTTTCTTTGAATGGAAGCACTGACAGCTCCTGTCCTTGTGCAATAGCTGTGGTCAGCCCGTGTCTGTCTCACCCTCAGAATAAAGCCCTTGCTTTTAAAGACGTGTACTTCATAAGGCCCAAATAACCTCAGGTGAAGAATGATGTTCAGTTCAGGCAAGATGATGGCACTACCAAGGATGTGCAACAGCAAATCTGGGCAACCAAAACACAGATCTGCTCAAAAATCAGATAGCTGTGAACATTCATATTTATATGTGTACTGGTTGGGTATTTTTGGTTTGGGTGGGGTTTTTTTAGGGGGCTTTATTTGCTTTCTTTGTCTTTTCCTTTTTAAATTCTGCATTGATTGCATTCCAGGTATTTATGTGTCTTTTTTGAATTCTGCTCTAAGCAACTAGAAGTAAAAGTTTGAAATAGCAGGCTCAAGCCTCGGTGAGTCTATGCCCTGTGTATTGGCTGGGGAGGGGAGCCGTGGGGACAGACTCTTCTCTAATTGCCTCTCAATAGATGCAAATCTAAAGCAATCAGCAAACCTTAGAATTGCATGAGCTGTAGTAAATAGCTATGTGACAAACAAAAACCTTTATTTAGGTGTAGGGGGGTTTATTTGGTGGTTTTTCAGAGTTGTGATGGTTTTTTNTGGGTTTTTTTTGAGGGGGGAGGTGCCCATTTATGCTGCACCTCCAGAACATAGGCAAAAAGCACTAGCAAAGTTGGGGTTGTGAAGTGGATGTGGTGGGCAAGTGCGTGCTCCTTTGTGTTCAGGGCTGAGGGTTCTGGCATGAAAAATAATGGAAATACCTTCACAGCCTTTCAGACTGAGTGTTGGGACATGGCATATTAGGATGTGGTGTGACAGCCAGGATTACTCAATGCTGATGTTGTTAAAATCTATCAGTCCCTCTCTAGATCATAAAAGTAGCTGCTGGCTGCTCTTTTGTAGCATTTGAAAATTTTTCTAAGGATTCATTATTTGCTAAATCATTGATAATATGATACTCACAGGAAGCAATTTAAAAATCAAGAAGGAATCTTCATAAGATTATTTCTTTTTCTCTGCTTTTATAGGTGTGTATTGTATTATTATTATGTCATTGTGACCAAGGTGGTGGAATTTGTGAGCAAATGCACACAAAGGCTGTACTTCTAAAAAAGTCTGAGACCAACAGAGATGAGTTTTTATACTGACTCCACTTGAATGATTACTTGCTCTCAAGCTGCAGTGCTGTTGTACAGCTGCGTGAGCTTCTCCACGCTTGACTAGCCCAGTGTGTGCAATTATATTAATGATGCTGTTTCCTAAATCCAGATTTTAAAGTTTTTCATTCTTTTCTTTTTGTTTGGGTCACTTTCCAGTGTTTGTGACCCTCTTGTGGTGACTCCAGACACACCATCACTTGTATGGTTTGATGTTAAAATGAAGCAGGACTGCTTTGGATTGTGTTTTCTCTCATTTTTCCTGCCCACTAGTTTCACTCACTCTATCAAATACTATATTCCAGTGGTGTGTCAAATAGGGACCAGTGAGGTACACAACCTTTAGTTTTAGATGCCTTTCAATCCCCGTCACTGGTTGCCTTGCTTGAAGGAAGGGAAAATGAGAAGAAATACAAAAGAAAAGGAAGTCCAGGAAAGGTCAGCAGGAGTGACAGCAATGGGGCAAGAACTGAACTGAGGGACCTGGATCATAAAGAATGAGGAATAGCAAAGAGACAGGTTACAGCCAACAGAACAAAAGCAACAGAAAGGAGAAAATCAGTCAGGATTACTTGCACATCCTAGGCCCAGCTGGAGCAAAAGAGGCCGAGACACTCCCAAAAGACTAATTTTCTCTGGGCAAACTGAGAATAGGCTCTCCCTGCTTTTAAAGCCTCAACTCACTTTTCCACCTAATTTTTCCCCAGGAATGCCTAGCACCTCAAAAGCGAGTAATTTAGAAAAACAAGGGTGGAGCCCAGAGCAGGCAGGCAGCGTTGGTGAGGTGCTCTGACACAGCACAGGGAGGTGAAGCAGCCAGCACCGACAACGCCGGGTGCACAGAGGGCAGCAAGTGGCATCCTGCCAAGGGCACCTGTCCAAGCTCCTGGACACCTTCCCCTTGGCTCCCAAGAGTCTCTCGTTGAAGGGCCACAACAGGCTTCTATGAGACTCCCAGTGCTTATTCCCAAAATATGACCAAATCATACTATGAAACAATAACCATGACATAGACAGGTCTGACTTCAGCTGTAATCACTTTTACTTAAAATAATGCCAGCAGTATTGGAGATGCTGAGCTTTCCAGCTATCAAAAGGGTACACACAAGTGCTAAGAAAGCAGAAAATCAAAAGGAAGAGGGTAGAGTGCAACAGGGGAAAAAAAAGAAAAAAGCCAGAAGTGCTTTTGTTAAACTTTTGAATCATGCCTCCACAAAAAGCAGCAGATCCCAACATGGGGTGATTTTCATGCTGTAATAAAGAGAAAAATAATTTAAAACCTAGGCAGCATGACTTATTTAGAAAGATCTGAGGAGTAATAAAAAGGCCTGTGTGCAAACGTGTGTGTGTGCACACAGTTTCTTTAACAGCTGCATGGAACAACCTGTTTTAAATAAGAACAAAGGTGAACAAAGCCAGTTGTCAGGGCAGTTCACCAAATGAAGTTTTTAATGTGTATGACGTATGCCATATAAAGTGCATTGCCTGAGATACAACAGCACAGAGTCCAACTTGAAGTATTTTTCTCAGGCTTTTCCTACAAAGTCATGTTTCAAGAATTTACTGCATTTATCTTCATTATTTATTTCTCTCTCTCCAAAAGGCCCAATGGATCACCTTGCTCACTATATCTTGAGCAGCAAATTAAAATCAGCCTCTTCCCTCCCTAAATACTCAAAATTTTCTTGTTCTATCAAGATGCAACTGAATCAATTGGTATCTGTTGCATTCAGAGTAGACAGCTGTAAGCAGAAAGTGGAGGTCAGTTCTGACCAAATTAATTTTACTTAACCAAGAGAAGGGAAGAAAAGAAAAACAAAATAATGATGGAAGATTTTCGCTGCTTTGAATCTTTTATGAACAAAAAATAAAAAAGCCTGGCAAGAACACAATGTACCTTTTCATGTATGTAAGTAAACACAAATTTAGGAAAAGCTTTGGTTTGCACAAACAGAAGTATTTGGGCTTTTTTGTAACATGTTTGAGAATTTGGAGAGAGTTGCAAGCTCTCTGCCTTCACTATAAATGTCACATATGTTTCTGCACTGAAAGTAAAGAGACAACTGAGAGCAAGGCAGTCTGCAGGGAAGGTTACAAAGCTCTGTTTACAGAGAATTTTATAATCAGGCAATAATTTGTTACAAGATTCACAAGAGAAATATATTGCCGTGCATAGTTAGGAAATTTTTAAACGGAACAGCTTATCAAAGAAATGTGTAGTCTATTAGCACATCATTAAATTTTTAAACCAATTCCATTTTTTGCTTCCCAGTTACTCTCCACTGTAGTAAGGAATCATGCCAGATGCAAAGTATCATTTTCTGACTTTCAGAGATGGATTGAAATTTAGGAATCCTATCTATTCCCTCTGCTGCTTTTATTTCTTGTTATTTTTCTTATCTGGTCTCACAATGTTGCAAATGCTTCTTTACTCAGGAATGTGTTTCTTGAACTACTTCATCCCAATGAAAGTGTGAAGAAAAAATTTCACGAGCAAGTTAAATGTTCCCAGTCTTTGAAATGACTTAAAGTTGAAGGTACTCTTGAGAAATAAGAACATATGGAGTATCTTTATATTTTTATATAGACATTTAATGTGATTTCTAAGCAGTACAAGAAAAGCTGTAAATGTTAAAGGCCTGTTTGACCTTAGCTGTGACATCCTACCTGATATCCCCTATAGGTCTGGTACCAGCATAGTGATGGGTACCCAGAGGAGTTGAAATGGTCATGGGAGAAAACTTGTGAAAACTCATGATGGTACAAACTTATCTCAACTAGTGCAGATATGTAGGCTCACCCCTACCACACTGCACTTTCTCTGACATACTCTTGACATCCCTGAACTTTCTGCTCAGGGCTGAGACCATGAAAACACAGATGAGGGAAAATGTGTCGCTTGCAATTCCAGCCTGGTGCAAGTGTGACAACACAGATGAAAGAACAGCCAAAGCAGATATGAGAGGACACCTAGAAGGGCTGTTGATTTGGAAGGGTTGAGGGTTAGAAATGGAGAACCTGGGACTCAGCAGCAGGCACAGCAGGACTGGGACGAGCTGTGCAATGAGCTCAAAGCCCAGAGCCAGCTGGGATGGGGTGTGTGACCAGATATCCTCCTGCCGAGCCAGCAGCGCCTGTGGAACAGAGCCTTGCTCCTGGCTGCTGGTCACAGCCAAATCCATCTGTCAGCAGATAGTTTTGAAACTTGCTTGCAAAGTGCTCTATGCCTTTCTGGTATCAAACGTCCTGGAGCCTGACACCCTGCTATTGCTATAAATTATTTTGTTAACTTAGAGTGCAGCCTTTTATGAGGGCCATACAAAGGATCTAAACTCTCCTGACGATCTCTTAAAATGCCTGTATAATGCCACATCATTAAATTTCAACAGTCAATATCTTAGTGTTTGCCATTGTGTATGGAATTTCCTCTTTATAAAGAATATTTAGCTCTACCAAACAATAGTTAGGATTGCAAAGGACACAGTAAGAAGAGTAAGCAGAACATTTTGGCTCAGTGCATGTGATCATTTGTAATTGCACAATCAAACACATTTTGTACAGAAAAATTTCCTCTGACACTGGAAATACAGAAACATACCAAGATGCATCAGCTTTGCACACAGGAAGCAACAATCTCTCTGTAGGACCCCAGCTTCATCTTTTGGAAAGTATTTAGTAAATGAGATGAAGAGTAATGAGGTAAATTCTGAGGTAAATATGAAATGGGAGAGAATGCTTAAGACTAGTACAGATTTCCCTGGAAAATGTGACTCTACTGTTGCATTGGTGTGATGGATTTCCTACATAGTACTTAGGTCTGGTGAGGCCAATTTACATGCATTGTGAATGTTTTTCACTCTAAGAATGGTTCTCATTTTGGAGACCATATTGGATCTGGGCATCCATTCCTGGGCACAGGCAAAATTGATTGTGATCTGCATGCACCACCCACCCAGCAGCACTCTGAAACCCACATCTAATGCTCCCCAGAGCAGGTGTCCCAAGCAAAACCTTGGTCCCTTTGTGCTTCTATAGCCCGCCCAGAAATTAATATTCTGTTCTCAGCAGAGTTTGAAGAAGGTGAGGTAAATAATGTCTTGAATAAAAAGCGTAACATCAGTGTCTGAGAACCTGTTTTTCAAATGAACTCTCTCCAGCCTGTGTGCATGAATGAGGGTCCTAAGTGAAAAAAAATGAAAGAACATGAAATTAGACAGTTTCTCAAAAATGTAAATCCACATCGGTCCATTTTTAGTGGATAATAATATTTGAAATTACATACTTTCAGTGTTTCTGGCCATTGAAAGCTTCCTAAGAAAAGTGGAAGGTGAGCAGGAAGGGGAAGAGGAAAGAGGCAAAAGAGAAAAAGAAGACTTTTCCCTAGTTCCCCTCACAAAGTCTGAAAATGTGACTGTGAGCAATCCAGGGAATCATTAGGGAAATAGAAGGAATCTCCAAATTCTTTTATGCTGTTTTGGGAACAAAAGGGCTGGTTTAGGACTCCTTTAAAGCACGGAGCCAGCAGAATGGTGCTTTTCAGACCTCACCAGATTTGGTTAGACTAGCTACTATGCATGGATTTTCAAAAACAAACACGGCCGTATACTAAATCCCCAGGGGATTTTCTTCATGTATTCATGCCTTTATCAGCCGATCTTAAGATCAGCCAGCGCGTACCAACAGTGGTACTGCCACTTCAAACACCGGGAAGACAAGAGGCAAGCAACAGGAACTTTTGTTGAGCCAGCGGAATGAATCGGCAGCTGGGACTGGGAGGCAGCGCCTCGTGCATCCCAGTCCAGTGCAAAAGCAGCTCCCCGCGGTTCTCTGCGACCAAACTATTATTTCTTAATCGTTCACCTATGAACCGTACCTATAAGGAGCCCGGAGGGGCTGTCAATAATAACCGCCCGGAGAGCGGTGGCGGAGCTGCCCGGGGGTGGCGGCGGCCCGGCCGGACCCTCGGCTGTCCTGGCCCGGCCCGGCCCGGCCGGACCCTCGGCTGTCCTGGCCCGGCCCGGCCCGGCCGGACCCTCGGCTGTCCTGGCCCGGCCCGGCCCGGCCGGACCCTCGGCTGTCCTGGCCCGGCCCGGCCCGGCCGGACCCTCGGCTGTCCTGGCCCGGCCCGGCCCGGCCGGACCCTCGGCTGTCCTGGCCCGGCCCGGCCCGGCCGGACCCTCGGCTGTCCTGGCCCGGCCCGGCCCGGCCGGACCCTCGGCTGTCCTGGCCCGGCCCGGCCCGGCCGGACCCTCGGCTGTCCTGGCCCGGCCCGGCCCGGCCGGACNGCCCTCCTTGGCTAATGTTATGGTTGCCTAAAGAAAAGAGAAAAAAGAATAGGTCTAGTTATAAGGTAAGAGAGTTATGTGGGTTTTTGGTTTTTTTTTTTGTTTGGTTGGTTGGTTTTTTTTACTTGTATTTTTAATTTGAGCGCCGCTAATTGCGGCGTACATGCGCAGTTGGCGGGCTCAGCGAGCGCACCGGGCATTGGCGTAGGCGCGGGCGGGACGGAGCGCGGCCGGAGCGGAGCGTGCGGGGATGCTCGGCGGCCGCGGCTCCGGGCGGAGCGGGACAGCGCTGAGGGGCCTGGCCGGCCCCGGGCTGCTGCAGCGTTGGGCTGGAGCCTTGGAATCTGCACCTGGTGGGGCTGTGCTGCGCGGCTTCCCCTCCCCAGCAGCGCACCGAGGGGTCAGGGCGGGATAGCCGCAGCCCGGAGACAGGTTTGGCAATTCTCATCTCTCAGCTGAACGCTGCTTCGCCTTCGCGCTCAGAAACTGTGTGCCTGCTTTCTGTGCATCCCCTCTCCCCTCCTCTAACCTCCGGAATTAATGTGGGTGATACTGTTTGTAGTCTGAAAGGATGTCTGTCGGATTTTGTTCCTAAAGATCTTACTTGTTTTTTCTTATGTGAACAGTGTGCTGGAAGGGTGGGGGGACACTGAATTTAATAAGTGTTCTTATTCTAAAATACTACGTTTAGTTACTGTTCAGTTGGGTAAGACCCTGTCAACACAAATTAACTATTCCAGCAAACTGGGTTTTAATTTTTGCAAAATCATTGTTAGAAACAGAAGATAAATTATTGTAGATTATAAACAATATATCCTCCTAAGGAAGAAAACATTTCCTTTACTTTCAGTATATTTTGGAAACTATCATGTAGTTTAGAAACAACAAGAATATTAATTTGTTATATAGTTTGATACAATCACTTTCCAAAAGTTAATTCAGCAATAATGAACATGCACTTTTTTACACTTTGAGTTTGTATATTAGGTAGCCACAAAAAATTGTCTTTAGGTTTACTTGAACCAGTGACCTTTTTTAACAAGCTTGTATTTGTTTTCAGAGTTGACCCTGTTGTAATGTGAACAAGAAGTTGGAAAGTTCTGTAGTAAGGTCATTCAAACATTTTTCTCATTCCTTACCTTTAAGATGTAATGGATAGAAAGGAGAAAGTAACACAGATGTGCTTTATTCTTTTTCTTGCCATGGGATCTAATCTCGTTTACATATTTCTTATCCCAGTTGAGATGGATATATGGGAAGTAGTGAAACTGATGTTTTGAAAGTGTGACCTAATTGCCTAATTTCAATCTTAGACCCAATTGTTTTGTTTCCTAGAGAGCCTGACCATCTTTTGGCTCTCTTTGACTTCAGCTGAAGTTGTAAGTACTCAGAACTGGCAAAATTCAGCCTTTTGGGTATCTCAGCCTGGCCCCAAACACGGAAGCACTGGGAAATAGTCTTGACATGTGGAGAATTTCCCAGCGGCTGTAGAAATAATCTTCAAAATCAGCTGTTGTACATTAAACAGGGGGAAAAAAAAGTGAACTCCTTTATTGAGTTAAACCACCTCTTGCTGGTTTTCATTGTCCTGGGATTCCAGACTCTCACATCACTTAATGGGCAGCAGCTTTCTAGCTACCACTAGGAAGTTGTCCAGTCTCTCTAACTCTGCATGTACAGTAGCAAACTTCGGGTTTGAAGTGGAAAGATGAGTTTGCAAAGACATTTGCTTTCCCAGTGGAAATTCCCTTGTGATTGCTGTGTGAGTGGCACAGAAATGCTGTGGCCCCTCAGGAGGAAGCAGCCTTCATCAGCCCTTAGTCATCTTATCCTTGGAGTTACCAAGCCCTCATAATATATTTGCCTTAACCTCCATTTACTGGCCATCCATGAAATGGGATAGAAGTCATTACACCCCATAGCAACAGACCTTTTGGAATGTAAATGGCAGAATAAGGTACTACAGTCATATGGCTTTGTGCTAGAGCAGCAATGAGAAACTCTGGTTCTCCAGGCCGTGTATGAACTCAATAAGGTCCTCTGGGGACCTTATCTGCTTTCCTCCTTTCCATTCTCTTTCTCCTTTTCATCCTCTGTTCCTCCTGCTGCCAGTTTTGATAGCAGGAGAAATAATTCTCCACTTTTCCAGATTGTCCTCCACATTGTTCCCTCCTATGAATGCTTAATTAGACATTGGGAGACACCTTGGGAAGCTTAGCTTTGTTTGTTTGCAGAGCAGGGGGCTGAAAGCAGCTGAAATATGGTGCTGAAATGTTGATGTGTATGCAAACCATGGGAGCAGCTTATGGCCTTTCAGGGCATCCTCTAGCTTTCCCAGGATTTCCTTGTGTAGGTGAGTGCCCATTTCTGTGCCAGAGGTGGAAAAGGTTATCTGTGATGTTTTCTCATCTTGGTGGAAGTACAAACCGAAGGGGAGATAAATACACTAGTATAATTTTCAAGGAATGTTTGTGGCACTATTTGCTTTTGCATGCTCTGTTTTAAACACTTGGAAGTGAATGTTTTTTTGAGGGGAGCCATGCAAAAGAAATGAAGCCACATCTCTGGAGGGATAGAGTTGTAGCTATCAGCATCCCATTGCACTTTTGTTGATCAATTCATAGCTTGGAGGAGGGAAGGGGAAGCAGAAAGCCTGCAGTGAAACACTTCAGCACCAAACCTAAAGGAGGAGATGGAGAGCCTGGTTATTGGCCATCCACTCCTACATTCCTCCTTGCTGGCTACTTCAGCACACCATTCATGAAAGTTGTTAAAACTAATTCCATAGTTGCTCCTCCTCCAGTCTGTTGCCCGCTTTCTCTGCAACTTGAGGTTGGTTGTTGAAAGTCTTCAGGCTCCTGCCTCCCCTGCACAGCTGCCAGCAGAGCTCTCCTGCTTTCCTAGCACTGCCTGGTGTGGCTGTGAACAGCTAAGGCTGGTAGGGATCCAGGAGAGGCAGCTGCCTGTGCACAGGGACCATGTCAGGTTGCATCTGTAGCTTCCATACTCCAGCATCCTGCACCATGCCAGTCAGGCATCTTTCTTTACAGAACAAAATCGGAGCAGCATTGTCCTGGGGTATTTGTTTTTCAGTGAGGGAGTTTACAGTTTGCACACAGTCATCGTATCTGAGGGTTTGCTGCTTATTTATACATTACTGCAAGGGGTAATGTGCCTGTCTTGAATACTGGACCTGTTCCTCAAATACTGTGGGGAGGACAGATAGTAAGGAGAGGGAGAGCCCACCAGGACCCCCATGGCAGCAAAAGGCCTTGTGTTCAGGGACTGACTTGGGCTGCATGCTTTGACATGGTACTTGTGGGAGGTGCCACACAGGCTGCAGCAGTGCTGTCCACAGAGGGGCAGGGAGCTGCAACACATCTGCTTGCTTCATTCTGGGGTCTAGATGCCAAATCCCTGAGACTTACATGATGAATGCAGGTTATCCAGTTGTATCCAAACATTTCTCCCCACTTCTCAAAAACACAAACCAAGACACCACATGTGGGCACTGGGCTGGGGGGTATCAAATGGTTGAATTGTCAGTGCTTTGTCTGTATCTAATGTTTCATTATTTGTTTTGATTTTGATCCTCAATGCAGGTGCTTTCAGCCTCTTGACAGTCTAGAATGCAGTTGCTCGTTCTAACTAGTTGAAGACCAGGTGCTGGGAGTCTGAAGGGCTTTTAGGGTTGCACAGGAGCCCATGTAGATTGGTGTTACTTAGCAAACATTAGCAGCAGCAGTCAGATGAGAAACCTGATAGCAGCAAACCTGGTGTGAGGGTCAAGAGGGGACAATCTCACCTTGCAATCCTGCTGAAATTCCAGTTTAACTGAAGTATGAAAGTTGTACAAAGATGGAAAAGTGGAAGCAAGTTTCAACTCCGCTTTATTTTAGTGTCTATAAGTAACACTGAAAAGGTGTAGATTTTTAAATTACTTTGGCAATTAACACACATATTTGTGTGCTGCCTTCCCAACCCTCCCCCACAGAGACAGATTTTAGAAGCAGTTCCCGTAGACATGAAAAACAGCAGTATTGTCAAGTATCTTCTCTGAAAGTTGACTTGTCATATCTAAGATATGTAGTTACCCTGTACTAAAGCTGAGGCAGAATGAAATGCTGAATGTTGTTTTATTTTCCCAGAGAAGCCAAGCTGGTTTTACCCCATTGCTAGCACTCCTGCAGAGCAGTGAGGGCTAGCAAGCTTTCTTCTCTTGCTCAGCCTCATGACTGTCATTTTTTGGTCTTAGTTTAACAGGTATTTGTGGTTTTTTTCAGTGGCTTTCTCAGCAGTATTCCCCAGTAGACTCTCAGGTAATCACGTGGAGCCATGTGTGGCCAGTGCATTATTTTGCACTCTGCTTAGCAGCCTGGCTGGTGTGTACTGCCTGGAGCAACTGCTGGGTAAAAAACACATGTGCAGACTTGGGAATTACAAGTCATAGACAGTTTTCTAAGCATCTCTAGGTTTTTTTTTTAAAAAAAAAAAAAAAAGTTTGAGGATTTTTAAAAAACAAAAACTGTCTTCTGGGAATTTTTTTTTTTTGTTTTGTTTTGTTTGTGGGGGTCTAAAATTTTCCTGTGGGATAAGGGAGGCTGGAAACATTCATTCTCTTATGTTTGTGACTTTGGAAGGTGGGTCATTTAGAGCACCACCAGGTTTGATTACACTGTTCCATCATGATAAACAGTATTTTTGTGGAAGGGTATATACTATTCCTTTAAAAATGTAGCCTGCGGGAGATGAGGAAGAGTTCTTGGCTGAAACATTTGCATGAAGCAGTGTGATAGAGCAGCTAGGGAATATATTGCATGCTAATAAAGTTCCCTCTTCAGTGTGAAAAGTGCATGCTTTGTGAAGACAGCGGGTCTTTTTTTACCTTTTGACATTCTAGCTTGACCAATAATGAAGCATCCACCAGCATGCCTTTTCAGTCCTTTCCAAAGAGCTGCCACAACTAAAGAGACTTTTTTTTTTTGAGAATAATCTGTGACCCAGCAAGGTTGGCTGCAATGTTTGTTTGTTTTTCTCTCTACCGCTGGTTCCTACTATTCTCTTACTCCCACATCCTATCCGAGTCTTGTTTTCAAATGCATTCTTCAGCCTTCTCCTTCCCTACATACTGCATCCTGTATTCTGCTTTCTGACTTCCTTCTCTTTTCTTATAGCTTTTCTTTCCGGTTCCTTTTGGTTCTGGTCCCCCAGGAACAAGGAGTGAAACATTAACAGTTTCTGAGTTAATCTGGCTCTTGCTAGGAGTGTAGAGTTCAGGTGAGGGCTCTGGGAGACATCCTTTGTGTGAGACATTGTGCCCCGGGGCCCTTGACACCACTTCATTGCTAGAGTAGCAGAGAGAAATGTGTATCTGTGCTCTACCTCCTATCATCTGCAATCCAACATGTAAGATAAAAATATTGATAAAATATAATCTTTGCTAAGATATGGATGTTCCAGTTACTGCACGTTAATTACCAGGCATTAATTGCTCTGCCATTATCACCTGGATGTGTGTCTCAGTTATAGAAAGGAAGCTGAAAAGCTTCAGATTTAGGGTAAGCAAAGCAAGTGGATTTGAATTATCTTGTGTCCTGAGAGGGGATGTGGGAACTATAGGTGCTGTGACAGTGGTTTGGAAAAAATAGTATTTCATGGTAAATTCAGTGTGCATACCTGTGTCTTTCTACGTCAGACTGCTGCTTTTACAATAAGGCTCTTAGATTGGTGGGGTACATCCCTGTGTTATCTGTACCTCTTTGTCAATTGAGGATCACCATCCACATAAATCTGTGCTTAGAACATGTGCAGGAACTTCCTATGTTGATGTCAACATATCCTGAATATAAATCAAAGGTATAAAATAGTTATATTACTCCACGTTTCTTGGGTAAGACTGGGTAATGTGTGGCTGTCTTTATTATCTTTCTGAGGAGACACCTAATTTGGATATATGGTGAGCTTTTATATAATCTGAAAACACAGCTTTAGAGACCATACAGAGAAGAGCATTTTCCAGATGAGGACAGCTGTAGCCAAAGGTCTGCTAGTCTGATCCTTGTGGTTCACAACATCTAAATGGAAATACAGAAGAAGAAACCTTTTAACATAACATAATAGCTGGAAAATTTATCTTCCTGCTAATTTCATATGCCTGTGATACTCAGATGGTTATCAGTTATGTGCTACTGTAATCTTCTGTCCTGCTCGTTTATTTGTAAGCAGGATTGGTCTGTTTATTTGAGGCTGCATATAGCAATTAGTTTAAATTTTTTACCTTATTTTACACGTTTTTCTGTATGCAAGACATGAAGAGGGGTCCACCTTGTAAAACAAATTTTGTATAAATGGATTAGTGAGTAGATAATACCTGTTCTGTTGGGATATTATATGTTTTTACCAACATCATAATAGAGAAATAAATGTGAAGAAATTAAAACCTGATGTATTTGTTATCTATACACATATTAAATTTTACTATGTTTCAGATTTCTAGATGATTTTATGTATTTCTCATGTGACTTTTATAATTCAAAATACTTGGTTTGGGAATATAACTGTAGTAAGTATGTATTTCTTGAAGGCTATCATTAATAAAAAAAAAGGAGCTAAAACAAAGGTGATTTTAGAAATAGAGAGATGCACACACAGACACACACATATATATATATTAGTCTAACACATATCTTCTAATTTTTTTCAGGTTGAAGAAACTTCTTGAGCAGGAGAAGCTCTATCAAGCCCGGAAGGAGAAGGAGCATACAAAGAGAATCAATAAACTAAGAGACGAACTAGTCAAGCTCAAATCATTTGCACTCATGCTGGTGGATGAAAGACAAATGCATATTGAACAACTTGGTCAACAAAGCCAGAAAATACAGGACTTAACCCAAAAACTAAAGGAAGAAGAAGAAAAGCTTAAAATTATTAGTGCAAAAACAAAAGAAGATGGACAAAAACTGATGAAATTAGAGGCAGAACTTGAACACAAAACATCATCATTTTACCAAGAACATGAGGAGATGACTGCTAAACTGGCTAATCAAGAGTCACATAATAGACAGCTAAGGCTCAAGCTAGTGGGGTTGACTCGCAGAATAGAGGAGCTAGAAGAAACTAACACAAATCTTCAAAAAGCTGAGGAGGAACTTCAAGAACTAAGAGATAAAATAGCGAAAGGGGAATGTGGGAACTCTAGCTTAATGGCAGAAGTGGAAAACCTCCGCAAGCGTGTGCTTGAAATGGAGGGGAAAGATGAAGAGATCACAAAAACCGAATCCCAGTGCAAAGAGCTGAAAAATAAACTGCAAGAGGAAGAGCATCACAGCAAAGAGTTGAAACTTGAAGTGGAAAAACTGCAGAAAAGAATGTCAGAATTAGAGAAGCTGGAAGAGGCTTTCAGTAAAAGTAAGTCGGAATGCACTCAGCTGCACTTAAACTTGGAGAAAGAAAAAAATTTGACTAAGGATTTGATAAATGAGTTGGACATGGTGAAGACTCGAGTGAAGGACCTTGAGACATCCGAAAGCAAATTGGAAAAGGCTGAAATAAGCTTAAAAGATGACCTTACGAAGCTGAAGTCATTTACTGTAATGTTGGTTGATGAGCGAAAAAATATGATGGAAAAAATAAAACAGGAGGAAAAAAAGGTTGAGGGCCTAAACAAGAATTTTAAAGTTGAACAAGGGAAAGTTATGGATGTCACAGAGAAATTGATAGAAGAAAGTAAGAAATTTTTGAAACTGAAATCTGAAATGGAGGAAAAAGTATCTAGTTTGACAAAAGAAAGGGATGAGTTAATTGGCAAACTGAGAAGTGAAGAAGAAAAATCATCTGAGTTAAGGTGTAGAGTTGACCTGTTAAAGAAAAGAATTGATGGTATGGAGGAAGTAGAAAGAGAAATTGCAAGAGGTCGAACTAGGAAAGGAGCAGAGCATGGATGTCAGGAGGACAACAAGATTAAGGAACTTACCATTGAAATTGAAAGATTGAAAAAACGTCTCAAACAACTGGAAGTGGTTGAAGGAGATTTGATGAAGACTGAAGATGAATATGATCAGCTAGAGCAGAAATTTAGGACTGAGCAGGATAAAGCTAATTTTCTTTCTCAACAGTTGGAGGAGATGAAACTCCAGATTGCCAAAACGAAAGCAATAGAAAAAGGTGAAGTAGTGAGCCAGGAGGCAGAGCTGAGGCACAGGTTTCGTCTGGAAGAGGCTAAAAGCAGAGATTTGAAAGCAGAAGTTCAAGCGCTTAAGGAAAAAATCCATGAGCTCATGAACAAAGAAGACCAGCTTTCTCAGCTCCAAGTTGATTATTCAGTTCTACAGCAACGGTTTATGGAAGAGGAGAACAAAAACAAGAGCATGGGGCAGGAAGTTTTGAACCTGACAAGAGAGCTAGAGCTTTCTAAGCGTTACAGCCGTGCTCTGAGGCCCAGCATGAACGGGAGAAGAATGGTTGATGTTCCCGTGACGTCCACTGGCGTGCAGACAGATGCTCTAAGCAATGAAGCAGCAGAAGAAGAAACTCCAGCAGTGTTTATAAGGAAATCTTTCCAGGAGGAGAATCATATTATGAGCAATCTGCGACAGGTAGGTCTGAAAAAACCCATAGAGCGTTCTTCAGTCCTTGAGAGATATCCTCCAGCAGCAAATGAGCTTGCTATGAGGAAATCCTGGATACCATGGATGAAAAAGAGGGAAGCTGGGGCTCAGACAGCTCCTGATAAAGGTGCCCGAACCCACAGCAGTCCAGCACATCCGGGGGAGGTTGTCCTTTCACCAAAGCAGGGTCAGCCTCTTCATATTCGGGTGACACCAGACCATGAGAACAGTACAGCAACTTTGGAGATAACCAGTCCATCCGCAGAGGAATTTTTTTCAAGTACCACTGTCATTCCTACTTTGGGAAATCAGAAGCCACGAATAACCATCATTCCCTCTCCAAATGTTATGCCACAAAAAGGAAAAGGCAGTGAAAGCCCCATGGGCCCAGATCGTTCCATGTCTCCAGTCACTATAACAACATTCTCCAGGGAAAAGTCCCCAGAGGGAGGGAGAGCACCCTTTGGTGACAGACCTGCGTCGCCGATTCAGATCATGACCGTATCGACATCTGCAGCGCCGGCAGAAATCTCCGTCTCTCCACAGTCACAAGATATGACCATGGGAAGGGCTGTCTTCAAAGTCACGCCAGAGAAGCAAACCGTCCCGACCCCAATCCGCAAGTACAATGCCAATGCCAACATTATTACAACAGAAGACAACAAAATCCACATCCACTTGGGCTCCCAGTTCAAGCGTTCTCCCAGTGCGGCGCCTGAGGGTGCGAGCCCTGTGATTACAGTCCGACCGGTGAACATCGCGGCAGAGAAAGAGGTGGTAACTGGTACTGTCCTTCGATCACCTCGAAACAACCTGTCCCCACGGCCTGCAGCCAGCAAGGTGACAAGTACTATCACCATCACGCCTGTTACAACATCTTCCACACGAGGAACACAATCAGTGGTAAGCAGTGTGGTGGCACAGTGGGGTCTCTGTGGCAGGGAGAAGGACAAACAGTAGCTCGGGTTTGAGATACCAGCAGGGAAAATGGGAGGGGTGAGGAGAAACTCTTGTCTTCCCTGTATTTCTTCCAGGCTCAAGCTTAATCATAAAATCAGAATTTGCCCAATTCATGCATTTTTGTACCAGTGTTGGATGCTGGCATACTTTGGGTATTATCTCCCCAAGCAGTTAACTTCCAGAGGAAGACTCTCCAAAGTTATTTTTATAATGACAACCCAGTAAAATTAGAAATGAGAGACAGAGGGACAAAGAATGATGGGAGTGACAGAGCAGGAAACTGTATTTTTATTTTTGATGAGTGCAATTTCTGAATTTTGAAAATACACCTCATGTCTTTTTGGCCCAGCTGGCAGGTCTTTAGACTCTAATTATACAGGCTGACATTTCTTTGATATAATCCCATGATCTCCATATAATTCAATTAATATCTGCTCTACTACTCCAAAGGAATAAATAGGCATTATCATTGCTTACAGCTCCAAGCCTCTTTAGCTAGTGAATAGTAGAGCTCTTTCTGTTTCTCTGACCTTCTGTAAGTACTGTATTACAATAGAGCTTCCTGTAGCATATTTGTTTTGCTTTCTCTTTGGGCTTCTATGGTAGTACTCCAACTTCTTTTTCATACTGAAAGACTTCTCACCTGTCTTTAACCACAGTGGGCAGTATTTATCTATACTCCTCCCCCAGTTTATTACTGGACTTAGATTTTTATTACTTTAGTTGGAAATACCGTGAGAAAGAAGAATTTAACCAAAATAGAAAACCAGCAATACTATATTAGTCTAAAAACTTACTTAGCTAGACAGAGTCTGCAACAGTTGCTTAAGGGGAGATTATTTTGAGTGGGTAAACCCACAGTAATGTTTCCCTCAGCGTCTGTTCCCAGTTTTTGGCAAAAGGTGGGTATTTCTCTCTGAACCAGAGCCTGTAACCACAGCTTTGTCTTTAATAGACCATGGCAGAGTTTTCTTCTATTTAATTGCTTTTTGAACTCATTTACGCTGTTGTTTCCACAACATCAGGGGGCAATGAATTCAGCTGTGGGCTTTGGGAAAAGCTCTTTTGTTTGATACCTTTTATGCAATACCTTCATTGGTTACAGCCTTTTTCTTGTATCTTGACAAATACTGAATAGTCATCCCCTACTCATTGGTCCGTGCTGCTCCGGAGTCAGCAGACCCCTACAACACGCCTCGTCAGCCATCTCTTCCCAAGCTGAAATGTCAAAGTGTACTAAAGATACACTTTCACACTTTTGGAGAGAAACTGCCATTCCCATTTAAGGCTTCTGAATTGAGAAAACTCGCGTTCGTCACACAGATCTGTTTGGGATTGCACATGTGCTTGCTCTCTCTTCCCACCTATATAATGTATTGTAGAGACTTTATTATACAGTGTTTCCCTATATATTAGAGGCAACTGTTCATTTTTTAGTCTTGAATTAATTTACAAACTCCTTTGTCTCTCAGAAGCCTGGAAAACTGGTTTTTTTAAAACTTTTCTTTTTAACTAAATGTCTGTGTCTACTGTGATGATGCAGTGAACCATGGCAGACAAAACTTTTTTGTTTTGTTTTTTTTTTTCTGGCTGAAAACTGGCTTCTTTCTTTACTTTATCCTCCCTGATTTGGAATGTAAGGAAAAGAAGTTCAGCCATAAGATCTACTTTATCTTATGCTTCCCTTTGTTTTTTAATGTCCCTAGTCAGCTGAGCAGGCAACTCCGAACAAGCTCAAATGTGTATTTTCCTCCCCAGCCTCTTGGAAAAAAAAAGTATTCACCATCTGTTTTGCAAATGACAACTTTAGAAACACACTTCACTGCCCCTAGTCAGAAAACTCAAGCTGTGACCATTTACTCAGTAACCCTAGATGAAACCAACAGATAAAATTTTGAGGGTTTAAGTTAATAAAATCGAACAAAACGAACTGATACACAGCTGCTTTCTTAGCTCACTGCTTTTAACATTTGTCTTAACTCTCCTCACACAAGATGCTTTGTACAATGTATTAATGCCTTTCTATGATATTTCTCATAGAAACAGAAAAAATGGTGTTTAGTCCTCCTTAACTTGATTAGAGTAAAAATTTCTCCCAGGAAAATACTTGGACTATCCTAGCAGATCTAGGATATGATTTTTTTTATTGCAAATGGACCACAGATACCAGAGGATATGGAGACCAAAACAAAGCCTGCTTGTTAGTCTTCCCTTAGCACGTTGGCCCCAATTTCTGTTCCCAGGGCAGTTCATACAGTTTGCAGAAAAATCCTCACAGCATAAACCCAAGTATTCTTTGTGAAAAACCCAAAACAGCGGTGCCTGCATCCTGTTTGATTTAGGCCTTACATTTGGTTATAGGATTGCTGGTAAATGTGGATCTTTGGCTGCCAGGACGGGTGTCAGTCCTGTAATCACCTAGTCCCTGTGCTCCCCACCTCCTACAAGCCTGGCACTGAGTGCCAGCTGTGTGTGCTGCCAGGGTGCACGGTGACTCCTGTGCCATGCAAGCCTGCCGGGAGCACAGGGAGTCCCAGTGGCACGGCCCCAGGCTCTCCCACTAGGTCCCGGAGCAAGGGGACAATGCAGCTGAAAGGCCACTTCCAATTGGGCAGCACTTAGTCTGAGATGAGCATGTAGACGGGGCTCTGTGTGGGTGTCCCATGTGTGCTCTGAGCTGCTGCTGGAGCTCCTGGAAGGTGCAGGGGCAGCTCGCTTGCCCGTGCAGAGGTGTAGTGGTGCTGGCTGTGTGCCTGTGGCAACTGAGACGTGTGTGAGGCTGGGAGGGATAACAGACCTGTGCCTTGCTGCAGTGGCAGCTGATGGGACACCTCAGATGGCACCAGACACCTCAGTATGGGCAGCTGAGTCAGTCTGTAGTCATCAGTCCCCATGTCAGCACTGAGGCCTGTGTGCTGGCTCTGTGGTGACAAGGGGTGATCCAGCTGGGACAGGGCTAGCTTCTCTGGGAGCTGAATTGCCTGCTGGCTCTGCTGACTATGTTGACTAGATCTCAAGTCCCACCCTTTCAGGTTAAAGTTACCTAAACATACTTTATTTTAGTGCCATTTTCAGTGCTGTCAAATAGTCTGCCTACCTTCTAGCTGCTTTATCGGAATTTTAGTTCTCCTTGGGTCATCTGTCTTGTCTATCAGCCCTGTGTACATTGCTTGAGTAGCCCAGGGCATTTCAAATTGCACAAGGTGTTTGTTGGTCGCTGAACTGAACCATTTCTGTCCAGGGCAAGCTGGGGCCTGATTGGATTGAGAACAAATGCTGAAAAAGCACTTTTATAATTAAAATATTCCAGAAGCCAGTGTGTGCATGAAAGCATTCTCTTTGTGTGTCAATAAAATGCACCAAGCAGGATCTCTTACAAACTACTCAAACATGCTACGTGTTCTGTATGTTCAGTTTGCTTTTTTTCCTTTAATGGAACTGCCCAACTTCACTGCAACTTCATAGGTTAATACACCTGTGTCTGCAGTGAGAGCTGATTATGACTGCACCATAGCAGCTGTCTTGTGTAACCTCACTGGCTCCATGCACCATGTCTTGCCTTGCCAGCTCAGATCCAGCTTGCATCACCCAGCGTCCTGTGGGGCCACATCTCAGGCACTCCATTCCAGCTGCCTAAGGGTTGGTTTCTGGTTGGAGCCACATTCCTGGATCAACCAGAAGACAGCAGCCTACAAACAGGGCTGGAAGGAATGGCTTTGAGTTCTTGGAAGAAATGATGGAAAGACAGGCAGTCGTGTGGGTTCTGTGCCACAGACTCTGCAGATGTGGCAGACTGGATGTGTTCTCTGCTTGCTGCCCCTTCCTGCACCCTAGGGGCAGCTGGCTAGGGAGGCACCTTTGTGCCATCTCACTTGGCAAACACAAAATGCTTTCACAGCTGCCTGGGAAGCAGGCATTAGCTTCCATGCTATCTACATGTTAGTATGCTGGAATGAAGGCAACTAAGAAACTTAAGGCAAGTTAGAGTTCTTTTCAAAGTGCCTTTGAGTGATTTAGGCTTGAAATGAGTAACTTGAAAGAGCCCAAATCCTTAGTTAATAATTTACATGTGAATAAAGCTGAAGAAATGCCTGAGATTCCAGCTACTCCATTTGATTGCCTCATGTTTACACACTGTGGAACTCTTTCAGGGAGTACAAGATGTTTGTCATTTGGGTTCCCTGGGATGTTGACATATTTTCCAAGGCTGATGGAATGCATTTGCATGTTTTGCCCTACAGAATTGTATGGGCCTAACTTGTTTTGACATCTACATGTGAGTTCCATATTAGCCTTTAGACTGCTATTGTAAATGTTGCTTTTAGTTATTGAAAATGGCTTCCTTCCTGTCAGGCAGACAGCATTCAAGTTTTCCAATTGTGATTTTTTTTGAGTGTACACATGGGGTTTTGAACTGTTCTTAGAAGATTAAAGAATGGTTTTCCTTTGCATGCTCAGGATGCAGACAGAAAGCTCTGATGCCACTGGCTGAAAAACATTTGTAGAGTATTTTTAAGTAAATGTACAAATGCATGTCGCAGCTGATATAGCCCCTAATGCAGTCTATATCAGCAGTTTAGTTTTATTTTGCTTATATGTCATAAGTTGCAGAGTTTAGTAATTTAGCAGGTGAGTCTAGCTAGGATTCCAGGATCGCAGGAAAATTGTTCTCTTTTGTAAGATCAAAGTCTTTATCCATAATCTGAATAGAAATGTCAGTCACATGAAATTCAGCCGAGACGCTGAAATTGTCACCATTATTATTTGTGCCTGTGTTGCACACTGCAGATAAAAAGCCCATTTTCCTTCCACAATTGTCATGTGTGTAAGTATTTTCTTTAGGTCGTGGTTCACATGGGGTAGTTCCAGTTTTGACCTTGAAGAGTACACGCATCACTATCTGGCCAAGAGAGACAGAAAACAGCAGTTTGCCCTTTTGAATATTTTTATCCTATCCAAGTGTGCCTTGTGCATTTACACAGTGAGATTCAGTTGCTTAAGTATATGTGCTGATTGCAGTTTCAGAGCTATGGGATAGCTTTGGCCTGGTCTCCAGCTGGGGCCAGAAGGACACAGGAGCTGTGTTGGGTCTGCCAGCCTCAAGCCAACCTTAGGCTGTTTGTTTTTTTAATTCTGAAGTACTCAGACTTGAGGATGAGTGTGCTTGCTAGGCTGTTGTCCTGGGCAGAAGACTGGCAGAGAGAGTAAAATAACCATGTCCACGCTTTCCTTGAGGTATCCGTGGAAATCTGGGTTAGCAGCTTCACTCTCATCAGAGTTTCTCAAGTTGTGATTAGGCCTTGGAGGGGGAGAGCTCTTTCCCACATCCGTCCTGCCACAGCCACAGGAAAAGAAAATCCAGATCTTTTCTCTGTCTCTTTCTGTCCCAGCTCCCTGCTCTTCCCAGTGCAGAAATGTGGCCCCAGCCATGAGCTCAGCATACTTTGGGGACTAAAATTCAATTTTATTTATAATGCTGAGTGATCATGCCTCAGCTCCTAAAATTTGTCAAGTTACCCTGGGTTCATCATTAGCCTCACCTGACTATGCTGTTCTGAGGGCTTGTGCTAGTGTCTATGAAAGATGCTAATATTGTACCTGTCTTGACAGCCAAGCCAATGTCGTAGTAGCCTCTAAGGCCACCCTGCACTGTCTTATGCTGCGGAATGGGAGATTCGTACAAATTCCCATCCTTATGGCATCTTGATTCAAAACACTGGACCTCAGCTCTGGGAAACTCGTTTGATCCCAGCTGTGCCTTTGGCCCTACTCTAGCAGCATGTGCCATGGCCAGATTCCAAGGATCAATATTACTTAGCTAACAGGTATGATTTGGGATATTGTTGTTTGAGAGGTAAATGAAGAACCAAAGGAGAATATAAGATGAGCATGTATGAGAAGTCCTTAATTTATGGCGTTTTTCTCTGTCTCTTTGTTTTGCAGACAGGACAGGATGGGTCATCCCCGAGACCTACACCCACCCGCATTCCTGTGTCAAAAGGTATGAAAGCAGGAAAGCCAGTAGTGGCAGCCCCAGGAGCAGGAAATGTGACAAAATTCGAGCCTCGTGCTGAGACTCAGTCTATGAAAATAGAACTGAAGAAATCTTCAGCCAGCAGCTCTGCCTCCCTGGGCGGGGGTCAGGGCTGATGACAGTGGCTCAGGGGGTACGTTCTGCAGGTTTTACTGCTGCCGTGGAAGTCAGCTCCCCTGCCTGTGTAGCTGTTCACGTTTGCCTGTACTAACGAAGTCCTGCAGCTGTCACTTAACAACAAACCAATAAGAGTGTGCACTGACTACTTAAATAACAAAATCCTTTTGTTTTCTTACTTAAGTTAAAAAAATAAAAAAGCTGTCAAAAAAGGCAATTTTATGCCAGGAAGATTTTCAGTCTAGGAAGTGAGAATGGTGTAACTGCACTAGGTTGTTAATCTAGTTCAGGAATTCTTAATGATGGCCTTGGTCACTTTTTTTTAGTAGATCAGAGGAAGTTCGGTCACTTTTACTAGATTGTTTTCCACCTTAACAAATCACTTTCTACCTTTGCTGCTGCATGGTCTACTTGCCTTCCTGCTTTGATCACATTATTGAAATGCCACATGGCCTAGGGAAGCAATGCCAGAAGACTTGCCATGCACACTTGAAGTCCTGTTTTAATGAAAGCCAGTACCTCGTGTGAGGGAGGGGAAGAGAGGAAGGATGGGCACCATGTGCCCTTCTCTCTAGGAGCCTCGCATCAAAATCACCATTTCTCAGTGGTGAGCTGCTTTCTCAAGATTGTTAATAAATTCAGGGGCATGTTTGGCACAATGTTTGTCGGAAATTTAATTTTTCCAGAGAGAGTTAATACTTGTAGACAACACTTAGAACCAGGTCCCTGACTTACACACACTGGAATACTGCCAGCTTAGGGCTCCAATGAAGGCTTGTAAGCCAGAAGGTGTTCAGTCTCCAGCAAAAGCTTGAGAAACACTATCTGGCAAAAATCAATCCAGTCCATTTGTGCCTGCTCCAAAGACCACTAAAGGTTATGAAGCAACCCATTCCATTGACCTGACTAGGTTTTCAGTTTCCCTGGTTGGGTCTTACATTTAAACCTTACTTGCCAAGCATCCTTATGTCTTAGAGGGTAAGTCAGCACAGACTGCTGGTGGCAGGAATTGCTGTCTAAAGGCACAGCTCAGGTACAGATGGTGAAAGAGAGAGGGTTTGGTATGGAAATTACTCTCAGTTTTCAGTTTTAAATACTTTGTCATAAAATGCAAATCGCTTTACAATACTATGGTGATTCATCATTTTTCCTTCCCTCTTTGTGATTTCCTTGTCTGTGTGTTTGCATTTTTAAAGCATGTTTTAAGGAAGTTTTCCAGCATGGAAATAGTGTGGATGCTGATGATTGTTATGATTGTTTCTTTAATAACAGTAGAGTTATTAAAGCACATTCCCATTAAGCGATCAATTTTCACAGAAGAAAGTCACAACCAAAAGAAAAGAAGCTGAGCAGACCAATAAATGATGGGTATAAAGCTGTATAATGCTTCAACCACCTCAGCAAGCTGTGAAGGCCAATGGTTAAAAGAGATAGCAAGGTGGAAAGACCACCAATAAATTATAAATAACATTCACAGAAAGGAAAATGCACCAGTGGTTGAAATATGAAATTTGGCCTGGGAGAAGATATTTGATGGAAGACTGTCACCAAAGATCAACAAAATTTTCTGTCTGCTTTGCTCTAGAATTTCAGATCCAGATATGACAATTATCCCATTGTAAAGCTGGCATCTTATTATTCACATGAAGGGCATTTTTTTTTTTTTGCTACATAAAAAAAAGTAGGTTTTGTTTTTTTAAATATATAGCACCTAAAATGCCTGTTAATTTTAAGGTTCTGGTTCCTATGACATCCAAAAATCAGACTGGTATTTGTAGCATTTTTTCATAACTCCTATTCCCAGTACTTCAGATAGAACTTAGAAATTGGAATTAGCAAGCAATGCGAGTTACTATGTCAGAAGTACATAGATCCTCTCAAGTAATTCTTATCACTTAAAAGCCTCAGTGTGAAAATATATTCTTCTTATTGTAACACAGATTTTTTAACAGATATTTAAAGGCAAAAAAGGTTTTTTTTTTCTGGATATTCACTCTAAATATTGTTACTGAAGGAAGCTGTAAGGTCAAACCAATCAAATAATACTGCAAACATGATCCCCAAGCTAATATGGCTTGGAACAGCTGCCTTAAGCCTTCCTTGTGTCAAAGACACTTAGTTCCTTAGTTAAGTGTCTCCATACTCGATGTTCTGTGTGTGCCTGTGGTTGAAAATTTTGTTTTTGTCTAAGGTCTAAGAAACTAATTCATGTGAAGAAACAAGCCAGCCTCACAGTACCTGAAATCTAGGGCACACAAACTGGCATAGCTAGAGCCAGAACTGCAGGCACAGGCTGGGAGTTGCTCCTGTAGAGTCAGTAGGATTTGGTGAGACAGACTTTAGAAATTCCAGAGAGGTCAGACCTAGGATCCCTGTTATTTTTCCCCAGGAGCTGCACAACAAAAACAAACTTTTGCTCTGCAGCAGAAGTCTGAAGAGTTGGAATCAGGCGGCTGGTTAAACTGTTAGCTAAAAACAGATATTTGGTTATACTCAAAACTTTTGACATCTGTTTTAATTGACCTAATATTCTTGTTTCCTAAAGGCAGAAGAAGGGTAAGATGAAGAGAAAAGAAAGCCTGTAGTTCAGAAGTCTTAAAAGTTAAAGCCTGTTTGTATTACATTGAAATTTCCTTTGAATCTGAAGACAGTTATGTTTAGTGACTACAGTAAGATTCTCCATTCAGTAGGTCAGCTCTAAAAGGCAATTTAAACAATCAAATCTAAAAACAGTGCCTGTGCCCAAGAGGCCATCCTGAAGATCTTGATGTTCTTCCACAGACCTTGTCTAGTCAGTGTTTCTGTTACGACTTCGATGTAGCACTGCAGCCTCTGTACCTCAGTGAGATCCATAATGCAGGTATTCTTGTATTTCTTCCAAGGGTTTTAAGTCAAGCCACAATTTCATGGTCTCTTAAAGTCAGGATATAACTCCACACTGGACTGAAAAGCTGTAGTCCTGTCTTCGTCACCTCCAGTCAAGGAAGTACTCACTGACCATGCGGTTGTCCTTTGAGCTGGCACAAGTGTTTGAACTTTACTGGGGAACTGATCTGAATTAAAAGGAATCTGGCAAAAAATCATAAAGGCTGGCTTTAACATAACTAACTGCCAGGCTCACAGGCCAGAAAAATAATGAAGGAGGCTTACGAAACCAGTTGTTGTTTTACAGTGACTGTAGGAGCATGAATGCCTTCTAGCAGATCAAATACCACACATAAACAGGGGTAGTGCTGCTTATTGCCAAAAGCTTTTGATTGCAGCCTTTTTTCAAAATAAGAGACAGACTCCCCTTCTCAGAAGTATCTGAGGAGACTCAAACCCACATCAGCTCCAGGCAGGTTCACTAGTGGCACTGACAGCTGAAGGGGATGAAGGTGGCATTCTCATTCCCTGCTGGAAAGGCTGTGCGATTCTGCATGGAATGCTTCAGTGCTCACTGAGCAGAAGCAAGAGAGTGCTTGAGGCGTCAGGATATTGAATTAGGAGGGAGCCACCCTCCCCAAATCTGTGTCCCTGTTCCAAAGGCTGCCTTTGAGCCTGGCCCATTTGAAAAGGGGGCTTATAAGATGAAGTGTCTGTGTTCATCCATCCTTCTGTCTCTCCTTCCCTAATGAATAACACTGAACAAACCAACCAATTCCATCCAAACCTTACAAAGCAGTAGGGGTCTCCAGAATAAGAAGTTGTTCCAGTTTAATGAAAAGGATCGCAGAGAAGAGGAGCAAGACCTTATCAGTGCCTCACTGTGTGGAAGAGTAGGGCATGAGCTCACCTTGATACAGCATCAAAGAATGAACACAAGAGTGATGTCAGATATGCAACAAGGATAAGTTTTGCTCAGACCTCAGAATTTACTAGGCACCAAAGAATTAAACTCTGACACATCAATCCAAAGGAAAATATTAGGGCTTTATTTACAGGGCTTTTGTGTAATCTACATTACTGGATAATAATGTGTAAATTAAGCCTTCCTAACTGATCATTTGGAATCACTCATCCTCATGCTTTCTCTCTCTTACCTTTTTTTCTCAGTGGGTTTTCTTGTTTTTGTTTTTTTTTTTTAATGAAGTGGAACAATTTCAGTAGCAAAACAATGCACTGAGAGTCATAATGACAGCTACAGTGCTTTATCAGGAACTAAGATGATTGACCAATCTTTGTACGTTTAGTCATATTCAGTGTCAACTGGAGAGAAGCCCTTATTTGGCTGATGACACGGCCATATAAGCAGCTGAGATAACTCAAACCCAGCAGTAAAACATATGGCTTAGCACCAGCAGTAAAGTGGAGAGGGGGAAAAGCAGGAAAAATGCCAGCCCATTCCTGAGCAGCACACATGGAGAAGGTACACCCTCACTCTCCAGATGATCTCTCTGATTTTAAGTCTAGTTCCTAACAAGTTTTCTACTGTGTTTCCTAAGTTAGATCCCATCACCTTGACTGACTGCTACATAAGGGTATTGCTAATGTAATCATTAGTAGATCAATACATTTGAGTAAGTGTGACTGAAAAAGGAGTACAGAGCTTCAGGTGTAATGCCTAGGGGGATTTCTCTCAGATTAGTAAACATCCTAAGCAAATGGTAGAAGAAAAGTAAGAGATTTTTATTTATTTTGTTCACTTTTTTTTCCTTTTGGGACACCCATTAGTGTGATTTTTCAAAAAGCAAACACTTTGTGACTCTTTATAATAGGCCCATAGAGTACACTCACTGTATTTAAACTTCAAACCACTTAGAGCACATAGTAATTACCACCATGGGAGCAATCTCTAAAGCCACATTTATATGTTGATCGTTGCCAACTGGATGCCAAGTCTTATGTCCCTGCTTGAAATATGCCACACACACATGAATATTCACTAATTCTGATCAGATGTGGAAGAGCTTGTCTTTAAATAAAGCTACTGTCCTGCTGGGTTTCAGGTACTTGGCATAAGCTGTAACAGTCAGGACAATTTTCAGAATAATTACATGTTCCCATCACACATCAGTGGCCAATTTCATTGAGTTGCTTTGAAACACATAGTTTGCTGGCAGGAGTTTTTATGAGCTCATCTTTTGAACTTGTTTTCATTTAGGGGAATGGCTTTCTCCCCTGTGTCAGTGTGAGTTATCCTCTTTCTCTTAATTTTGCTTGAACTCTCTTGGACAAAAATTTCTCATTATAGAGATTAACTTCACTTTGAATCTTACTCCCTACACATTGCTCTTACCTTGGCTTTTTTTTTCTTTAAAAGGTAACCAGGGTTAACTACTGTCAGGTGCAGAGCTATCAGCTCTCGGGTATGAAACACTCAGGTGTCAATGGTTCTCCAAACAAAAAAAACCTCTCCTTGGGATTTTAAAAATAGAAATATTGATGTATGATTCTCTTCTGTTGCTTGGGTTTGCATTGTCTGTGGTACATTCATTTTTGTATTATCTGGTGATACTTGTATATATTGTAAGGAGAAATTAAACTTTATATGTTAAAATGTCACTTGATGTGCTTCATTAAATGAACTGTGTTCATTTTGTGTTTCCTCAAGAAGTTCTGCTTTACATCAGTAGGAATGAAAGCAGAATTAGGTGTTTTACATTAACTTCATTTTCTTTTTCTGTCATTAAAATAAAGTTTTGTTTAAGTGATGTAGCTCCTTGAAATATTCCCATCTAGAACCTTAGAAAAATTTATTTAATCATATCCTTCAAATATAATCATATTCCTACAGAGGGTGGCCCAAAAGAACTCTGACAAAATCTGCATTACTCATTACTCTAATTTTAGCTTAGTAACTGTTCAGACACCTCTTTTAGTAACTACATTTATATATATATATTCATACATGCATATATATANTTTTTTTTTTTTTTCTCCTGCTCTTTTCTGCACCATTACTGTTTGGTTCTGTAGGAGAAAGGTGTCTGATTCAGACACCAACTGGAGTTTTGCTGTTCATTCAATATCAGCCTTAACAAGGAGCTGATACTTTTCAGCTGCCCATTTTTTAGAATTTTTTGTCTAAACTCCTTATTTAATGTGCACAGTGAATACTAAGAAAATAATTTTTTCTTTAAAAAATAGTATTTTTAGTATTAAGAATTTGTAAATGTAGCTTTTAACATCATATTCCACAAGAGCTTCAAGTGAGAACAGCACTGGCTGTAAGTTTAAATCATACAATTCTCTGTGGTTCTTCCACATTCACTGCTCAAATGTGGTAGAACTGGTGTACATTTCTTGCTTAAAATCATTTACTATTGATAAATTTAATGGAAAATAAAAGCTTTCGTTTTGGGAAATTCTATTATTTCATTTGCTTTAACATATTTTATTGGACGTTGCCTCAGCCCTGCTCTTGCTTCCCCTCATATGAATAGCAGCATTGGGATCTGCCATCTAGTGGCAAAGTTCTGGCAGTAAGAGTACATGGAAAATATTCTCATTTTATAATGTAACTTCATGAAATATCTTGCAAATATTAATTAGGAAGCAGATAAAGGCAGAAGTCAATAAAAATGTAAAAGGCAGAAATTATATAAATAGTGTAATTTCTTGAGTCATGTAATTTTGAAAAAATCTTCAGACTATTAAGAAAGGAAGGTAACAAAATAATTTCAATTAAGATGAATATTTCTGAAAATGTATAACTGTATACTTTAATTAGTATTAGTTACATTATTTGAAATGCATAAAATACACCTTTTCATAGAAAAATGTTAATTGACAGTTAAATTCTTATCTTAAAAAAGCTGCCTGTAAGAGCTGTTTGTATAGGTAGAAGAACAGAAGACCAGGCCTTTAGTACTTCAGCAGAACCCAGGGACTAATCAGGGTGAGGGACCTCTGATACTGTGCACAGGGCAAAATTAACTCCAGCCTTTTAAAGAAAATGCCAACACATAGTATTGCAGCTGTGGTTGAAATTTATCCCCATTAAAGTCTAGCAAAATTCAAGAAGACTTGCTGAATGAACACAGCATAGGTTTCTAAGCCAAATTTAAATCCAAAAAATGAGAAATGACCCCATACCTCTTCCTCATCCCTGTTTAAAATTGCCACCAGATTTATGATGAAGTTGCTTAGACAAATACTAGACACCCAACTCCAAGTCTTTCTCTACCTAGTTTGGATGTAGAACTGGAACTTTGGTGTCCCTCTGCTTTAATCCATTCATATTGCTCCTTTTTCCCTGTGGACAACCAGAGGGTCTTGACACTGAAGTGGAAGCCAAGGCTCTCTGAGCTCTCGACAGGTGCTACTTCAGTTTCCCTTTGTAGCATTAGCCAGGACAGTTTTCTCAAGCAGTGAAGTGAGAGTAAGTTTGTGAGACTTTTTTAGAAGAATGCCTTGCACTGCCATTGTAATTGTCCTTCTTTGAAGTAAGTTGCAATGCGTTTGCAGTGTCATAAACCCGAATGTTTTGCTCTCTTTTCTTTTAGAGAGTGTCATCATTCACCAGTTACGCGTGAACTCTAGATGAGTTACCGCCCGCTAGAGCTCTCTGTGTGCACTGCCCTCCATGCCTGTGGATGGACCACTGTAGAAGCTCTCTGCCACCAACACCAGGGTCACTTGTGCTACTGATTATCTGTGGAAGTATTAGTGCTTCCATTAGGTTTTATATATATTTTTTTTTTTTCTTGGTAGAGCTTTAAAAACTAATGGCGTTGCTGGTATTTTAAAAGTATCTAATCAGAGAGAGAGCCTTTCTGCCAGCTGAATTTCACTTTTAATTACAAAGCCTAAGGCACGTGCTTGATTTTGTTTGATATTTGCCATATAATTTATTTTTATAATACACTTTGTAAAGTAGCTGTGCCAAAGTTGCAATTCCTGTTGCTTATGACGCATTTATTTGTAGAATACACTGTCAAATTTGCAATTTGATATTTTTGTAATAGAGAGTATATACGTGAAGAAAGAAAAATGTAACTTCAGCAATGTTTTCTGTTTAAATAGAAAAGTATTCAGTACTTTTTTTGCCACCATGAGATTCTGTGAGACTAAATACTCTGAAGACTGCTGTATGGAATTTGTTGCAGAATATTTCTTGCACTGTGTGATGGTTTGGCATAAAATTAAGTATTAAAGTCCAATGCCTTGAAATACAACCAGATTTACTCATTTTAAACAATGTAAGTCAGTTTTTAAAGCTGTGATTTTTTTTTCTATATAAAGTATGTTTTTACTTCTGCCTGTACCAAAAAAGTTGATTTTCATTACACTGTAACTAATAAATTTTCACAACTATGCAAATGTAATCAGGTGTTTGCATTTCAACTCCAGTTTCTTAAGGTTGGCAGTGCTTATCTATGTATTTGTTTATGGGGACAGAATATGGGCTTGGAAGTTCCTTTTTCTGACTGGTGTCTCACACAGTGTCACAATGACGTACAGGGTGAAACTGATTCATAGAATCATAGAATGGTTTGGGTTGGAAGGCCCTTAAAGATGTCACGGGCAGTGACGCTTTCCCTGGTTTCTCAGGTTTCCCAAAGCCCCATCTAACCCTTCCTTGAACACTTCCAGGAAAGCTGTTCAACAGCTTCTTTGGGCATTTTGTTCCAGTGTCTCACCACTCTCACTGTGAAGAATTTCTACCTAATATCTAATCTAAACCTACTGTCTTTCAGTTTGAAACCATTCCTCCTTGTCCTGTCACTACATGCCGATGCAAATCTCCATCTTTCTTATAGGCTCAGAAGTTAAGATTACCATCACCAAGCCCTTAATGACTTAATTTTTTCTAACCTTGTGCTTTCACAGCACAGGCAGACTAGTGCTATCAGAATCTTTAGTCCCGGACTATTACCTTGGACTACACGCCAATCACTCTGCCACACACTGAGGGAGCCTCTTTTGCTCTGGTGGCTGCAGTTTCTCAAATAACATTCATAGTTCTGTGGCAGCTATACTTACGATGATTCTTGAATGAATGATAAATAAAGTTACATGCAATCCAGTCAGGGTCTTTTTTTCTTTTACATTTCATAACCACAATGATTTTTCATCTAAGTCACTGGCGCATACCTAAAATACTGTAGATTTTAAACTGCAGAAGCTATGGGGAGAAACTAATTTTTTTGGAAAGGAAAACAGTGTTTCTTGCAGGAGATGTGCTATGAGATGCCAGAAAGAGTGCATTAATGCAGCATCCCACTGGGATGGTTAGGTTGGTCCATCTTTGAAGCTGGAATATCACACTGCTGCATAGTCAATTTGGTCTTCATGGGAGCCACGGGAGCTGTTTTTCCTTTTACATATGAGTTCTGCAGCAAATGCTGACGATCTATAGAGAAGCAGGATATTCTGGGACCTGTATGAACTTTCGTGGAGTTGATCTCCATTGTGAAGGGTTTATTAGTACAGCCATACTGAGGAATCAAAATTAAGTGCTGCTTATCCTGGCAGAAGAGTAATTTCATTGGTATAGCTTACACTTTGCTGGTACACCATGTTTTTTAAGGAGTGTTTTTTTTTTTTTTTTTACACAGCAGACAATATATGCCAAAAACATAGCTGTGTCTGTAGATCATATTTTAAGTGCAAGCTGAGAAGAATTCCAGCTTTTGGAGAGAAATACAGCTGAGGTGAATAAAGTTTAGTGTGTGCCACATTTTGGTTAACTGCACAGCAGAATGAACATTGTAGTGATCCAGATCTGCTGTTTTCAAAACGTGACCTGGGAATCAAAACCCATGTTAAGATCTACACTGAGCTCAGCTGGACTGAAATTCCTGGCTATTTCATACCTGAAATAAACTTCAGCTTTTAAATATGAGAAGGACACAAGTAAAATCTTATTCCAAAACTGAGTCTAGATTTAAAAGGTCCCAGTTGAAGTAGAAAATATTTTTCCTTGTCTAAATTTTAATATAAAGACAATTCAGTATGAATGTAAGCTTATGATTCATAAACAAATACAGAAATATTTATGGTTTTGCACTTACATTAAGTTTTTAAGCTTTCCAAAATAAAGCTTTGTTTAAAGCATACATACAATCACGTGTATTGAAATCATGTGGATTTTAAAATAATTTTGATGAACTGCAACATTTGGAGGAGACTAGTGATTTCATCTTGCATTTCTGTTCCTGGTTGATTTTTTACATTACCTAATCTTCACGTAAATCTAAGACAAATATGTAAAAAAAGGGCATTAGCCACATAACTAGCCTGTATTTTGGGGACACTCAGGAAGAAATCTTATTAATAGAGACTATAGATGTGATTAATTTCTACAAGCGCTGTAATTTTAAAGGAGGTAATTGGGAAATGCTTTCACGCTAAGATAATGTGGAGGCTATCGATATCAGTAGCTTTTAAGCAATAGAAAACCAGTGAAAGATTTACTTTTCTCTTAGCTCTTTCTGTCTAGAGAGGACTGAAAGACCTGTGTAGTATAATTATATTGATAAAATATAAGCTTTCAATCTATGAAAAAATCTCAGATACTTAGATTTCTAGAGGTAAACTCTACAGCCTGTGAGTTTTCTTTTTGTCTTGTAAAACATAATTGGACAACTTTAACATGCCCTTCCTTGCCAGTCCTCTCACACCTGAGAGAATCAGATCCCAGCTTCCCAATATTGCCCCTTGGTTATCCTGCTGCCAGAGAAATTTCTTGCCATCTCTCACCACAGGTTTACAAGCAGTCTTGTTCCCTTGGGATCCCAGGTTGCATCTCCCTGGATTCTCTGTGAGACTATGGGAATAAAAGATAATAATTACAAACAAGATAATAAAGGAAAGGGTGGTACTAGCGACAAGGGGCTTATCTTGGGGGAATGGCAGCAAAAGTTGGGGTCCATGAGATAGTGGAAAAGATAAATTCAGAATGAAATATAGTTTTAGCACAGATGCCACAAGGAACATGATTAACTTTTGTACCCTATATAATTATTTAGGCACTGAATTAATAATTACATTTTAAATGCTTATATACATGTCCAAATTTCGTATGCTGTCTATGTCAAAGAGGCCGTTTGTGCTTCCAGAGCGAAATACATTTGCACAAGTCATGTGCTCCCCCCAGTGGTCTTAGCTGATACTCTCGGTGCTGCAGAGAACTAAAAGGCATTTATTTTACAAAAACTGTTCCACAGCCAGCTAAAAAGTCTTCAGATTGGACTATATGCTTATAAAGCTATAAAGATTTACTTTTCTCTTAGCTCTTTCCCTTGAAATCAAGTAAATACATAAATTCTTGCTGAATGTAGACTTTGGCAGCACTCTAGAGTGACTGCATAGGAAGGACTAGAGCATCCTCACAAAGCAGACTTTAATGCAGAAGTGCCAATAAGATGAGAAACATGGATTTTCAACGTTGCATTAGCTTGAGCAGTGCCTGCTAAAGCAGGTATTCTGGAAGACAAGTACATACTCTCTTCACAAGGCGACTGCTTCTCCATGGAAAGGGTTTTAACCAATGGAATAGGCGGCTCTGGGGGGGGTGGTAGAGTCCCTGTTCCTGGAGGTGTTTAAGAAAAGATTGTAAATGGTACCCAGTGCCAGGGTGTAGTTGGCATGGTGGTGTTCAGTCAAAGGCTGGACTCCATGACCTCAGAGGTCTTTCCCAGCCTAATTGATTCTAGGATTCCATTTAGTACAGTCAGATTAGCTCCTAAAGGAAAACAACAACATCCATATGTGTAAGTATCTAAAGGGTGGGTGTGGAGCCAGGCACTGCTCATCGGTGCCAACCAATAGAACAAGAGGCACCAGGCAGAAACTGACACACAGGAAGCTCCACCTGAATATGAGGAAGAACTTCTTCAGTGTGTGGGTGACTGAGCCCTAGAACAGATTTCTCAGGGAGGTTATAGAGTCCCCCTGACTGGAGATATTAAAAAAACCATCTGGATGCAGTCCTGTGCCACGTGCTCTGGGATGACCCTGAGCAGAGGGGTTGGGACCAGATGACCTGTGCTGTGGTCCCTTCCAGCCTTACCCACTCTGTGATTCTGTATTCACTGCACCGATTCACTCACATCTCCTGACAGCAGAGCAGGAGCGCAGAGCAGAACAGCTCCCAAAAGTGAGGGCTGGCACACACAGCACCACTAAAAGAAGCTCTCAAAACTGTTGTGCATTATCACATCTCTACAGTGACGCTGGTTCTATTTTTGAGGGTAGGAAGCCGAAGCTGATTTCTCCATTTCTGACCCAATGGGCACTGCCTTGGGTCAGCACCGCTCCTCATGCCAGCAGGGAGGGCAGCAGGACCCTCCTGGAGCATGGAGTGGAGGTGACAATGCTGCTGGCCTTACCCTAGACCTGGGCACGAGGCAGCAGTGTGAAATACAAAGCTGTGTTTCGTGTCAGGTAAATACAGGCAACGTGTGTATTTGTGATTGTGATATATGTGGAGCCCAAACATGAGACTGTTATAAAGATGAATTCTAATAAATAACTGAGGAAAGTAAAGCATGGAAGAAGGCCTTTGAATCTATCCTTTATTGGCAATTAACTTTTATAAGTCTTAAGTTGATTTAGGAGCATTTGAATTTAAGTTTTAAAATGTTGCTTTTTAACAAGAACTTTCTGCTTATAGGTAAGCCTTAAAGATTTCTGCAATAATAACCTTTTGAAGTATAATTTTTGAATATTGCTTTGTATTGAGGATTTGCAAACCTATAGCTTTAGAAGGAAGTATGCTTATCTCAAAGTTCCTAAAAGCAGCTTGAGAAGGGAAACTGGACATCACAATCATAAGACTAATAGTTTTGAAAATTAGAAACTGGACCCACATCTGAGAGCCGAACCCCACCATCTGGGGTACTCCTTTCTCCTTTCGGAAACTGGATCCCACCACCTGGGATACTCTTTTTGGGACGTACATCCTGAGAAGACTAGATCACAACAGAGTATAGAATTAGGACGTAAAAATTAGGAATAGAAACTGCTGATGAATAATAAAAATTGGGAATAGAAACTGCTGAGAAAGCGTATGAATACACCTATAAATACCTTTAAGCCTCAACTCTCGTGTGCAGTTGGAGGGAAAACTCCCCCACTGTACCCAGCGCTGTTTGCTCATATTTCACCATACTAATTAATAAATTGATTACTGCTTGAATATTGGCCTAGTCAATCTTCTTATGTATAACAGCAGGACCCCTGGCCAGCACACAGAACATGCCCCGTGAGGAGCAGCTGAGGCAGCTGGGCCTGTTTGGCCTGAAGAAAGGGAGGTTTTGGCGGGGAGACATCATTCTGCCTACAACTCCCTGAGGAAAGGTTGAGGTGAGGTGGGGAGTGGTCTGTTCAGCAGTGCCTGCAGTGAGGACAACACGAATTGGCCTTAACTGAGACAGGGCTGATTCAAATTAGATATAAGAAAATAAAATGTTCGCTGTTAGGGCGGTCAGGCACTGGAATGGGTTGCCCAGGAAGGTGGTAGAGTCACCACCCCTGGAGGTGTTCAAGAGGCGACTGGATCTGGCACTGGGTGACGTGGCTCAGTGGTTTAGGGGTCACAGTGGCAGTGCCCAGTGACTGCTCGCCCTGGATGATCGCGCCGGTCCCTTCCCACCGGGACGATCCCGCGACCCCTGGCTCTGGGCAGGCGCGCGGCCGCGGCGAGTGCGCAGGCGCGGTGCCCGGTCACGTGTGGCGCGGCGGCGGCGGCGGCGCCATGGCGGTGAACTACAGCGCCAAGGAGGAGGCGGACGGGCACCCCTCGGGCGGCGTCGGGGTGCCGGGCGGC
>VZTB01000319.1:1250903-1277085 GCA_013397245.1 Thryothorus ludovicianus | reverse complement strand
TTGGCAGCCCATCCTGACGGCGGGCACGGTGCTGCCGGCCTTCTTCATCATCGGCCTCATCTTCATCCCCATCGGCATCGGCATCTTCGTCACCTCCAACAACATCCGCGAGTACGAGGTGCGCGGGGCGGGTGTGCCCGGGCCGGGGCTGTGGGAGCGCCCGGGGCCCGCTCGGGGAGGCCGGGCCGGGCCGGGCGAGCTGGGATCGCCTGCCCGGAGGCCGCCTGCGATTCCAGGGAAAGCCGGTGCCCTCCCGGCCTGCCGGGACGCGGACACGGCGCCCGGGCGGCTCCGACCCGGCCTGGCGGCTGTGCTCGTCAGCAAAGCGTCCATTAATTACCCTGGGCAGCCGCCGAGCTGACAGCCATCTCCGCAGGGGCTGTAGCCCTTCTGTGAGTTCTGTCAGCGCTCCCGAGGGAACTTCCGGGGAAGTTTCTGCCAGCGTTTAGTGGACACAGCCCAGTGCACGTTTTTTTCCTCAGCAGTACAGAAGGTATGCGCATCATCCATGGGATAGCCTTGGCAGTCCGTTGTTTTCTTCAAGTGTTACAAAGTAATAGTGTTTTCAGGACTGAGCTCTGTGGTGAATGTGTTGCTGTAATTCTTACCTGCGCCGCTGATTTAGTGTTGGAGGTGCTGTACTGGGAGACCAGTGTGTCTAGGGTAAAATTGGAAACAAGGATCGAAGAGTATGGTTTTTTCTTATTAACACTTAAAAAACTCGAGTAATTTCTATCTGATAATCAGCCATGCTGCTGCTGTGAAAAGTTGCTGAGCGTTAGCTGAAGACTGAACTGTGTGTCACAGATGGATCCATTTGATAACAGAACCAGTTTGTGTTGTAAGGAAATAACCTGCAGGGCTTAGGGACGGGCAGCCTTGAGAAGCAATTGACAGCTATTATTAGTTTCAGTGAACTAATATGACTGAGATTGATTGTAGGGAAGAAGGTGTGTGGTTGTTTTTTGTGTTGTTTTATTGGAAAATATGAATTTTTGTGGATCAAATCACTCCAGTTACTGGGCTAAGCTGTCATTTTCAAACAAGTAGTGTTTAAAGACAGTATCTTGGCTGGTGACAGTAAGTTGTCAGTGAAGCTCAATTAGCTAAAGAAATCATGAGGAAAGGAAAGGGTGGTATTTCCATATCTCTCTTAAAATACAAATAAGGTTATAATGAAACCAGTGTTACCTCTTTTTATGTTAAGACCTACAGTTACAGTCAAGGAGAAAAGCAGAAGGGAAAAACAGAAAGGCTGAAGTGTATTTTACAGCATCCTAATTTGTACATAAACATATTTTTTAGCAAATAGTTCTTTCTTGTATCAAGTGTTGGGGTTATGCTGTACATCTGAATATTGGTGGTTCAGAGAACATGGGCAGCTTGTCATGGGCACATAGATTTTTAAATTGTCATGTTGTAGCATATTTAAGGTAAATACAATTGCACATTTTCAATGCTCCCTGGAGAGAAGTAAAAAAATATCCTTGCTAACTCTGATTTTTGTTGACAACAAAATTACATTTAAAATAGCCATTTCTGTTGTACAGCAGTGCAAAGTTTTATAATTGGACAAATACGACCTTTTTCCATTATGACTGAATCTGCATTGATCTATCGGAACGAGAAATGCATCAGTTTCATGAGTCCAAAAATGTACACGACTTCTTGTGCCTATATTGCTGCTATATGCATTTACAGGATTTTTATATACTGTTGTTGCTTAGGCAGCTCAGTCAGGTACTCCTGCTAAGTTCCAGTAGAACCCAAAAACCAGCTGTTCCCACCTAACGCTTGGCACAAAAGTCGTAGGTGAGCTGGGTGCACAACCAACGCTCCCCTACACAATCAGGTTGTGTATGTACAGCAGCAGTTATCATTTGCATTGGAGACCAGTTGGCAGGCACAGGCCTTCAATCCTCTCTAATTTCAAGATACTCAAGACTGGAAAGAGTTTTGTTTGTTTTGGTGTATGGATTTACTCTTTCACCTGTTGTAATTCTCAAAAGTCTGATTATTAGGCTTTTGTGAGCCCAGGGAGGGACTTTGGAGTCTGTGGAAAGTCAGAAGGGGGAAACTTGTGTTCTGTGGCTTGATCCTAATACATGTTTTATGAAGCGCTTATCTAGTGGCAAGTGAGATTATCATCCTTAAGGCAGCTGAGTTTCAAAAAAAAAAGCAAGTTTAAATAAAAAAAGGCTTTAGAGTCGCAGCCGCAAAACACAGATAAAGCATTTTACCAATGAGGGGGGGCCAACATCTGGGCTCTAAGTGCCACTGAGGGGTGCAGTTTAAGACATTGCTGTCACATTCATGCTTAAATGACATATGTCCCTGCTTAGAATGCTGGCTTTTGTTATAACCTCCAAAAGTTATTCACAAACAGCTGTAAGTTTAGCTGGGGGAGACAAGACATCCAGAGGCTACATGCAGTGACTAAGCTTTTTTAGAAATGTAATCACGGGAGGAAGCACATTTACACCGACCTCCTAGGCAAAAGCATACCTCTTAAATGTGTGTGTATGTGCCTGTAAACTTAGTGTATTGGAATTGAATAGGATGTATAATTTGTGACCATGAATACATATTTAAGTTCAAGTCACTCTTTCCTGAAACAAAGTATGGTAGCCATTAGTATCTCTCTGGACTGTGCTGTTCTTGTGCAGGTGCAAAAACTGAGCAGCAAAATGTTCCTCTTCCATTGATTTCCTTTATAAGATGTCTTGAATTCAAATGGGGAAGATTTCCAACAGCTTAAGTGTACTACAATTGTCAGGTTTTTGTAGTGTTTTCTCTAGCATTTTTTCATTGTTTCAAAAGGATATAATCAGTTATTTATCTTGGGTCTGTTGTGAAAATAGTTTATTTGAATGGAAAATTAATCAGTTGTGTAAATATCTTTTTGCCTGTCACTAAAGGATGAGAGAGTTCTGTATTTCCTGGGGATGAGTTTTTTTATTATTTTTTAAAATATATAGTCAGTGAATTAGAAGCATTGACAGAGCATATTAATCTATGATAAAATGTAAGGAATATACAAAGTATTAAATGTGCAGGAAAGAAAATCTTTGTGTTTTGACTGCTGCTGTGAAATGCGTAATGGTAGATAAAAATCCAGATTGACTCAAGGCATAGCTAGGAATGGAGAGCTGAAAGTAAGTACATTACTGTTGCCTACGTCTTCAGCCTTGTGTGTGATTCCTGTAGCCTCAAGCCAGAAATATGACAAAAATTAATAAAACCTGCAAAGAGGAACAGCAAAGGGGCTCAGATTTATGGATTGCCTTTTATACAAGAAACGATCAAGGAGAGTAGCATAAGTATGTGACAAAGTATGAAGTCTGCAAAATCACGAATAGTTTGGAGAATATATGTATCCAGTAATTATGTTATTTCTGTAGGTGTACATCAGCTGACAACCTGAAAGGCCATTGGTGTGGAATAACTTGAATATACCAAGTGCTCTTAAATCTGGAGGTTTTGGTTGTCAGGTGTGGGCCGATCCCAGGGGATAGAACAGTGGGGTCAGGCAGGTTCTTGCCCTGGACTCCAAACAGTCCTTAGCTTTCTCAGTCAAAGTGTTACTTTGTCAAGAGTTGAAGATGGATGCCTTCATCCTTTTAAATAAACTCGCTAACAAATGTAATCTGTAAATGTGGATGTAGAAAAAACCACTTGTGTTGGCAGTTACTGTACAGGAAAGCTCTTTGATAGCATGCAGGCTGATAACAGTGCATCAAAACATGGTCCTGCTTCAAAATACATCAATTTCATGCTCCACAGAATTTAGTCAATTACATTTCTAAAAGTGAAGTCTTTAGGTCTTTTGCAACCTTAGTGTTTAGTGTGTGCTCTTGGTCTAAAACTTCTCACACTGGCAGGTTGTTTCTAAAGGAGTTGCTTGCTTCAGCTTACTTTAGCAGAACACACCCACCCCTGAGTTAGCCTTCAACAAATGAGATGCATTGTTCACTGAGAGCAGCAGTGTGGTCTGTCTGCTGGAGCTAAACAGAGCTGGTCATGGCTGCTGCAGCAGTGCTATTTCTAGATCAGCATAAACTTAATATCCTGTTCAGGTGAGGAACAAGGATTGTGATCCTCTCTCAATCTCCTCCTCTCTCTGCCAGCTAATAGCTTCTGAAGCTGTCTCGTTTCAGCTAGGCTCATTAGCATGGAGGCTTTGTCTGTCAGAAATCTGGCAGCAGAGCAAATGCCAATTAGTGCTTGCTGATAGAACTGGTTGCAGCTTAATAGATACTGGAGAAATCACAGGAAAAGAGACCCTGAAGATGCCGAGGAAAACAGGTTTCAGTTTTTTCCTGAGCACACCTTGTGTGTTTGTATTAATATGGGTGTTAGGGCCAATCATAAATCACTAGTTCTTGCTTATGCCTTTCACTACAAAGATAAATCAGGACAAACCACTTGCAACAGCCTTTCATATAACTGTATAAATGTTGTGCTGTAAATGCTGTAAATGCTGCTGCTAAACCTTTTTTTTTTGCAATAAGTTATATATTTCTTCAATCTGAGTCTAAATTTTATAATAGGTAATTCATAAGTGTGGAAATACCTCTTTTATAGGCAGAGTGAAGCTTTCTTTTGCCACACTTGCTGCATCTACGTGTGAGAAAGATCTAATGTGGTCAAGCCACTTGAGTTGGCTTGGACTGTAGGGTGAGCTTGTGGTTGCTGAGGCTGAATCCACAGATTTTAAGAAATGGCTTTTTCTGGACTACACTATTTAAGATAGATAATATTGTATAAGCCAGATTAATACTGATCATCTTTCTTGTCCATATACTGGTCATTTTACCATTCCTGACAAAAGAGTATTGGTGTATTAATCTTTCCTCTTTTAGGACAATTCGGGCATTAAGTGATTTTTTTAGGGTATTTTTTAATCTTCAAAACTTCAAATTAGGTGGCTAAAAATGGTTAACAAAGCAACTTTTCTATGCAAATATTTATTTTTTTTTAATACCTAGATTTTTAAAAGCTTAATTTCTCTGGAAAGCACATAAAAGCTAAGATCTACTTTTTATAGTGTGTGAGTTTGGAAACATCATACTGTCTGGAGTGTCTGCTGGTTTTGTTTTGGTTTTTTNGTTGTTGTTTTTTTTTTTTGTTTTTTTTTGGTTGGTTGGTTTGGGGTGGGGTTGGGGCAGTGGGAGGGGCTTGTTGGTTTTGATTGTTTTGGTCCAGGTGTAATTTCACCTCAATGCTAAATTTCTTTGCATCTGAAATCACGCGTATAGTCAGAATCAAAAACTGATTTACAGTTTACAGGATCATAGATGGTTAAGGCTGGAAGAGATTTCTTGAGGTTGTCAGGCCTGAATGTGCTCTTGGTGTTGAGATACAATTGCAAAATAAAATAGCCACAGCAACTCTTAGGCTTAATAATAATTTTTCTTAACTCTCCCATTGTAAATTAATGACTGTTTTTCCTGTTACAGATTGACTACACAGGAACAGAACCTTCTAGTCCCTGCAACAAATGCTTAAATGTGTCCTGGGACAGCACACCCCCTTGTACATGTACCATCAATTTCACACTGGAACATTCATTTGAGGTATGCTGCCTTGTATGCAGAATGAAGTCAGAATGGTTTATATGACATGTTTCATATAGAAAATGAAAGTTTTGTCACTTAAGTATTTATTGGTTTTCTTTTTTTTTATTTCTTTTTTTTTTTTTATTTTAGAGGGTTATTTTTAGTTTTCCTTTGAACTTGGATCAGATTTTTGTGTTCCTTTTTCATCAGCAGGGATGAGATGTTTCTGAGTGCCTCTGTTTATCTGGAAACGTACAACATTAAGTGGAAAGCTTGTGTTTTACACATTCAGGGTTACCCTATATGTCCCATAGCTGGAGAGCAGATGAGCTATTCCTGCATGATTTTAAAAATCACAGTTCAACAGGAGCTGGAAATAGCAGTTAAGTGCTTTCTGGCAGATTGGAGGCAAATGAGACTTACAGGTTCCACATTGGACAAGACAGGTATTGGGATTAGTGCTGGTGAATATCATTCTGATAGTTGGTGATATGTTTATGTTGTTTGACTTCAGCCTTGTTAGGATAGTACTTGTATGTACTCAGTATGAAGAAAGGATTGAGGTTCTTACTTTATGAACATTGCTATAAACCTAAGAGTTTAAGAGCTTAAAATTGCAGGTTAGTGTGAATGAAAATCCCTCTTTCCCCATCTTGCTTTTTGTAGAGCAATGTATTCATGTATTATGGACTTTCCAACTTCTATCAAAACCACCGCCGTTACGTGAAATCTCGAGATGACAGCCAGCTAAATGGAGACAACAGCTCACTACTTGTAGGTATTCATGCTTGCATGTGAATAAGCAGCTAATTTCTGACTATTGCATAAATCACCACATAGAGTATTTCGTTTCGTGATAATGAGGTACCAGAATTTCTGTATAACAGAAGGCAACCATAAGGAATTGATATTTTGTTTACTGAAAATAACTGTAAAGTATTATAATTCATGTTGATCGTGTAGTAAAAAGCAGGTTAGTTGTATAAACTAGCACAGACTCATTTGCCTTTTTTTCTTTCTAACTATCAGAATCCAAGTAAGGAATGTGAGCCTTACCGCACAAATGAGGACAAACCCATTGCTCCTTGTGGAGCTATTGCCAACAGTATGTTTAATGGTATGGTAACAATTTTAAGTTATCATTTATATGGGTCTGCGACCTAGTGTATGTTTTCTGTTGTGTTGCACATTATTCTGAATAAATATACTGTGGGCATTTTTGTTTTGAATTAACACATTTTCATTGTTCAGAATAAAATAAATATCTTGTACTGCTTGTACTTGCTTCAGAATTGCTAGGAGAATTAATTTAACCTCATAGCACACAAAGGATGGAAATACCTGTTTCTGAGAATCTGCTACTGCTGTGATGTAGAAACATAGATATCATATATGGATCATATATGGATAATAAACTATCTCATATACACTGATTCTGACAGAACAGCTTGTGATTGTTTCAGGCAGATAGTAAAAGCCTTGCCTGATTATTTTTGTTTTGTTTTCTCCTGGAGGTAATTGTTTCAGTGATTATAAAGATCATCTGTCTAATGAAAGGTTCTGCAGCTGGTCTTCTAACTTGATTTTATCTTTAGATACACTGGAGTTGTACCGCATTGATAATGACACAAGGACTCCAATTACTTTGATCAAAAAAGGCATTGCATGGTGGACAGATAAAAATGTAAAGTTCAGGAATCCTACAGGAGATGGAAACAACTTAACTGCGCTTTTCCAAGGTAAAAAAAGAAAAAAGCGAAATTTTAATTGCAGTATGCTTCAAATACCTTTTGATTTTAGTTTTGATTTCAAACACATTTTGATTTTAGAGTTTTGCCTCACTGACATTTTACTGAATGTGCTTAATTAATGTTCTGAAGAAATCTAAGCTAAGGACTACTCTGCTATTTGAAAGGTTGTCTTTAAGTAAAAAAGCTGCAAGTTTGTGATGAAGTTGTTTGATTTTTACATTTACTGTAATAATTTATTTGGTAGTTTTTGATTTCTGATTTCTGATTTTTTTTTTTGAGTATTAAAAAATGTGTATTGTACAAGTTTAACCCCACTTGGCAATTAAGCATCACAGTTTCTCACTACCCTTGCCCTTGCTCAGTGGATGGAAGAATTGGAAGGCAGAAAATGAGAAGTTTGAGATAAAGACTGTTTAGTAATTAAAAACAAACAACCAAACCAAAAATACAGCAAGGAGAGAGAAAAAAAAACCCAAGAAAAACAAATAATGCAAAAGAAAATTGTTCACCACCATCTGAGTTCCTGAGCCAAAGAAGGCTCTGCCTACCTCTGCCTGCCCTTTTCTGTGGTGTGGGATATCTCTTTGGTCAGCTGGGATCAGCTGTCCCTGTCTGTGTCCCCTATCTCTTCTGGACCCCCAGTCTCCTCACAGGTGGGGTGAGGGGAGGAGCAGAAGAGGCCTTGATGCTGGCAAATACTGCTTAGCAATAACTAACATCATTCTTTATCAACACTGTGTCCAGCACAAATCTGAAACATTTTGCCATACTAGCTACTGTAAAGAAATTTATTATCATCAAGGCCAGTACAAGTAGTATCATGTCTGGATTTAACTTACAAAGAAATCCTGCAGTTGTTTAATGAAACTCTGCATAAATCCTGCAGTTGTTTAATGAAACTCTGCATATGGAGTTTTAGTTTGAATGTTTCTGTGGCTAGGTTATGCTGTTCTCTAAAAAAGCATTTTTTTTTTTTTTGTTATTAGAAGTGACTGATGTGTGTCTCGTTTTTTAGGTTATATATAGTTTGGCAAATAAAAGTTTCCTTTGGCTGCTATGTCTGAAAAGTCTTCTAAGGGTCTAAGAGCATGTGTATATGCAAGGTGTATTATAATTTCAGGCTTAACCTGATGTGAGTTTCTTGCTTCATCATAGCCAAATTACTTGTTCTCAGTGTGATGACTGCCCTTGGAAAAGTAGCTACCTTACCCTAATGCAATGTGGAATTGTGTTTCCAATAACATTAGCAAAAGCATTTGGACATAATCTGAAATTATGTTTAAAATATTACTTGCTTGTGGTTGAGGAAATGGTTCTCAGATTCTACCAAGTGAGCAGAGGACCTATCATCATAATGGAGAATTACCTACCAAGCAGTGCTTTGAGATATGACTTCTTACCTGCATGACTTGCTTAAATAAATGGACAGTGCTGTTATGAATTTTGCTATTTATTAATAGAATTCAAACGATTTAAACTGCAAAATAAAAAGTTCTTAAACAGGTCAGTGTGTTGCTACAGTAGTGAGTCAGCCTGTCTGTTCATACTGTTTAGAAGTTAGTGTGGTTTTTTTTGTGATACTAGAATGGATTTTGATGAGCCAGTGTGTTAGCCAGTCATGTATTTGAAATACTTTATTATTTTTGTTTAATCCTAGGCACAACAAAACCGGTGAACTGGCCCAAGCCAGTGTATATGCTGGACTCAGAGCCTGACAACAATGGCTTTATCAACGAGGACTTCATCGTGTGGATGCGCACAGCTGCGCTGCCGACGTTCCGCAAGCTCTATCGCCTCATCGAAAGGAAGAACAGCTTCCAGCCTACCTTACAGGCTGGAAAATATTCTTTGGATATTGCATACAGTATCCTTTGAAAGCAGGCCTTAGCTGGTTTACACAAGCATATATTTGCAAGTTATCAGATTGAGCTAGCCTTTCTTACCATCTCTGAAAAAAGATGGTATTGAGCTGTGGTTGCAAATTGGCACTGCAAGCTAGATAGACTGTTACCATTTTTTACTTCTGTGCTAGTTTTATAGCATTAATAGCTTCATAGAGACAGGGAAATTAGACTGGTTGGGTGCTGCAAAGGAATTGAGAAAAGCATAGGAAAAAAGGAAACAACAGAGATAGGCGGTAGCCAAGGAATTTAAAAACTGTATCTTCAAGGTGAAATGACATTATGTAGTGAAAGCCAGACTGACTCTGAAGGTCACAAAACTGACAGAGCTGTGGATCAGGTGTCATTCTTTTCTGAGGAGACTAAATATTAGGTAGAAATGCAGGAGACTAGAGAAGGAGGGTTGTCATAGTTGCTGAATTCTTAAAATTCAAAAGCACTTAATGATACTTTTAATACAGCTATTGCAGTGTTTTCCTTTGCTGTAAAACTGGGGAGTACATGCAAAACTGAATGAACGTAAAGAAAAGATATTGTAGTAAAAGAGATGCAAGGACTAAAATTTATATTTCCCTCACTTTATTGAAGATGCTACTTTCATAAACCCACAAAATCATAGATTTTACTCTTCTTCAGGGTTAGTGTCTCCTATAACATGGCTTTTGTTTTGAAGTAGCTGACATTGCCCAGACTAGTTTTAGCCAAAAAGAAGAGCTTAATTTTTCACATTTGCAATTCCAGTTTCAAAGGCAGCAGTTAGCATTAGGAACCTGACCGAAATGATCTAAAATTTTCATGTGCCCATTTCAAGATAGGTTTGGAAACTTGCTTCTTGTTTTCCTAAATGTTTTCCAGATTATCCTGTACACAGTTTTGATGGACGAAAAAGGATGATCCTAAGCACCATCTCGTGGATGGGAGGCAAAAATCCCTTCCTGGGAATTGCTTACATCACTGTTGGGTCCATATGCTTCTTCTTAGGAGTGGTATTGCTGTTCATTCATCACAAATACGGCAATCGAAACACTAGTGCAGACATTCCCAATTAATCTTGCATTCTGAAAATAAATGTACTGCATGTGCATCAAGGCCAGTCCAGAATGGACCCAGCTTTTGAAAGACAAGTCTCCTGTCATTTCTGAGACTGGGTGCATAATTTTTACCTAAAGCTCCCCTTTCCCATACTGTGGATTAACTCTTGAAAATGACGGGTATACAATTAGCTCTATTGATTGTATCTCTGCCTACGTCAGAAACAATTTTTTCTGATGTTAGCCTCTAACTGGGCAGGCCACATGATGCATATAGCTCCTGTTCCCTTGATGCATCTGCTGCTTGTTCACGTGCTATGTAATGTCAGTATGATTCAGTACATTTAGATTGTGTGGAGAAAGATGGTTATAAGATACTGTAAATTGTTGACTTTCCAGAATTCAGGTGTCAGTGCTGTTGGAAGAGGTCAAGTCTTAAATGTTTTCTTCGATTTACTGTCTTGTGTGCATGAGCTCCTACTTTCTTGCTGAGATTTTAATATATTTATACAAGTTGTTAAATATTTTTCCTGTGTCCTACCCACCTCTGTTATATTAAATCCTTTAAGTGCTCTGTAAACTTCAGCACTCTGGATTCTTTGTATATTTACAATATATGTGCCTGGCCAGTAAATGAACATCCTATGAAAATACCAGAAAACTTATTTGTTAATTATCTGTGTGACACCCTTTAAAAGATTGTTCTAAATTGGGACGTGCTTGTTGCAGGTATAATATTTTTCTAATTTTCTTTGCTTTAAGTCATCCAATACTAATTCACTTTTTGCTGGTTTTGCTTTTTATGAGCAGCACCAAGCATTAATCAAGAAGAACTTCAAGAAGACAGGTTTTTTTTCCATTCATGGGGGTGAATTCCTTTTACTGGAGGAGTTTCCTAATTATTTAAAGCATATGTATTCTAAGCAGGCTTTGTTTTAAGGGAATTGTGTACTTTTTCCTTATTTGGAGTGAACACCACATTAATTTTTTGCGGTGTTAAGGAAGTAAACTATAGAAGTTCAGAAGTTGAGATGGCAGTGACATTTTTCCCTGAAATGCACATTTAGCTTGCTGTGAAACATAATTTAAATGTTGCAGTTAGAAGCAATGTGCAGGTTAGGGTCTTAAATTACAGAAGGATTCAACTTTAGGTTAATTAAAAGTGAACTGCAACCTGTAAAATATTACTTTTTGGTGACTTTTTTTAGATGATGCACAGATCTGTAATGTATATGGTGGAGATCACTTTATATGCAACTAGCTTGATAAAGTATGAAGTATATTAAAAGAGACCTAATAAATTCTGCAAACCATTTAATAAGAGATTTGGTTTTGTTCTTGAACATACATTTAATTTATCTGGATGAAAATAAGTGTCAATGCAGTTTTAAATGAGTTGTGTTTCTAGGATTGCATATTTATTACAAAAATGCATGGTCCAATAGCTTAATCTACAGGCAACTTTAAACAAAACTATTAATTTATCACATAATCACATGACTGGTTTTACTTAATTGTTTGTGTAGCATAAGAATTTAAATATGTAAGTCTGGATAAACTGGAATAAGGAAGCATTTCCAGTGTGCTAGCTGTCTGTAGCTCCATATAACAATTTATTTGCATAGTACAGCCTGGCAGAACATGGCTTTCAAATAGTACCTTTTAAGATTTTATTTATAGTGTTGTATTCATGTTGCTGGAGTTACAGAATAAGGGTAATGTACCCTTGAAAACATGTAGAATGTGTTAAACTGGCTTCCAACTGTAGCTGCTAGTCCAAGAGAGAGTAAATGAGCAAGAGGATGTCTCACAATTAGTGGTTGTTAAAATATTTTGTTGTTTAAACTTTGTGTATGTCACTTGAAGTGCAAATGTATTCTGCTTCATTCATAATTCCTATTTTTTCCAAGTGGGAAAGACTGCTTTTTGGGCTGTGCTTAAAATTAAAAAAGAAGTATTTTTCTGTCTTCGCCTTGTAGTACTTTTCAGTGCCTTACTTTTTTCCTTACTCACTATAGCTGACAATGTGTCTTCAAGCTCAATGAAGTGCACCAGGGTGAAAATAGCTTTTTTTTGTTGCAATTAAGTGGATTCTCTGAGAGCCTTTAGCAGTCAATACATGGGCCAGTGTGCCCGTGGAACTTAAAATGCTTATAAGTGTTTAAAATATTGGTCAAATTGGTAAATTTTTCTTCACTGATGCACATTTTTCTGGATGCCATGTTGATAACAATGGAGATCCTTGGAATCTTGCAAGGATTAATTTTGAATATCAAACCTTGAAGGGTACAAGTCTTGTCTTTTTTAAATAGAAATATCTGAGGGAGGAAAGGCCATGACACTCTAGGTTAAGTGACATTGCAGATAAAGCAGTGAGCATGGCTGGCTGGATTGGTTCACAGGGAATGACTGCACCCTTCTCTCACAAGCCTTACTTGCAGTGGGAAAAGAACAGAATGACTTGAAGAGAGGCTTTAGTGGAAAAGGATGACTTGAGTCTAAATCAAGTACCTACTGTAAATTTAAAAAAGAACTTACTGGAATGGAGCTGCTGAAGACAAAAGAACGTTGTATAAACACAGAGTAATCTGATCTTCAAAGCTGGATCAAGACAACGGTTTCTGATCTTTCCTGAAAATGTGATCTACCCTTGGTGTTACATAAGTTGTTTTTTTTTTAAATTCAATAACTCAACATAAAACCTCTCCAATACCCCAAAGTGTTCCACATACAAAAGCCTTGTCTGTATTGAACAGCCTGCCCAAAATACCCTTTTTCAATGAAGAAAAAACGATGAAAATCTAATTCAATTTTATTCTTGCTTTCTTAGCAATGTGGCCAGTTTAGGAAAGAGACTGTCTCTGGCAGTGTAAAAATAGACTCAGATTTATTTTCTGAATGCCCAGTTGTGAAAAGTTGAGGGATTTTAAATTTTCTTCAGAGCACCAGGAGTATTTTCATGTAAAAATTCCCTCCCTTCTAGCTCACAGAGTGTTTGATCATCATATTGCCTTCTGTGCCTACATGTGAAGTCTAATCTTACTTGACAGAAGATTAGGACTGAAGACTATTATGAAATGGCCTGATAAGTTGCCAGGTCCTTACATGACCTGAGTCTCAAGTAAGAAACTACCTCCCAATAATCCTCCCATTCTGAACATCCTTGGCCTGTGCTTGAAAGTAGTGATACTGTCCACTTGAGTTGTATCTACTGCTGCTACGTAGTGTGAAGTTGGAAGATTACCTTTCATTTTATGATAGGGATGAAATAAAGAGGAATTAAAGTGTAAAGTCAATCATTAAGGAAGCTCAAGAAGTTTTTAACAAGTATAAATTGAAAGGAAGTATGTGGGCATCTTTCTCACGGGATCGTGGGTAAAGAGCATGTAAAATAAACAATTTGAGTAAATGGAAATACCAGAGTTACCTGCAAATTTAATTGAATTTTTACCTGAGGACTGTGCCCAAATTTTGAAAAATAAAATGGTGAGATGCTTCGTGTTAGAGGTGCAAGAATGCAATTAACCTCATTGGTTCTATTATGAAAATGGGAAGGATGGGTCTATGATATTTTTGGAAGAAAGGAAAATATGATTGTCTCTAATATCATATAGTGAGGCCTAATATTATGTGTCATCTGTTTAGCAGGATTTATGTACCCTTGTATTACAGGTTGAAGAGGTAGAACTTTTTTGTTACATTTTTTTATTTTTTTGTTTTTTGAACAGCTAGATTAACAGCCCTGTTTTCTTTCTGGCTTAAATGGAACTGTTTAACAGTGAGTTTTGATAAATGATTTTGTTATACAATGTAATACATGCAGGAGTTGCTCTATTCAGTTAGGAAGAAGCAGTGCGTTTGTTTCTAATGAAACATCTTCATCCTAAACCAGCAAGTTGCTATTTCTCATTCCCTCAAGTTTTCATTTTTTCAGGAGTTAGTCTACATTGAAGAGACCAGCTGTGCCTGCTCTGAGCAGTTATTTTGTAGTTTTGATCACTAGGTAACTCACATGCCAATCCTTAAGTACGGCCTTTCTGTTGCATATTTTTACAGAAAATATCCCTGAAGTTTAGATTCAGACTTACCAGAAAGTAGCCCACACAGCAGAAGTTAGGAATAATAATTTCTCTGTGAATTATGATCCTTTTACCAGTATCTCAATACAATTGAGTGTATGAAAATCAGAATAAAATATTGTATACACTCATAAGATTGCAAGAGGAATGAATGGAAATCTGGCTTGCAGTGTAGTAATGTATTTTTAAGTGTTGTTCTGTGATAGCACTGCTTGAATGTTTGAAAACCATCTCTTAAATAATGCATCCAGTTTCCTTTGTTAAAGCAGCTGTTTGTCCATGACTGTTTTCTAAATGCTGTTTTTAGTACTCTGCACAGCTAAGGCTATACCTAGAAATACTTTTTCATCATTGCATTTTTAGTTTCTTTCTGGGACAGCTCATCAGATTGATAAGTGCCGTGCTTTGAGATATGATCCTTATTATTTTCATACTGAGTTAAGCACTAATTTGTCGTGTTTGACACACATTGTTCACCGTGAGGTTTGGCACCGGTGCCAAGTATTGTAATGCCAAAAACTAAGTGCACTTTAACAGCAGCAAAGCCAGGAAAGAGCATTCCTCACAGCATTGTATTTCAGCATAAGGTTGAAGCATGAGAAGATGCAATTATGGGGCTAGATCTGCAATGCAGAAAAACAAAGGCTTCTCAGAGCAGTTTGTTGAAGGGCAAAATATTCTTCCTTGAGAATCAAGCAGGTTTGTATTTCATACAATTCCGGCATTACTTCACTCTGTGTAATTATACATCGTGAAACACGAAGCTGAAGCTGGGGGTTTTTTTCCCACATGCAGAGTACTCTGTACTCCCGCTACTAACGGAGCTTGAGGCAGTGGGCAGGTACTACATGGGATAGTTTGGACATTTTTGAGCCTAGTGGTTTAACAAAGGATGATGGCACATCCACCCAGGGGTGCCAGACCCCCTCGCCTGAGTCGGCCCCAGGCTCCGCCTCGCTCGGCGTCCTTGCCTGAAGCGGCGGCCCCGGGGGATGTCCAGCGAGTCCGTACGAACAGCCCAGGCTGCTGCCCTCCCAGGACACGCATTCCGCCCTCTGCAGATATTGAACTTTTCAACGAAAGGAGATTTAAAATTCTGTATGTAGGAGCTCGGCGGGACGTGTCACGGATTTCCCAAAGCGCCCTCTGAAGGCGCAGGGAGGCGGCCGGCAACCCCAGGATAGTGGTTTAGCACGCTCCCCGCTGGGGCTGCGTGGCGTGAGGAAGCAAACGCTCCCGGAGTGCCTCAGCGCCGCCGGCCCTGCGTGTTCGGAGAGGTCACCGCTCCTCCTTCCCAGTGCTGAGGTCCCAGCCTGGCCTCCCGGGCCCCGGTCCGCGCCGGGCGGATTGGCGGGGGGCGCTGTGGGCTCTGCGGCGGCGCTCCGGGCCGCTCCCTCTGTGGTGAGTCCGCCGTGGGCGGGGAAGCCGCTTCCCCTTCCGCTGCCCTTGTTGCCGGCGGGAGGTGACAGGACCAAGAGCCGCGATGTGGCGGAACGCGCTGGTGAGGCCCGGGGGGAGCGGGCGGCTGCCGCCGGCGGTGTGTGGGGCTCGCTCGGGGTGCCCCCGGCTGCGGGGCTCGGCCGTGGTGGCCGCTCTCCCTGCCGGGCGCTGCGGAGCGACCTGCGCGGGTCGGGGCAAGGTCTGAGCGCGGCCCGCTCCTCCACGTAGTGCTGAGCTTCAAGGACTCGAGAGGATAAGGCTGAGTCGGGGGGCTCGGGTACGCTTAGCTCGTCTTTTAGGAGATATATTTTATAGGGTGTTTATTTAGGCTGGGTAAGGAGGGGAGCTGCCTTGTCCCATTCCTTGCAACCAGCATCATCTGTGTGTTTGCTCGCCCCGTGGCTGCGTTTTTAGCCGTGGTAATTGTGTGGGAACGATGTATTGTCAATGTTGCTTGAAGGAGTCCGAGGCCGCCGGCACCTCAGAACTACAGCGCTTTGAGCGTTGACATTTTAGCGAAGGCAGGTTAAAGAATTGTGTATAGGTCACTGGTTTTGGTAGGCTACCCTGTGTGATCAGTCTGTGGGAACAGATCCCAGCTCAGGACACAGCAGGTGATTGAGGCTGTGTGGGGCGGGATGGAGGTGCCTCCCTGGCGCTGTGAAGGTTGTCTGCCGTGCTGGTGGCTCGCAGGTGAACTGCAGCGGTGACAGGAGTTCGCTGTCCTCACAGACGCGTTTGTCAAAAATATCATCATCGCTTTCGCTAGTCAGACACAGGAAATGGTGCCTAAAACTGAGGTCTGAAGGGTAGAGGGTGAGATTTCCCCTGGAAGGGAACCTGAAGGTTATGTTGCAGATCCATAAATCCGTTGTTTCTTACTGAAAGTAAATTTCACGAGTTTTTCCTTTTCAGGTAGATAGTGAAGCAGTCCTTTACATAGTTTGCTGAAAAATTTACTGAATTCAAAATTAGTGTGTTTTGGTGAAGTTTTATGTGTTTGTTGTCTTTGGTTTTTTAAAACCTTTCTTTTTTTTGCTGTCTCACTTCTATCTTGCTGTTCAAAGAACCAATTTCTACCCAGTGTGGACAGCACTGTAAAATGTCACTGTTATTAAAACACTGTCTTTTATTTCAGGCTCTTCGCCAGATTTCCCAGAGAACCATAAGCACTGCTTCACGCAGGCAGGTTGAAAATAAAATTTCTGAGAATCAGAAGCTTTTTCAGGTAATGAGTGAGTTGAATAACGTTAGTAGATAAACAAGGTTTTAGTAGGTCATAACTGCATGTTTTTTTTCTAAAGAACTAGTCAGGCTCCCCTTGACATCTGAAGAGAGCCCTCAAAATCAGTTGTATGACTGGAACTGCAATTAGCAGTTATTTTCTGCAGAGGTTGAGTATTTTTTACATGCATACTTGACTTGCTGACTCCTTAGAGTTTTTTTCCCCATGAAATGATTTGTCCCATAATTGTTCATAAGTGTTAGGCATGGTACAAAGATAAATTAGTCTGAAATGAGTTGATATGGGGGAGTATGTCCAATAGAGAAAAAGAGTGAGAAGACAGAAAAACAGTGAAAAGATAAACCTGAAATCTTTCGTCTCTTTCTATAGCCCCATATTTTTTAATGAGGATGTGGTATTACTGTATTTCTCAGTTATGAAAACTATAAAGGCCTTGGAATGATTGGATTCATTCCTTGACAATTATTGAATCTTTAAAAATAATTTTTGAGTTACTAATATTCTGAATTAATTTCTCTGTAAAGTAGTGAAGCGGTAAAAGTGGGGAACACTCAAGAGAGCCACAACCAGCTGTGAGCCACAACCTGGAGCTGTAGCTTCATAGTGAGGATAAACTGGGCTTCAGCTCCATGAAAGGGACCAAGTATATTAGAAGCCCCACTTAAATATTTTTAGTGTCTTACTGCTTTCCTTTCTCTTGAAAGAGAAAGCCAATCTTGTTGAGACACTTGGCTAAGGAGCGCAGTGTTCATTGTGAGCCAAGGGGAAGGAAATGGGAGGGTGATGTTGGTGAAGGGAGGGGTCAGAGGTTCAGTTTCTGCTAGCAGAGATCTCTAGGCATATCTCTTCCTCCTTTCATTCCTTTCTTGTGGGACAGCAAGCTAAGCTGGGGTAGGTTGCAGGTCACCAGTACAGGAGGCTGGCTTGAAGTCCAGAGCAATGTGGTCTTGCTGACTGGGGTGAAGATCATATGGATCTGGTGCTTAGGAGTTTTACTTTGGGTGGAGCAAAACAATTTCTTGTATGCTACCAAGTGACAATACAGGCTCCTCCCCCTGTTGCTCCCTGTAGCAGGGATTGACTATACTGGAGATGGATGGGAGGTTTCTGGGGATGGTGATCACATCCTGTGCACCCGAGGGGTCTGGCTGGTGTCAGAAGTGTTCAGGCATCTGCCAGTCACTGCTTTAGATACGAACTGTGCACATGGTTTATTGTGCTCCCCTAGTGAATCATCACCTGATACCAGAGTGAAAGTTTTCAAGACAGAGTGGGATCTAAATAAGGTCCAGTGTCTTTTGGGAGTCAGAAAGATAATGTGGCATAGCAATTCTTCCACTGGGTAATTGTAGTTATATTAACACAATATTGCAAGAACTGCATGTAAATAGTTTATTTTTGTCACTTGTTTCCATTAGGAGGATAATGGCCTCCCAGTGTATCTTAAAGGTGGGGCAAAAGATTCTCTGTTGTATAGAACCACTGCGGGACTTACGATGTTTGGTAAGGCTAATTCTGAAATATTTATGCTTTGGTACCATTTCCAATGCACTGATATTTAAATATATCTTTTTGGTACAACCTCCAACACAGATGGCGTTTTCTCTGTAAAGTGATTATGCAATGTCTTCAGTCTGTTCTTTATAACATGCAAGGTTNGAAGGGTAGAGGGTGAGATTTCCCCTGGAAGGGAACCTGAAGGTTATGTTGCAGATCCATAAATCCGTTGTTTCTTACTGAAAGTAAATTTCACGAGTTTTTCCTTTTCAGGTAGATAGTGAAGCAGTCCTTTACATAGTTTGCTGAAAAATTTACTGAATTCAAAATTAGTGTGTTTTGGTGAAGTTTTATGTGTTTGTTGTCTTTGGTTTTTTAAAACCTTTCTTTTTTTTGCTGTCTCACTTCTATCTTGCTGTTCAAAGAACCAATTTCTACCCAGTGTGGACAGCACTGTAAAATGTCACTGTTATTAAAACACTGTCTTTTATTTCAGGCTCTTCGCCAGATTTCCCAGAGAACCATAAGCACTGCTTCACGCAGGCAGGTTGAAAATAAAATTTCTGAGAATCAGAAGCTTTTTCAGGTAATGAGTGAGTTGAATAACGTTAGTAGATAAACAAGGTTTTAGTAGGTCATAACTGCATGTTTTTTTTCTAAAGAACTAGTCAGGCTCCCCTTGACATCTGAAGAGAGCCCTCAAAATCAGTTGTATGACTGGAACTGCAATTAGCAGTTATTTTCTGCAGAGGTTGAGTATTTTTTACATGCATACTTGACTTGCTGACTCTTTAGGGTTTTTTTCCCCCATGAAATTTGTCCCATAATTTGTCCCATAATTGCTCGNAAAATATTTTTTGAGTTACTAATATTCTGAATTAATTTCTCTGTAAAGTAGTGAAGCGGTAAAAGTGGGGAACACTCAAGAGAGCCACAACCAGCTGTGAGCCACAACCTGGAGCTGTAGCTTCATAGTGAGGATAAACTGGGCTTCAGCTCCATGAAAGGGACCAAGTATATTAGAAGCCCCACTTAAATATTTTTAGTGTCTTACTGCTTTCCTTTCTCTTGAAAGAGAAAGCCAATCTTGTTGAGACACTTGGCTAAGGAGCGCAGTGTTCATTGTGAGCCAAGGGGAAGGAAATGGGAGGGTGATGTTGGTGAAGGGAGGGGTCAGAGGTTCAGTTTCTGCTAGCAGAGATCTCTAGGCATATCTCTTCCTCCTTTCATTCCTTTCTTGTGGGACAGCAAGCTAAGCTGGGGTAGGTTGCAGGTCACCAGTACAGGAGGCTGGCTTGAAGTCCAGAGCAATGTGGTCTTGCTGACTGGGGTAAAGATCATATGTATCTGGTGCTTAAGAGTTTTACTTTGGGTGGAGCAAAACAATTTCTTGTATGCTACCAAGTGACAATACAGGCTCCTCCCCCTGTTGCTCCCTGTAGCAGGGATTGACTATACTGGAGATGGATGGGAGGTTTCTGGGGATGGTGATCACATCCTGTGCACCCGAGGGGTCTGGCTGGTGTCAGAAGTGTTCAGGCATCTGCCAGTCACTGCTTTAGATACGAACTGCACATGGTTTATTGTGCTCCCCTAGTGAATCATCACCTGATACCAGAGTGAAAGCTTTCAAGACAGAGTGGGATCTAAATAAGGTCCAGTGTCTTTTGGGAGTCAGAAAGATAATGTGGCATAGTAATTGTTCCACTGGGTAATTGTAGTTATATTAACACAATATTGCAAGAACTGCATGTAAATAGTTTATTTTTGTCACTTGTTTCCATTAGGAGGATAATGGCCTCCCAGTGTATCTTAAAGGTGGGGCAAAAGATTCTCTGTTGTATAGAACCACTGCGGGACTTACGATGTTTGGTAAGGCTAATTCTGAAATATTTATGCTTTGGTACCATTTCCAATGCACTGATATTTAAATATATCTTTTTGGTACAACCTCCAACACAGATGGCGTTTTCTCTGTAAAGTGATTATGCAATGTCTTCAGTCTGTTCTTTATAACATGCAAGGTTTATAGAGAAGAAGAAAACACATTTGGACATACTTTGTATTCATTTGTGCCTTTTCTGGGTTTAGATTTTCATATGGCTTTTTCCCAGACTAAGTACTGTGGGCTGAATACTCCTTCAGGTTTCATATATGGTGTTAGAGAAAAACAGAACTGCTTCATCTATTCTGCAAAGGATTAAAATGTAATTACAGCACATACATGAACCAGTTTTCACACTAGCCTGACTCTTCTTGGTGATAGGTGATACTCAGTGTACTGAGTTTTCATGTGCTGTGAAAACTAGCAGATTATAACCAAGGATCATAATACTGTATATATATTTAACCTTTATGTTGTTTGTTACCTAATTTTGCTGTAGCTTCTAACTTAAATGTGTTGATCGAAGAGATTTTCAGTTCAGCTACTTTAAGAATGAGTAACCATTAATTCATGATTGTGTAGGTTCCCCAGACATGCCTCTCCCCATTTTTTTCTTCCCCTATTTTTGTGCAGCCTGTGGAGATGTATTTAAGTTTTGTGGGGTATTTTTCTTTAAAATATGAATCACCAAAAAAAAAAATTGAGATGTGGCTGTGGAAATGTTGTGGTTTTTTTCTGAATTGCAGCTGCTTGTTGTCAGAATTTCTTTTGGAACAAACTGGAAAGCTGACTTGAAAGGAATTCTGTGTGCTAATCTGAAAATATTTTTCCTGTCTCTTAATTCAGGAACAATGTATGCTGTTTATTATCTGCTTGTCTCTTCAATGCCCAAGAAGCCGAACTGATTCCATTTGAGGATGCCTCAGCAACTAACATCTCTTTGTCCAGTTCCATGTGACTGTGGTGGCAGCTTATTATAAGCAGCTGGCTTAATGATTGGAATCACACGTTAATTGTAACATGTAAACTGCAATCAATAAAGCAGTTTTTCATGGTGTAGTGAGTGTCTGGACTGTATAATCTGTGTGTGAGCACTTTTGGTCGTAGGGCTGGCAAGCTGGTGAAGAGGGCTTTAAACTAAGGTTACTGGCAGAGAAGACCCTCAGTGTCCCTCCCACTCTCATCTGTTTGGTGGCAGTTGCAGCCATAGATGCCCAGAGCCAGGGAAGGGATCACAGGTCAGCAGGAAGGGATCACAGGAGCGCCTGCAGAGCAGCACACAGGACTCACAGATGCTCCAGCCAGGAGGTCAGCCTCATCAGGGACACGGCAGTGCCTCTGTGGGAATGCACACAGCATAGGGAGTGAACAGGAGGAGGGGGAGACGTGCTCATATGTGCAGGGCTGTCATCTCAGTGGCATCACAGAAATGATGGGATGGTGGCTTCTGCAGCTGGAGTGTTGGGATGGAAGGACTCCAGGGAAGATGAGGTGCTACCCTCTGTATCAATGACCAGCCAGGGTGCATGGAACTCCACCTGCAGATGGATGAGGAGTTGACAGGGAGCTTATGGGTCAGGATGAAAGGGAGGGCAGGGACAGGTGATATTGTGGTGGGGGTCTGCTGCTTTCCACTCAACCTGGAAGACTGAGTGGATGAGTCTAGACAGGCAGGAGCAGCCTCACATTCACCAGCCCTGGGCCTCATGGGGGACTTTCCATCTCTCTTGGGCAGTTTTCTCTAGGAATCAGCAGCCCATATGCAATAGGAATGAATGTTCTGAGAACTTAGTGAGCTGCATACAGAAACTGGTTTTTCTCTGAGGATCTAAACTTAGAACTGCCTGACTAGAGACTCAGTGGAATAACACCTTCCCTCAAAGTACCTCCCCAGCCCCTGGAGAATTAATTTGGCTTTTCACAACATTAATGAACAGGAAACCAAGCCAATGACCACTTTGGACGAGGATGCATATTTTTGAGGAAATAGGTACAAGTGTGCTTTCAGCTTTAGATGAGTTTTGGGGGAGGCTGTGATCAGTTAGTCTGATAGAAAACCTGTGAATAATAACAACTCTTCAAAAATACTGAGGCAAGACCAAAACATGTATCACAGACTGTATGTGTTGCCCTCTGAGTTTGAAGACTTGGATATAGGTGGGACAACTGGTGGGACAACTCAGCAGGGCATAAGCATCACTTGTAAGGTACTGTGATGGCTCTTACTAACTTGATTATTGCAATTATTGGGGGAAATTGTAATGGAAACGTATTGTAGCTGTGCATACCTAGTTCAGTTTTATGTTCCTAACAGAATTTGTGCCTTTAAACTTTCCATCAAGTTGCTACTTGTGGGTTATTATGCCCAAAGTCTGGTATTGACTAGCTTAACAAGTAGGGCTTCTTAAAAAACACAAACAATTTAATCAAAGTAATCCTTTTGTTTCTCTTCTCAAAGAAACTGGAATTTTCAAAATGTGAAAACAAGCTCAGAAATCTAGCCTCCCACTGCAGTGCTATTTTAAGCCTCTTGTGGATTAAGTTTGTTTTCAATTTTTTGTTGCTATCCTGAAGAACCAGGGTTTGCTTGTTAAACTTGAGGCAAACTGGAAGAGAAAGATGAATGTACTCAGGACTCTAGTACAATCAAAAATCTTAAAAAAAAGGTGAATGTGGGAATACCCCTCAGTGTTAACTTCTCTGCATAGGTGGCTTTGGCCAATTGCATGACTAAAAGAATAAGAAACACCTGGACGAATTTGTTGGAAAAAGGTTTTGGGAAGTGGGGATTGACTTTGATGCCTACAAAGAAGAGAAGCCGTGGTACAGTGAACTTTACTGCACAGAATCTGAAGCCATCAGTCTTCTGGTAAGGCTTCTGCTGCCCTCTCGTGCCAGGGTTACCCTCAAGATATGGACCAAGTGATGAGCATCTGGAAGGCAGCAAAAGGGAAGATCAACATGTTTAAAAAGCCCACATCTTTTCCTGCCCAGAGATTATGAAGAATTTTGAAAGGAGTAATTGTTCAAATAGTCCAAATTATAAAACTCCTGTGATGAGCGAGGCAGTAAATACACGTTTGTGTGTGCAACCAAAGCAGAATGTGCGGCTGTTCTTGTTTTTGCACTGAGCTGTGTCTCAGAGTCCAACGTTCCGGGATCCGCAGCAGCCCTGGTGGAAAAGCATGGGGGGTAAAATGCAAGCTAGGAAAAGTTTCATCCTACAGAGCAATCACTATTTATAGTCAGAGCCTTGACATATTATTTAAATGAATATCGAATGGCAAAGCCTTGTTCTACCGGAGCTGGGTCCGGTGACCCCGGGCTGCGTCCCCGGGGCGCGCAGGGGGAGCGGGCGGCGGCGCTCACGGGGAGGCGCCCGCGCTCCGCGCTCCGCGGCGCTCCGGCAGCTCTGCTGCCGCAGGAGCGGGAGGAAACCCAGCAAAACCCACGGTCAGCTGCTCAGCACCGCTCTGTGGGACTGCGTTACAGCGCTAGCAGGGAAATTCCGATCTGCTGCGCAGTCTATACATGTATTTCATTGCAGGCTCAGCCACGTCACAAACTGAGAGATAAACTGAGTGCCTGTGTTGCCGATACTGTCTCTCTCTCTCTGGGAAGATACAAAAAGAGAGCTATGTGTCTTCTCTATTGCTAAAATATCTGAAGATCTTAACTTCAATCTCCCTATGGGTATTATACAGATAATAATATAAAATATTTTATCTGCTTATATATAATATTATCAACAGATCATAAAATAAGCAACATCCATTACTCCTTGCTAATGTGAAAAAAATTGTGACTCTAAAGGAATAAAATGGTCACTGATATGAAGTCATGGGCTTCTAGCAGTTAACACCGTCAGCTTAGAAGTGTTCCAGCTTTGTCAAAATGAAAAAAGTTCTTCGTGCTACAGTAAGAGAAATTAATATTCAAATAATAATCAGATGAAACAGAAAATTAAATCCTCAGTACTGCAGTTCCAGGTTCCACAATCCTTTCTGAGACTCCAGATGTACAGACCATGTTTTACTTTCTCCATTTGGAAGGTAACTCAGTATATCAACTCTTAGAATGGTGCCCTGGGCTACATTTTCTTGGCTGCTGAATACATGTATAGATCCAATTAGCCTGATACACACAAAAATTTCCCCAGTAAAAGTCTGAGTACTAATAATACCACAATAACACAGCATTGACTTCCTAAGACACCGTGAAAAACTTCAGAAACTCTCAAAAGTAAAAAAAAAAACAACCCAGGGGAGACCTCTAAGTGTATGATCTTCTTTGTTCTTTTTTTCCTTTTTCCAGATTCCAGGGTGAAAATGCCACTTCTCAAATGTTGCTCATCTTAGCTATCACTGCTCTGAACTATGAGAAAGCATGATTTTTTTTTTTTTTTTTACTTTTTTCATACTATGCTTACTCTCCTATTCTTTCTCAATTCTTTTAAATATCAGAGCTGGAGGTTAACCTTCACAGTTGCTAGGATGAATCAGACTTTCAGAGGCCAAATCAATCTGATCAACCTGACTTGACCCTAAATAAGGTATTTAGGGGATGAGTAAGTCAGAACTAATGTATCTTTTCATGTGCATGCTTGTGCGATTATTTTTTTAAAGAAGTTCCTTTTAGCAATAACACCACCTTCTCTAATCTAACTTGCCTGAGCCTTTCCACTTATTTTTTCAGTACTCAGTCAATTCTGCTGTAAAAATAATGGCTTGTCCAGAAACACTGCCTGAGGAGAATCTCTTGGCTGGAGTGTAGTTTTTCTGAATGTAAGTATTCACAGAATCACAGAATTATCTAGGCTGGAAAAGACTTTTGAGATCATCAAGTCCAGCCTGTATCCAAGTCTTCAAACTCAGAGGACAACACATACAGTCTGTGATACATGTTTTGGTCTTGCCTCAGTATTTTTGAAGAGTTGTTATTATTCACAGGTTTTCTATCAGACTAACTGCTCACAGCCTCCCCCAAAACTCATCTAAAGCTGAAAGCACACTTGTACCTATTTCCTCAAAAATATGCATCCTCGTCCAAAGTGGTCATTGGCTTGGTTTCCTGTTCATTAATGTTGTGAAAAGCCAAATTAATTCTCCAGGGGCTGGGGAGGTACTTTGAGGGAAGGTGTTATTCCACTGAGTCTCTAGTCAGGCAGTTCTAAGTTTAGATCCTCAGAGAAAAACCAGTTTCTGTATGCAGCTCACTAAGTTCTCAGAACATTCATTCCTATTGCATATGGGTTGCTGATTCCTAGAGAAAACTGCCCAAGAGAGATGGATTTTTCCTTTGCTTATGTGTTTCTTTCTTTGAGTTTCCCAGTCCACAAGTCTGAACTTTCTGAAACATAATGATCTGATGTCTCTTCAGTCTGGTTTATCACGAACAATCTCATCATCTTCCTTCTGCCTCCACAGTATTTTATTCTTTTGTTATTATGTTAACCCTCTTTAGTATTTTTGTTCATGAAAATGTCTGTTCCTTGCCTTGTTGGATCTCTGCTGTCTGCAAGAAAAGGCAAGATGCTGCCTGGTAGGCATGGAAAAAAGTTGGAAAGTGATGATGAAGTAAGATTCAATAATATTTAAGCTTTATGTGTACCAGAACATGGAAGGAGTTACAATAAAAAAGACTACAGGAGGCTTGGAGTTTTAAAATTACCTAAATTAATGTTTCCAAAAGAGAATTTTTGCAAACTAAGTATGAAATGAGCAAGGTCACAGTATTGGCTTAAAAGCATATTTCAAAATATAATATAATATAATATAATATAATATAATATAAT
>VZTB01000319.1:1226743-1250868 GCA_013397245.1 Thryothorus ludovicianus | reverse complement strand
TATAAATATTTCAAAATATTTTAAAAGCACTCTCCTCTGTGAAGGACATGTTTGACTGCGAATAGAGTTGTAAAATAAGAAGGAAGTACAGTGTCTTGTGATATGTCAGTCTAATAAAATAGTATCCTTTACCTTAGAGGTATGTTGTGGAACAGCTCTCTTGAGGCTGCCAGTGAAGCTCACCTACAGATACAGTTCCCTGTGATTTCACCAGGAGCAGCAGAATGTTTTCCTTGAAAGGAACAGTAAGATATTCAATGGAGATACTTAAAATGCACTAATTGAGTTAAATATTCTGTAGAGGACTTCTCAGGCCCAAAGAGACATAGTCCAGTCTTAACAATATCTGAAACAGGAGGAAAAAAATTAAATACTTTCAGATGGTTGTCTTATTTTTTCCATGGAAATTTTTTCCCTTTTAGCCAAGAAATCTGGGCTGTGCAGGATTTGAAGTACATGATCTGTCCAAAATGTTTCTTCTTACAGATTTGGATTCTTCTGAGAGTTTCTATGCAAATCTTATGCTATCATCCTCATCAATGTGACTGTAACATAATTCATAGATATTTGGAGACTCTTTTGGGAATAAAAGAGAGAGAGGGAGATTCAATGCTGTTAGATTTTATTGCAGGTATTGAGACAGTTTGCTCTGAATAACTGTAGGCAGCTTCTGTTCCTACGGGGTTCCAAAGAGAAGCCTGTGATTCCATCAGGACCTTTAAGTTACTAATGAATATATTAGTAATAATAATTGAGTTATATATATTTATGTAATATAAAAATGGTTCTACATTGCTTCATCTCAACATGAGCACTTACTCTGGATGACTAATGCTCTGGGCCCTGAAGTTTATAATGGAAAGGCTGACACACACTCAATCTTATCTATCATAGCACTGCGCAAGAGGGAATTATATAATTAAAACATTATAATGATCTCTGTTGCTCAGAGGGCAGTTACAAGTCCCACAGGAGTCAGGCCAACTGTGTTATCAAGGTTTATTCAGTCATCTGTTAGGAGCAGCAGGCACATTTTGCTAAATATAGTGTGGTGTGCTAATAAGTGCTCCGTGTGGAGCACTGCACTGGGATCCCTGTGCCACAGAGCTGCAGTGCAGTGCACAGGGTGTTAGCCCACCTCCCTTTGGCTGAGATTTTCAGAAAGAAGTGCTTAAACTTAGACTGCTAAATCCATACTCTGACATTTACATAAATAGCCTGATTTTTCAGAAAAGCAGTACCAAGAAATTCTCTTCTATTAAAATAATAAAATAGAAAAATGCCTTACAACAACAGGAAAAGATGTTATTATTTCTGGAAATAGTGCTCAAATGTATGAGCATATTTCTGGGAAAAGAAGAGGGGATCCGCAACTTTTGGTTTCCCCTGCTTGATTAATTGTGGAGTGTAAATGCAGTTTCTGAAAGAAAGTCACAAAATGGGTGTGGTGCAGGATAGATCTCAACACTATGGCTGGTCTGTATATGATGTATTTTACAGAGTTAGGCAGAAATGTCTGTCTCAATCTGCGCCTCTCTGATTGGGTCTGAGATCCAAAAGCAGAAAAACAGATCAGTAGGATCTGAAAATCATCTCTTTTGATCAGCTCCAGGCCCATTTACTGATCTCATTCTGGTTCCTGGTAAATAGATATTTACATGAGTAGACTACAAAGCTTTGCACCAGCAGAAGACTTCACTGGCTAAAGTACCAGAGATGCAAAGTAAAAGTGCTTGACAGGATCTCAGGTTATACTTGAGGTATTTTCTTGGGGCTGGCAAATATAGCAGAGGACCTGCTGGAGACTCATACACTTGCATTACAGCAAAGGGGAACTATCAGGAGGCCTGTGACGCCCAAAACAACACTGGAGGCTTGCCTCTGCCTCCTGGTAGTCCAGAAATTTGATCTGTGTCAGCATATGTGGGTCCTTGTCTGTAGCTGGCAGCTCCACAAGAGATCTCTGATGCTGCAGAACACTCAGATGGCTCTAGAGCCCACTGTGATAGCAACTGATGCAAACCCCATGGATGGTGGGTGGCCAAACAGCTCAGGCACCGCTGAGTTCAGTAACTCAGGTCTTCATCAGCCACAGTGACCATGCAGGACAGAACAGTGGGCACAGCTGTTGTTCCTAAGGTGCAAAGCTGCAATGGTGGGGCATGTGTCAACTCCCTTGTCTGCCTTCTCAACCACTCTGGAGGTTCAAGAAGCAGAGTCTGGAGTTTTTATTAGAAAATAAGGTCCCAACAGCTACTCCTAGCATAAAGGGACCTCATCTTGCAGCAGCTGTTCTTAACTGGGGAAGAAGATCATGATGTACTAAAGCCTCATGATATGATGTGCCTTAAACAGGAAATCCCCTAAATATATTTCAAAGGGCACTGGGCAGAGGGTAAAGGAATAACAGGGTTTACCAAATAACAGATTTACCAAAAGCCTATTTGTTTAAAAATCCTAAGCAGATAAATTTATTTATTATTTTTGTTAAACACATAAGAGACGCTGGAGCTAGTAGCAAACACATTTCTCCTGATTAAAAATATGTGCAGAAATCAAGACAATGCCAAACCCAAGACATGTTCATTAAACTGGGCTGACTAAAAGCTAACAAATAGCGAGGCCAGCTGGAGAGCACCCAAGAGATCAGAGGAAAGGGCATATGAGAGGAGACATTTTAACAGCTTCAAGTGAAGCCTCTCAGCAGGCTGTGGAGGTGTTGATACCCAAGAGAGAGACTCAACTCCAACAGGTGAAAAAGGCTGTCAGCAAGGAGTACATGGAAGCTTTTAAGTAACCTTTAAAAGTAGAAACAAAAGCCAATAGTTTTCTGTTTACACAACAGAGTGCTTCTGATACTGAAGCATAGGGCAACATCTATTTATAATCCAAATAAATCTTGTGTTCTGGTATTTGGAACTGTCCATATTCAACATATTGGGAAGCAGTAGCCACAAGGCTGTGTTAAGAAATCCTGGTTTAGATCTGCATTGTTTTAGCAATGTCTTTTCCTCAGTCACTTCCCATTTATGACTTCTGCAATAGAAACAGGTTTCTCTTTCAAAGCTGGCTCATCTGGAGTTCATAAGTGTTGTGACAGGTGATACCTAGGCTGTGCTTTTAATGCCTGTGACCTAAACTCTTGCCTGACTCATTTTTCCACAAACCCTCAAAGTTTCCAAGTGTGCATCAATGTCTGTGATAGGTGACATGCAGATGAGAGCACCAGATGATAGGGCCCAGGAAGGTATATATAATTTAAGCTATCCAGTTCCTTGGGCCTGTTGCATTTCCTAGCTGTGCCCTAGCCCAAGTTTTCCCCCTGGTGCTTCTTTTTTTGCAGAGGAAAAAGTTGTGATGAATGCCACAGTCTGCCAGTTTGAATATGAAGGCACTGAGATGGAGAAGCTGAGAGGAGTGTGGAGCAGAGATGGTGGTGACCATGGAATCCATCTCCCATGATGTTTAGAAATGGTCAAAAAAATTACTATCATATGCAGACATATTGTAAGAGCAAAAAGGGTTTTAGCAAGACTAGTGGGATCTGTACCTCTGACAGTCACATACAGGAAGGATTCTCTGAGTCTGCCTTCTTTGCTCTGTGTTTGAGAGTTTGCAGACATGACAATTAAGCAAACAATTTTTCACAATAAGCCAAGGCTATTTTTGTGGAGTCAAAAGGATTGATGATCCTTAAGGTCCCTTCCAGCCCATACCAATAATAATTTTATGATTCTTTGATCCAAAGATACAGGCTTCTCTGGTGTAGTTGTATTTTTTTATTTCTGATGGCTGTGCTCATAGTCATATTCTGGACAACTTGCAACTCACCTAAACCAAGTTATCTATTGTCAGCTGCTACAAAACAGCTCCCCAAAGTATGCTGTTAGTACTAAGTATGGTATGGAGAATTTCTCTTTGAAGTCCTGGGGTACTTAAAATAACAGGTCATGAACCAAATGGCCTCTAGGGATATTTTCCAGCCTCATTTACTATGGTGCTGTGCATTCACATCAGATCCACTTGTCAGAATGCTTAAAGTTTTGGGTGTTTGTCCTGCTGAACTGAGGATTAGGGGCTGTCATTTACATCCTCTAAACCTTCTTGGAAAGATACGTGTTGGGATAGAGTGCATCAGCAGCTGATTATTCCCCCTTGGCAGCTTTCCTCCCAACTGCTCCTCAGTCAGAGGAGTCACTACATCCTCAGTGCCTCTTGTGTCTGTGGGGGAGAGGAGGCCAGCGTCAGCAGCTGGCCTAATGACAAGGTACTGAGTCTTAAAATTCCCCCCATCATTAATTATTCCACTGTCTGCAACAAAAGGATCAGGTCACTCATTAGCAAATGCAACCTGAACTTTCAGCAGCTTTGAATATTTTGTATTCAAAAATGCCCTTTCAGACACAAGCTTATCTTCTTTGTAAGACTACCCACAACCTACACAGACCCTGCTGTCCCAATAGATACTGATTGTTTTGATATATACAAGTACTAAGAAGAAATAGCAAAATGTTCCTATTCAGAGCTTGGCGCTGTGTCATTTCAGAATTTGTTGCTGATTAATATTGAGAGCTTCTTCATAGGAAGACATTATTTTGCAATAGTTGAAGTGTTCCCAAATATAGGGAAACCCATGGATATTAACCCTTCAGCCAATATTGAATCCAATTAGATGCTCAGTGAGGCCTGTACTTGAAGGTTTTGCAAGTAGCTGCTAGTGGCTAGTGATTTTCTAAAAGTATTATAATTTTTCAAAATTATGGATTTTCTCAGTGAATCATCATTCTTTCACCAGGGAACCTTCAGCTATGAAGAGGAATGCCTAGATCTGCATTCACAATTCTTTGTGGCTAGTCCATTGCTGTGACAGGAACAATTATGTTAAAACATACAGTGATACCTGAAAAATATACAGAGTCACTGTCCTCAGTTAATTTATTTTCTTATTCTCTTTAATCAAGCAAGATTTGTACTGGTTTCATAGAGGAATGCTTCCTGAATTGATCAGGACTGTCACGAAATAATAAACCAGCTTCTTTGAAAGAGAGCAGCTTTATTTAGAAATGTTACAATATAAAGTGTGTTAGTATACATATATGGGATTATAAGATTGTTGTATCTATTTTTTCCCAATTTTTATATTAAAGATCTATATTTTTAAACAAGATTACTGCCTAAAAAATAACTGGACCTCCTCAGACTCCCAAACTCCACTAAATACCAGCTTCTTTCTATTTATAACTCAACTTTTGAAAGATTTATTTTCTTTTCCAGTTCTACTTATCTGGAGCCATAATTACTAAATTTCAGAACATTACATGATGGGAAAAAACAGTTACACAAATTAGAGAAATAAATAGTTGCTAAGGAAAACATACCTGGTAAGGCAGATAATTATTTCATGGCTGTCACACTTTCCAGGGATGCTGCTTCTGCAGTTGTTGCACTGAATGAAGAGATTTCAACTAGTGCCAGTCCTCCCTGAAGACTGCAAATATAAGAAGTCAATCCTCATTATGAGAGGTCAGACTAGTTCTGCTCTCTGAATACCAGCTCTGAAATGAACTTATCCAAATAAACAAACACCAGACTGAGTTTTTCTCCTGCCATTGACTGGAAATCTCTCATAGAAGGAAGAGCCTGGTGGAAGCGGTTTAATGTGCTTTGTCCTTCTACATTTTATGTATGCAGATATAATCCTGTGCAATTTTAGTCTTATGACTGATTTAATAGGGAATAAAATATATACTGGAAAGGCTCTCTATTGTGCAGTCAGGAATGAATGGGCCTCTTAAATGGCCTTATTAAGACAGTGTTTGATTTAGATGCAGTAGTGATAGAAGCAGCGATAGCCTGACCAGCAAAGTACTTCCAGGGCAGATGTACTGTACTGACTGCAGGTCACTGGCAGCAGCACAGTTTTGCTTTGATAACAACACTTAATGCTTAATCTATATATTGTTTGATGTTCAAAGGGCTGACACTTCTATAATATTCTTCCTCTGTGCAAAGCATATACTCAAATGCATATATACATATGTATAACACATTTACCATATTCCTATGTAAAGCAGATGCAACGAACTGTCAGGACAACTCAGAGGCCAAATCTAGTGTGATAGCCACATGGAAATGACATTCAAGGTTTACAGTGCTGAAATGCAGAATGACCAGTTTTATTCTGCCCTGGCAATGCAGTTTGAGGTGTCAGAAAGACAAAGCTGGCTGAATTACTCTAGATCCAAAACCATTTCAAAATTTTTAAGAAATTCCTGGTTACCTGCAATATTACTACTACACACCTACACCAGAAATGGACAATATTATCGAAAGTATAAATAGGAATTTAAATGTTGCTTTTTGTATTTAAATCTGTCACTGTTTCAGTGTGTTCAGATTAGATAGCAAAGAAAACTGTGGAGTTGGAGTGCAATGGTCTTAATGTGTTTAACACTTGTCTAAGAAACAAGCAGACAGGAGAATGTTAGTAAATGTTTATGAATTTCAGAAATGCCTTCTGCATCACATACTATGTACTCAGACGATGAATGTACATAGCAACAGTGCTGATCAAAAACAACCCATTTAATTACTGTGATATATGGAAGCACACACTCTAAATGCAATTTGCTGATGTATTTTGCATGTAAATGATCTTAGGAGAATCATGGGTAGAAGAGTTAGAATAAAGAGTAAATGATAAGAACAAAATCCTGCTGCCCTTGGAGTCAATTAATTGTTTGTTCTTGCTGGCTCTGAATCTTATTTCATACAAAGAAATTAAGCAAAGCTGGTCAGCTGAGAGGAAGAGGAGGTAGTCCCCTTGGCAGCATCTAGGTCTGTGCATGAGATTCTTGCAGACCTGAGAGACCCCTTGCTTTCAAAGTGTCCACTAATATAAATCCACTTGTAGACTTACACCAAATTATTTAAACATTTAAAAACAATATTTCTGAAGAGATTTAACTTTTACATAGAATAATGCATATTTTCTTCCAGCCTCATTTTTTATATTAATTGCTTTTAACTATTGGCATAAAATCTTGGTTATCCTATGATGAAAAAAATCTACAGTATATTGTAAAAAAATACCGTTGTAGTGCACAAGTGATAAAAATACCTCATTTGCATTAATTCACCTCTTGTGGAAGGATATTGCATTGTAATCCCTGATATCCATTCCTCTGAAACTATTTTCCACACCACATTTATGCTAGTATTGTTGCTGTGCTCATTCAGGGAGCTAAAATTTTTAAAATGTGTTATTTCTTAGAAATATTGCTTTTCCATATCAGATCTGAATAAGAAGAAATCCACTTCTCCATGCCAAGATGATGCCAAGATAGAAAATCCAACTCAACAGCTGGGCAAGGAGGTTTAATAGGTCAAGAGTTTTATCAGCGGAGTAGATGTTGCTTTTGGAAAGTGCATTCTATCAATACGAGACAGCTGAAACTGTGCCGTGTCCCCAAGAGGAGCTGACTCACTTCCAAAGTGTCTGCAAATGTCAGCGCATGTCGTCTGGTGATCACTTTCTTTTCAGCGTTTGGGTTCTTGTGTAGATGACAGGTCTGTTGCAGAAATGAAGCTCAGGAGACACAAGTCCTCCTGCCGGCACGTCCTTCATCTCCCAGTCCTGCGGAAAGGTGCCTAGGAGTGATCCTCTGATAAAATATCAATCTCTGCTATCGGTCACTTCCACCCCGGCTGGAGCTCCCCCGATGACCTCTGCCAGTCACGTCGTGCACGGAGCCGAAGGGGACCCGGCTTGACTCCGGAGTCTCCCCAGCCGCTCCGAGCGGGGGTCCCCAGCTCTGCGCTGAGTCAGGGTCCATCTCTCGCTCTCTCCGCCCTTCCTGGCCTGTTTTCCATCTCGTCCCCGCAGCGGTGGCCCCGGGGGCCCGGCGACAGACGGACGGTCGGTCTGTCGGGGGCTGCTTCTGCCCGGCGCCGCCACCGGGGGGCGCTCCGGCACCACGGATGGCGCCGGTGCCGCTGCGGCTCCGGGACGAGCGGCGCTGCGGCCGGGAGAGACCTGCAGCTTTCCCCCTCCCTGTTTGCCCCTGCTCCTCGCCCACCTCTGTTCCGCGTCCCGAGTTTGTGCACCCACTCCGAGGGGACGGTGACATCCCGTATTTTAGCACGAAGGGGTCCCGGAGGAGTCTCGCCCGCGAGCGTTACCGGGGATGCCGTTCCCCACGGGTGTGCTGGCGCGGGCCTCCCTGGGATGCTCTTTCTGGGCCCTCGGGCAGAGAAGGGCCCGGGTATTCCGCCGTGTCACTCTCTGGCACGGCGCGCTGCAGAGGCCGGGACGCATAGGGTGACCCGAGGAGGCTCCCGAGAGCGAGTGATGGGAGACTCTCGCGGAGCCTGTCTCCCAGTGGATTATCCGATTGTGGAAGGTGAAGTTCCTTTGGGAGGCACAGAATTGCAGACATGGGGTACGGGCGCGGATTTCCCGCGGGGTCCGAGGAAGGGTCGGCGCGGCCGTGCGCCCCGTCCCTCGGCCCGGGGAGCGGCACCCGCCGCAGGCTGCTCCCTTTGCGTTCGAAGTAAAACACCCATGTGGCGGAGGGCTGTCGGGGGGAGTGTGTATTTAATGTATATTTAATGTATGTGTGGCTGCATAGCGTTGGGGCCAGACACACCTGAACCGTGCCACAATGATTCTATCACCTTTGCCCTCGAGGCTCCCGGCGGCGCCACCGGGAGTGGCCGCGCTTCTCTGCAAGACTGTCCCGGGGATCAGCCCAGCCTCGGGTCCTCCGCGGGGGCGATGGGGGCTGTGTGGAACCTCCCGCCCGGGGACACCCTCCGCGTCGCCGTCCCTCGAAGCCTGCCCGGAGACTCAATTTTTCCACTGGCCTCCCGTGTCCTCCCCGTTTGGGAAGCCTAGGGGAGGGAGGGAGGGGGCGGCGGGCCAGGCCCCTGCCTCCGGGCGCGCTGCCGCCGCGGCTCCCGTCTCATGCCGCAGGAATGTGCGGAGGTATGCGCCAGTTTCCAGAAGTGGATCCCCTTCCTTGCTGGAGCACAGCAGCGCATATATCACCCGGTGGCAGCAGTCCACCTTCCCTGAAGTTTCGTAACCGCTTACGAGGGTAAATTGAGAGTTGGGAACAGCCCTCTATTAAGTAGCAGATTGAGAAGAGGCTCTTCCCACTTGGAGAAGGCAAGTCTTCCCAGACAGACCCCTCGCATCGGGAGCTACAGTAATCGAGACGCCTCCTCTGCGCTCACTGTTGCCGCTGCTGCTGCTGCTCCTCATTCGCCGCTGCTGCTACTTGCTGCTCCCTCCACAAGGTGCCCCCGGAGCTTCATCCTTTATCCTCCTCCCTTTATCCAGGTCCGACGGCTGCGGCTCCCGCCGCTGCGAGCACTGCCGGAGTCATCGCCGGAGGAGCTGTCCCGTCACCGACCCCGGCACCCTGCGGCCACCCCGGAAGGTCTGTGTGTGCCCTCGCAGGAGCGCGGGTCCCCTGCCCGCCCCGCCAGCCCCCGTGTCCCGCTCTGTCCGCACGCACCACGCGCGCAGCCCCTTCCAACGCACCTCAGGCTGGGGCAGCAGCCCCGGGCTGGAAGCTGACACGGGATTAGGAAGGAGCGTGTGTGCGCGCGTTGGGCATGTCAGAGCCGGCTGCCGGCCGGGCGGGCGGAGAGGTGCGGGGCAGAGCGCCCCGGGGCTGCTGGCTGCCAGCCCGGGGAAAGGCACGGGGGCGCCCGGCGGGATGCGGCCCCGAGCGCTGCCGGCGGACGGGTGTCAGTGCAGAAAGGCGGGCAGGGGCAGTGGTGTCCTGGAGACGGAGGCTCCCGGCGGCCGGAGGCTCCGGGCGGAGCCCGCTGTCAGCGCCCAGCGCGCCTGCAGGCACGCTACCGCTGCGGCTTTGGCAGCAGCTCTCGCTTCCCTCCCTTGTGTGTACAGCTGCCGCTGATGCTTTCTCCTGCTTCCAGTTTTTTATCTTTGATAGGTAGTGGGCTTTCCCTGCGGTTTTTTTCTTTTTCCTTTTTGTTTTTTTCTTCTTGAAAGTGGTAAATGTAGTGCCCTGGGTGGTTTAGAAATGCTTTGGCTAAGCTTTTGTAGGTTGAATTGGCTTGAGATAGGACTGGCGCTGTGAAAGCTCGGACTTGAATTTTCTAAGTGGTCTCTAAAGATCAATGCGTGTCTCGGCTGAGCCCGGAGGTGTCCTCTGCCACCTCCAGGGTTTCTTTCACACACCTAAATTCGCGAGAAGGAAATAGTGTTTCTAGGTTAGCAAATGAATGCTTTGGCTGAGGTGGTGTATTTCATGAAACAAAAACGTGTATCAGGAATGGTAGACCTGCAGCAGTGAAGAATTCCTAGATGCCTTCAAGAGACGATTAATTTCTGTTGTTTTTCAAAGCGATCAAAAGATGGCAGTCAAAGCTCACACGAAATTATGAGGACAAATCGTCCTTTTGCACTGAATTTAGGCGATCCTTAAACTCGCTGCGGGATGCTGTAGATCTGCCCAGGGGCAGCCGTTTCCCACGCAGAGCAGTGATAGGATTTTGGAGCTTTCAGAGCATTTTAACACTAACCTTGACCTTTCTTGTGTTAGTGTCATTATGGTCAATATTACTCTTCTATTTAGCCACTGGAACTGCCATTATGCTGAAACCTTTGCTTAGATTTTCGTTGAGCTTTTCGTATTTTCGTGTGCAGTAAGGGCGTTTGGCTAAGGCAAGTATATACAGCTGCTCAAATCAAGCCTGTTAAGCTGTGTCAGTAACTTGGAAATTCCTGGATCTCCATAGCGTCTTCCCACCAAATGTGCCTTGCTGGGTAATTCTTTAGATGGTAGACGAATATTGTTTTCCCCTTCAGTTGTTTCTGTAGTCGAATGATTTATGTATTTTTCTTTTGTTCTGCTCTTGGAACCCTCCTGATAAAATCTGTTGCCTAATTGCTTTTGGAAATATCTTTCCCCCATCCTAATTACAATATAAGATGCATGTATGACTTTATTAATACAAATTGCCACTCCTCTACTTCTTGAGATAGAAAATTTTAAACTATAGAAACACTTATGTGTGTGTAGGTTCATATTAGACTTTACTTAGACAAGGAAATAATTTGGAAGTGTTGCAGGAGTAATTGGCAGTAATTTTACATACAATTTTACCTAGAGCATATAGTTATGAAGGTATGGCTGCTTGCAATTAAGAACCACTAACTTGGCCTAATCCCACTTATTTTGCTAGACAACCTGCAGTAGTTATGAGACTCTTATGTCTGTCAGCTTTATATAGTGTATTTTAAATATATTTTCTCTCAGGACGTGTAAATGAATTATCAGATGTTGAAACATCATGGCTAGACAGACGTGTCAAATTTCAGATGTGTGTTACACACACTTCTGTATAACCTATTTCAGGCTTTCAAGAAATGAAGAATAGTGCATTTGTAGGCAGAACCCCTCAAAAAAATTTTATTATAGTTTCCAAACTGCCTTGAGACCAGTAAAACAAAGCTAACTAAGTGGTTCAACAGTTATGAAAAAGGAGCCGATTAAAATCCCCAGCTGAAAGAGACATTTAGTCGATCCAAGGCAGGAATGACCTCTGAATTAGCTATCATCACATTCAGCGATGAAGTCATGGAGCTCCCTTCTGGCTCCTGCCTGTGCGGAGGCACAGATCTTCACTGCACTTCTCTGACCAAATTAACCCTAACTAGGTTAAAGCTTCATGTGCTTACTGTAATTGGAAAGGGTTCAGCAACAAAAGGCACATTATTGCGAGGCGAGACTCTCCAGTTAGTCATACAGATCTTTTGTCATCTTGGACAGCTTTCAGGTCTAGAGGTTCCAACCTGGTCCCGCGGGTGGGGGCTGGGGATAAGGGAACAAATTGAAATCCACGGTTTGTCTTTTTTATGTTTCATGAATACACCCACGCAATCCTTTAATCCACATGTATCATTTCCTTCTCGTTTCTCCCCCTTCCTCCCTTCCCCATCATTGCAGATTCATTCATGTTGTTGTGATCTGAAAGGGCAGAAATGAAGACAGCGCTGTGCTCGGCAGTCGCTGCTCTGTGTGCAGCCGCCCTCCTCTCCTCCATCGAGGCTGAAGGTAACCTTCTCCTCCCTGCCCTCTTGCCCCGGTACTCTGCTGACCAGCAAATCTCCCAGTCAGCCTTGAGCTACTGGCTCTCTGCCTCTCTGTTTTTGAGTGTGAATACTTCTTTCTTTCTCTCCTTCAGAGAAACGCCTCTCCTTCCTTGCCCAGCTCCTTCTGTGTTCTGTTTCTCCCGGCTAGTGAGCCGGCCCGTAGCTCCCTCTCTCTGTCCCTCTGGTGTGCTGTCCACACCACCCCACAGACAGGACGTGGGCCAGTGGCTGTGGCCATCAGGGCGCAGCGCCCCGAGGAACCCATTGCTGCTGGCAATGCCAGGGCCATGGCTCTGCCCCCAGGATGGACCAAGAAGGGCTGGTCTCTGGCCTCTTTTAGTAATGTTGAGAGAGGAAATGGAAAATCTACTACTCAACAAGGCTCAACTTTGAAATAAAATGCTCCAACAGAGTCTGGCTCTCTGCGCCTGTGTGTTTTGTCCGGCCGGACGCCTCGCCTCTCCCCACCGGCCTGCCGGTGCATCGGCCTCCCCTGCTCGGCGGGGCGACCCCCGGCTGAGCCTCGGGGTGGCCAGACCCTCCCTCAGGGACACCTCAACTTCTGTGGTGGGTCTGACCCGGGAACACACCTGAGGAGATGCTGCCAGTGCCGTGACAAGTGTCATGGGCACCGCTGAAGGGAAGGATGGCCCAGGCCTTGCTGTGGCAGCTGGGGCTCCAAGGCTCTGGCATGCATGTGGTACTGTCACTTCTTCTACTACTCATGGCACAGTCTCTGGAGGTTGAGGCTCCTGGCAGCCCTGGCAGCATCCTGCCTTCAGCTGAAGATGTGGGGAGACCCATGTTCACAGCCACGGTTGCCACAGTGTGGCTCAAAATGGCCTGGCCTGGCCTTTGCTCCCCAGTGGATTAACAGCAACCATGCCCTCAGTGTGTGCTGCTTGGCTTTTTGGTCATAGTCATGGCATTTCTGGCAGCTGTGGCTGCCAGGGGAAATAAAAAGGCTGAACGTCCTGCACTGAAATGACTTGATCTGACCTCTGGGACCTGACTCCATCGTAGGTGTGAACTCCTCTAGATTTACTGGAAAAAAACAGAAGCCAGCAACTGATAATTTTTGTTTTCCTTTTCTTTTTGTCTCGAACCGAAACAAATTCCTGGATCATGACCTGCCACAAGCTCCCTTATCCGGACCTGGTCACCTTGGCTGATCTCTTCTAAAAGCATGGGGTGTCAGAGATGCCTCTGCAGTGTTTGTCTCCCAAGCAGTAGTGCTTGCTTGGGGCATGAAGATGTAAAGTACACTGTTTTTCTGGAAAAAGATGGCATTTTTGCCAGTAGTGCAACATCTGGTCACCCTAGGAAAGCATCAGTCCACTGTCTTCCTCTTGTGCTGAGTTGCTGTTGGCAAAGGAACCAAGAAAGGTCATTTGAAGTCATTTCAGAGTTGCATTTGAAATGCAGGACTGCCGTGCCACAGAAAGAAGAGAAAGTGTTCAGTTTTGATGGAGGAGGGGAGTGGGTGTGTTCGTGCATTATTCCCCATCTTAGAAGGCAGCTCACTTGGAGGTGGAGCAATATTGCTGCTGTCCTGCACAAAAATTACATATATGAAGTATGTGATTTTAGAACATAAGTGAGGGAATTTGATTGATCTATAGCGTAGACTAGACCAGTCATAGCTTTAGTACTGTTAAAGCAAGATAGAAAAATGTATTTGAAGAGGCACAGTTATAACAGCAAATATTGGCACAGAGATGGATGACCTTGACTAGATGTTGGAGTATGCAGTATTACCAAAAAATGATTGGATAAAGCCTGATCTTGAGAGTTGTAGAGGGCTCTTGGACAGAACTTACATTACTTTGCATTCATAAATATTTGATAAATAAAATACCTAGTTTACAGTGATCATGTTTCTATGAGAAAATTCTCCTAGCTTCAGAGTTTTGAAGTATGAGCAGGGAAGTGTGAGGTGAAAAACCATGGTACTGAAAATGGAGTGAGAAATAGTGATGCTGAAAATGAAATTTCAAAACTAGGAGTACCTTAGGACTTGCTGTGGTGGGAACTGCTTTTGTAGAGATTTTTACAGTGGGGTTTTTGTTTGCACGATACTGGTCATTCTTCTGCACTATTTTAATTTTGTGCTGCAAGTTTGCATAATCTTGTAATATTTACTTTAGAAAATTATTTACTTTTTTGTTTACTTTATTCTGGTGTCACTGCAACCTTAATCCTGTCTGCTGAACTAGTTTTCTCCTGTGAACTTTTCTCCCTTGGTCTTATTTTTCCAAATTTCAGATCATTTTGAGACAAAGCTATCCTCCCCCACCAGTCAGTCAGTCCCATGTCTCTTTTCTTGGTTCTTTTTGACTCTCCATGGACCATTCACAGGACATGCATTTTAAAAGTTCTTTCCCAAAGGTGTGGGTAGATACTTGATGGGATGAAAAGTGAGAGGAGAATAAGGGAGCGGGCCATTTAATGTGATGAAAATTCTTGATGTGAGGTGAAAAGATGGGATGAGAGCAGAGGAAAGAAAAAGCTTAGTTTTATTTTCTGTCCTCCTTCATCTTTCATTTTTCAGTCTCCTCTGGGAGCAGATCTGGTTTTTATCTGATGCTGCTATCCATAAATTCCTGAATTTTCCAGTATGAAACTGATTCTTCATCATCATCATCACAGCTGCTCTGAAGTCCTTCGTGAGAGCAGTGCTTTGCTGCTCTTGGCAAGGCAGTAGCTGCAGTAATGGTGTTACAGCTTTTCTAGAACAGGAGTTTCTAGTTGGGCAGTCACTACAGGAGTAGAGAGGACAAACCCCACATACAGCGTAAATGCATTCATGCTATTTCACTGGGGAACTTGTTTGTTTACAGTGGTCAAGGAAGCAAATCTGTTTTCATGCTCAGCATTTTTGCTCTTTTCTTTTATAGTAAAATTCTTCTTGTTTAATTTTACAATCCTTCTGATACCTCTCTCCCAGTTTAAACTTCTTGTGTGTGACTCTGTATTTTGTACTTTAAGTTGTTTTGTGCTTTTCTAGTCCAGCACAGCAATACTCCAGTGCATTCCCTGTCTGTCCACATGTCAGAATTTCTTTCTGTTACAGTATTTTTTCATCTGTGATCACAAAGAGCCAAGGGCTCTTATTTTAGTCATAGTTAAGTCAAGTATATTGGCATGTGAAGAACCTATTAACTATAGCCTCAAGTTACTGCTGTGGTGTTGTCATGGCTTCTGTAACATGTCATGTTTCTTAATACAGAGGGAGATTCAAAGGCACAGGAAAGAAATGAGGAAATAATTTGTTTTGTATAACCTAAGTGAGCTTCTGAAGGTGCTGACTTTTCAGTTTTCCAGGACTTGGTTCAGACCTAGAATAGTCTGTTTTCTGTGAATAGGCTGGAGGTAGGGAGGGAGGGCATCACTGATCCAAGTATGGAACCTTTGTGTTGTGCATAAAAAGGTTTGTCTGGTGAAAATCTGTTACCAGGACACCCAGTATAGTAAGTGACAATTGCAACACAGCACTTGCTGAGAATTAGAATTTTTGGCTTGTAATAAAGCTGTGTTGAGTTTATTAATTTTCATTGAATGATTTAGAGGTGTTCTGGGGTAGCTGAAACTTTTGAAGTTTTGAAACTGGTTGGTAGGACCATTATTTTATTATCTTTTGATGGCAATATCTTTTGATAAAGAAGCTGTTGGTTTTAAAGTTCCAGAATAGAGAGCCGTGTAGATTGACGTGTGAAATTGAAATTTTTATATACATTAGGATGACTATACATCCCTATTTTTCCTGCTGCTAATTAGAAGCAAAATATACATGCATGTGTAAGTATATATACATATGCACGTTTATATGCACAAATGTGTAAAATTTGGTAAATATTCATGCATACAATGTGTATGTGTGTATGCATTATGTTGAAATACATATGTCTTTATTTGTATAGGTATGTAGATTTAAATGATTTTTTTTCAAAGGACATCTATGAGCTCTAATCTTCTATTTTGAAAAAGTTTCATATACATATATAAATATAAAAAATGCAAAGATATGGATGGCAATGTTTCTGTATTGTGATTGGCAATGAATATCTAAAACGTCTGAGATGCTGATCTTTTGAGAAACTGCTCTACTATATTTCTAGGCTGTAGGTTATTCTTTCTCCCAGTCGCATTGACAATGCAGACTTCAGAGGAGCTTAACTGGGATCATGATCTGGTTAATTGTGACAAATCCAAGCCATTTCTGAAAAAAATAGCAAATGAAAAGTTTTGGCACCTTCCAGCCTCAGCAGGCCTTATCAGTGGGATGGTAAGGCTAAGATTACTCTTCACCTCTTACAGACTGTATGTTATTTTAACATGGGCTAACATGTTATTTTACATCCTAATTATAGTATGTCCTTTCCAGTGATGGAATCACAAAATATGTTTCACAGAGGGGTTGTGGATGGCAGCTACTTCCAAGTAATATCACTTTTAAATCTGGTTCTAGATACAAATTACTTGATATTCTAGTTATATTTTCTTTCTGTCTTATTGAGGTGTTCATTGGGATCCTCTATGCAGTCACATTGTGTTATCTGCAAAAAACTGTAACATTTTTATATTACCTGTGAAGTAGTACAAGCTACTATAAGACATACAAGAACTGCATAACTTGAGAAAGATGCTTTGTTCTCTCTTTTTTTGTTTCAGAAATTATACCCTTATTACATATGAATATAACACAAGAACTGGCAATATTTTAAGTATATTATATCTGATGTTTTTTTTCTTTTTTTTCTTTTTTTTTCTTTCGTGGTGCATAATATAGAAAATCCAGTTAAGGAAATTATCCTAACACAGTTCTAAGAATGGTCAAAATTAATGCTGTAGAAACATGATTTTTGTACAGCAGGATGTGTTTTTACTACTCTAGAAACTGCAGGGGAGCCATGCATTTCTGTGCATCAACAGCTGGATCACTGTATGAAGGCAATACTACAACACCATGACACCTCATGGTCATGATCCTGTACCTTGACAAGCCAGTGAAAAGTTTGGCATGGATTTTGATGGATACAGGATCAGCAGTGTCACTACACTAATAGGTGCAACTTCACTGCTGCAAGTAGCCTGACATCAATACTGCTTGCTGGAGTTAAGCTGCACCCACACCTAAGATTTTGCTGAGTGAAATTTTAAGGTTTGTCCTCGTAAAGGGGCAAACTCTTACTATGACAAGAGGCATTGTTTTCCCAGAACTCTGGTTTGATTTGGTATTGCAAATGTATTATTTTTCCACTGGTGAATTCACTTCTGGAAGAAGAATTTTAATAAGATGGAGTAACAGTTGCCCTATTTCATTATCACAATAAGGTTTTTATAATCTAAACATTTTTCTGTACTTCAGATCAGCTTACTACTCTTAGTCATATGACCGTGGTTTGGTCTTCACTCCACAGCTGGTTTCACTTGGGTGAAATCTGACCCCTGTGAAGGTCTATGGATGTTTTGGAGATTCTGTTTGAGTATCAAAAGCTCACAGGCCATCTGGAAGACATTTTGATGACATTGGATCCAAATGTTTTTTTTTTCACTTAAGCAAGATTCCGTTTGCATTTCTATGGGAGAAGTATTCAGTGCTTGAGCTTGATAAGCCAGCCATAGGCTGAGAATGATTGGATTCAAAGTACAGCAATGAAGATGGGGATTAGGTATCACAAATAACTATGATGATAAAGGCAGTGAGGTTTTGGAGAAGTTTCTGTGAGAAGCTGTCAGTCTTGACAATAGTGGAGGTCTTTAAGAATGATCTGAGAAAACATGTCAGGAATCACACAGGGTGGCCAGTCTTGTCTTGACCATGGGATGGCCATGGGGATTTTCAAGTTCCCCTGCAATGCCATTGTTCTCTGATCACCTGGATGAATGGATACGTCACTCATATGTCAATGCACTACTGTAACCTGCCAAGATCCACATCTGAATTTTCATGAAACGGAATAAAATCCTTTAAAACGCTAAAGACTTTTCCTCACAGTCAGCTTTTTCAGTTTATCTGGAATCCGGTCATTTGGATATCAACAAGTTGGGCTGCTGCTGTCCTTCAGCAGTTAAAGCCTAAAGTCTCTGCTGCAACATGCCAATTTACTTGCAAGGTTGGTGGTGCTACTTTTTCCATGTACTGAATTTTTTTTAAAAGCATGCTCAGGTCAGTTGTCTCTGCCTTTGCATTAAATTTGTCCTGAGCCATTGCTATTGAAACAATATTTTATAATGATATTCTTATCATCTAAATGTATTTTACTATTAACACACGTTGCATGATTTTGATACTAAGTAACAACCCTGCCATCTCTAGCATTGTGATACTCATAAACTGAATGACAAATAAACTGTGCATGCAGGTTAATGGTCTAATCTCACTGCCTGTGTATGGACAACAGGAAAAATAACATTTACTTCAGTACTAGTGTTATCTATTGTATCAGTATTATAAAGCCATATTATCCTATGGTCGGAAATTACAGAAAATTAAAATGGAAAAAATGCCATATTTTTTTTTAGCTCAGTTTTACTTTTTGTAATTGGACAGTGTCTTTTCATAATTAAACATTCTAGCATTTACTACTTTATCTGCTTTTAAAATGATTTCAAATCTGGTATGAAATCTGACATATGATGGAGATCTTCTAGGAAACAGAAGATCTGTCTTAAAAATGCCTGCAAAACTTTCTCACTAGTAGTTAAGGAAAGTATGGCTGGATCTAATCTTACTTTGTAGACCTATTTATACAATAATATATAATACGCCTACCATGCACTGACAGTGAGTCAGTAAAATACTGCATGAATAAGCATGACAATTTTACAAAGAGGATATCATTATAAAATATTTATGAAACGTCTTTGTGTAATGAACCTTGTACATGGAGGCTTTGTCCATTGTGGGAAGCTAAAAAACCAATAATCAACATTTCATTTACGTATGCATGATGCTGCAAATTAGCGTATGTAAACCATTTCTTTCTGTACTGTTCAGTTACTTCTGTCATCAGCTCCTACAAGTTTTATTTGCAGTCATTTGTTCAGTTCACTGGTGCCCTCTTTACCATTTCCTATAAATCCTGTAAAATAAATGTCCTTAAATATATTTTGATGTTGTCTTTTCATAATTAACCACTGTGCTGTTTGGAACCATACTGGCATTTTATGTTAAAATGCCACTATTAGTATGGGTACACCTGCTGCAAAGGGAACATGAAAACAATGGTTTACACCTTTGAAATTGTACAGAAATCTGGTGTAAACAGATATAATTTTATTTTTGAGAACTTGGCATCTGCTCGAATATTTTGGCAAATTGCAACCATTACTAATGCCATCTATTATTCCCTTAGTTCCTGAATCCTTTATTGCTCTATGCAAAGTATGTCACTTTAGTGGCTTCTAGGAACAAAGGGGTGGAGTTCTCCATATTTTGTAATATAATGATACATCACTGTATCATTATTGCTGATATACATTTTGCATGTATATTCACATCCAGACCCTTACAGAAATTGTTTTACTGAACATTAAATGCCCAGTCTTCTCCTGTATTCTTTAAATTGTTTATTTTCTCTGCCAAGTTTCTGGATTCAGTGAAATTGATAAGAAATATCATATGCAGAGACTATATTTAAAAACCTGATCAATTCTTTGATGTCTAATTAAGAAGAGTACTGTGTTCTCCACATCCTAAATGATCTCATGATATTGTAAGCAGGTTGTGATTTGGCATGCTTGTACGGATTGCACCCAGCATGTAAAAAAATTTCCTTTAATTGTCATGTGAAATGTTTGCATATGTGGTGATTATCTGTGAACTCATTGTACATGTATCCAAATGTGTTTTCTATTGTGCTTGATTTTGCTGGCCATTCTTGAATGTCTTGGCAACTCAAGAAACATATGTTCTGTGCTGTCCTCTGTAATGCATATACCCTTTGATGTTTTGTCATATTTTGTCAGCTTTTATTTTACTCTTTTTCCAACAATATATTTTTATATTTGTTGGAAACAAATTTATGCAAAGACAATTTTAGTAAGCTTTGCTCAAAATTGTTTTATTTATTCATTTGCCAAAACTTGTTCAAGCTTTTAAACATCTACCTGGTATAAATCTTTTGCAGTTAACCCACCATCAGACTTGAATTTTACAATTATAGATGAACGTAATGTTCAAATGTCATGGAAAAGGCCACCAGATGCAATAGTGGGTTACAGAATAACTGTGGTTCCAACAAATGGTGAGTTCTATCAAAAATTTTTATGTGATTACATGTTTTGAAATGATGAGTTTATTTTTGCTCATATCTAACTTAGGTATGAGAGTAGCCATTAAAATATTTCAGAATTTAGTGATGAAGCCTGGGCAGCAGCAAAGGGCATACAGGAAAAACAATGATTCTTCCAGGTTAGAGCTAATCTTGCCATAGTGTTCACAATTTTGGGACTGCAAGTAACAAGTTTTGGATGCCTTTGCTTTGGAAGGAGCAAAAAGAAGGCAGAATCATCACTCTGCTCCTCTTCTATGCACTCACCTTTTAAGTTCAAGAATGGCATTATGCTGTGTAAGATAGCCATTATTCTATTTCACTTTGAGAAATAATCAGCGTAAAAGTGATATTGAATCAGAACAGGACATAACTTTTAGATGAAAGTGCATTTTATGTGCGTGTTTCAACTTTCAAATTTCCTGGAATTTATGAAACACTTTAGCATTTTTATTTACTATAAAAAAAAGCACATTAGCCTAAAGTCTCATATTTCAATATTTATACTTCATGAAAACAATGAAATTGTATCATTCTAGAATTATAATTTGGCTTGAGGTAGATTATTGCCTATTGCATTTTGGTTTGCAATCAGTTTATCAATATTATTGGATTTTAAGGCTGCATTGAGTGTTTTATATATCTATTGCAGATGGACCTACTAAAGAATTTACTCTTTCACCTAGCACTACCCAAACTGTCATATCAGATCTTATGCCTGATGTAGAGTATATTGTATCAATAGCTTCATATGACCACCGAGAGGAGAGTCTACCTGTTTTTGGCCAGCTGACAAGTAAGTAGCTGCAGTACAATTAGAAAACAAATTAAGATAACTGAGTGGTTATTCACAACACTTGGCTTNGCTGAATTCAAGGGGGAGACAATAATTCACCTCAGTAACAAATCAATTGGACTGGCATCTTGTGTGAGAAAGCAAACTATGTTCATCAAATAATAATAAAATGTGACACAATATACCTAAATGCATACTAAAATATGGAATTTAGCCTTTAATAATTGATATTTGTAATTTAAAAAATTAAATAAATTTAATTAAATAAAAATACACAACAGACTCTTTTCTATGACATATTTTGTATCATGTCTCAGGCTTTACAAAGAACCATGGTAAAATTAATAATTATCAATTCCCCTAGGTATTAGAGAAGGATAATAGTGGTATTTCTTCCAGGCATGTTGCAGTTAATTTTCAGGAAATGACTGTACAAGATATACAAACACAGAGAATTCTTAGATATTTACATTTTCTGTATTTTGTGTCAGCCTGAATACTATGTTGTCAAACCTGTAAGTACAGGTGGTATATTGAGAACCTGCATTTATGTTTTCATGTTCTGAGGATTGTCAGATGAGTGTCTCTAATTCTTTATGTGATTTTCTTTAATATTTAAAAATTTAACCCCATTTCCCCCATTCATTCATTCATATGTTGTGCTTTGTGCAGTTCAGACAGGCGGCCCAGGGATACCCGAGGAAAAGAAGATTGAGGCTCAATTACAAAGTAAGGTGCTTTACTTTTCCACTTATCTTTTATTTTATCTGAAGTCTAGCTCACGAAGTTAATCTGTGCTTCTGTGTTACCTACCTACAAATAAGTTAACTTGTAAAGTTGTGCAGAGTTAAGAAAACTTGTAAAGGGACTGGGATAGAAGGAATTTATAAGCTACGTTGAAAGATTAAGGTGCAAATTTGGTACTAAAACTAGATATTTCATGCAACTAACCTGAACAAGTCCATGAGTGTCTTAACAAAAAGTATTGTGCTATGGATAAGAGGCTTTGCAGAAGGACCTGTGCAGCTACATGGTGAAATAAATATGCAAGGCACAGGTGGTAACAAAATAAATTTTTTCTGTAACATCAAATCTTTGCAGAAAGTTTTGTGTGGGTGTTTTCATCTGTTGTGGAATAATAGATCTTGTGGATTAGCATGAGGGGTGTCTCGAAGGAGTTCCCTTTTGATATTGGCTGTTAGAAAACTCATATGGGTGTTCACTTATGTGAGTAATGTTTCCCTAAGCAAGATATCCCAGATAAGATCAATCTTTTAAATATCTATTTGCTTTGGCTTTTATCTACTAAGTTTCCATGAGACTTTTCTCACTGATTTATAGGAATGCAATTGCTCATTTGCTAATAGAGTTGGTTTTCCTTTTTTTTCCCTGTTGTGTTCCAGGATGCTCCATAAGTGCAACGACAGATTTAGTTTTCCTGGTAGATGGTTCATGGAGTGTAGGAAGAAATAACTTTGGATATATTCTGGACTTCATGGTTGCCCTTGTATCAGCTTTTGACATTGGGGAAGAAAAGACAAGAGTTGGAGTTGTTCAGTACAGTTCAGATACAAGAACAGAGTTCAATTTAAATCAGTATTTCAGAAGAAGTGATCTTATTGATGCAATTAAAAGGATACCTTACAAAGGTGGCAACACAATGACAGGTACAGATTTCCCACATTCATGTTTATTCAGCATTTCATTTTATAGTTCAAATTTGCTTTAAGTCTTGGTTCATACAAGTCTAAAAAGACACAACTTGTGATGTTGGTTTTAGGTGAGGCTATTGATTACCTTGTTCAAAACACCTTCACTGAGTCTGCTGGAGCAAGAAAAGGCTTTCCCAAAGTAGCAATTGTCATTACGGACGGAAAAGCTCAAGATGATGTAGAAATTCCTGCAAGAGAGCTTCGCAATATAGGAGTTGAAGTTTTTTCCTTGGGTACGTTGAGTTTTTCTAACAATTGAGAGATTAACTTTCATAAAAAGTTAATTTATAAGTTTTGCAGACTGTGTGGTTGAAGGTTTTTGTTATGCCCCCTTTTTTCACGTGTATGACTTGAAATGGATCATTTGTGCCCTCCAGAGTGGAACACACCAGTTGTGTTAATTTGATGATAATTATGTAACTCCTACATGGAGATTAATTTGATTGACTAGCATAGTTTCAACCTTGGTCTCATCCTTTACTTACACCACATTATTTTCAATTATTTGAAAATTGAGTCTGTCACCTCATTTCATTAATCATTATTCTGTAGTTTGATTGTTAATCATAACAGAAGGCAGAAATAATTGGAACTCAGCTTTACCCCAGGATGTTTTGATATTTCATGAATACATTCACAGGTGTCTGTATTTTATGGTTACTTAACACAGTCCTGTCTATTGCAACTTCTAGGTATCAAAGCAGCAGATGCAAAGGATCTCAAGCTAATTGCATCTCAGCCATCACTGAAGCATGTGTTCAATGTGGCTAATTTTGATGGAATTGTGGATATACAGAATGAAATTATCTTGCAAGTATGCTCTGGTGTTGACGAACAACTAGGTGAACTGGTTAGTGGGGAAGAAGGTGAGACACTTTATAAAAAAATATTTATAACTTCAGTTTATTCCAATGTCTATTGAAGAGGTTATCCCTGGTTTCTTCACTTTATTTCTAGAGTTTCATCTGTTGCCTCCCTTGGCGAGTGTGGAAAACTGGTCTCAGTTTTGTGTCTTTAAAAGCAGGCTAACAAAACTTGTGATGTAGCAGTCTTGGAATAGCTCCATTATTCCATAGTTTCAAAGGCAACACAGAGATGTGCAGTTATCAGAGTCAGTTTGGACACAGGCATCACTTCTGTGGAAAAATGTACTAAAGGAGAAAAAACTGCTTGGTGAAGGGTCAGAATATGTAATAGATTAAGAACTGAAG
>VZTB01000319.1:1198777-1215252 GCA_013397245.1 Thryothorus ludovicianus | reverse complement strand
CTAGAAAATTAGGAATAAAAGGGTTGCAATTTTGGAATTGAAAGGTAACATTCAAATTTCAAAGCTCAGTATAGAACTTTACATGAAAAGAGATGTCATGCTGGCTGTAAAACTAAAATAAATATGGTTAGGCCAGGATGAAAAGTTACACAGGCCAGTGAAGTGAATACTTGACTAATGAGTAGCTGAAATAAGTTGTCTGACTGAGGCTGAAAATAGGACAGGTCTTAACTTCTGGAGAAATAAACTTATCAACAGTAATGACAAAAAAGCTGTGAAAGGAAGCATAAAAAAGTGTTTAGTATTTCAGTTAGTTTTTCCACGAGCCATGGTGTCTGAGAAACAAAATAGTGTGGTGTGTGTTTTTCATTGCCAACAACACAGAAAGACTGAGCACTTAAGTATTTTTCTGTATCAGGAATCCCTATGGGGCTTACTTGATGTCTTCACCATATGAATTCTCACCAAACCTATTCAGTCAGTGGTGCCATAGTTGCTCATCATATCAGGAGCTGGGCTTGAGATTGCCTTTCAAACTGGGATGGTTGCTAGTTCATGGAATTGATATGTAGCCTAAGAGGAATCAGTTTGGGTGTAGAGAACATTTCAGCACCAATAGGAATGTGAGAAAAGTGGGGTTGGATACAGTACCTTCTCCAACAATCTTATAGTCAAGAGGCAGGAAATGAAAAATCCAAACTCTCAGATGTTTATGTAATTTTACTGAATCACTAAATGGTCTCCTGTGATTAAGGCTGTAGGCAAACATTCTTCCTGCTTTCAGTAATGATTTATTTTGTTCTGCATGTAGTAGTAGAACTCACATGGGCACTTGCTCTCAGACAAGAGTATCCCCCCGGAAGAGAGGGAAAAACTGAGAAGTTTTTGGGCTGCTCTAACCTGATCTGCATGGGCATGTCTGCCTTGGCATTCTTTGAAGGCCTTTCAGTTAAGTCTGTTACCTCCAAAATATTTTGCAGCATTTACAATTTGCCCTCTGTTCCTCTGTTTTGCTCTGCATTGTAGTGTTGCAGTATTTTGAAGAGGCTTCTTTGTTTCAGAATTCACAGGAAAATCTTGATATCATTTACCATCTGGGTAATCTCAGTTTCTCCTTGTGTTTTTCCTTTTGCTAAGCATATGCTTACCCTTATTGCTTCTCTGCATAAAACAGAGAGGGCAAATATTCCCCCAAGTAACTGCAGATAATCTCTTTTATAAACTGTTTGCATAGTTCTCTGGTCCAGCCCAAAGATAAACACATGCCAGAAGATCAGCATTTTATGAACTGTTCATAGACAACATAGTGCAGAGAGTTTAGCAAAAGAGTAATGTGAAAATGACTAATGAAAATGACTAATTTCTGAGAGTGCTGTTCCATTACCAGGTAATCATTATTCAAAGAGAATGGACTTTCTTTTTTTCTTTTTGGTGTTTTTGGAGCAATAGAAGGAAAACAACGTATTTTCCCCTTCGTTGAAGGAGGATGCTTTCCTTCTTCAGCAATTCAGATTTTAGGAAATTTATAGCAATCTCATCTTTTATATATCCTTTTTTTGGTCATTGTCTGATTTTGTCTATGGTTATGAAGTACCATCCAGAGGTGAAAATTCTGGAGCTTTATATTTCATACTGCTTTAAACATAACTGCATGTGTAAAATATGTGCTGTAGAAAACTCTACACTTTTATTCTCTCACTTTCAAAAGTGCATGGCAATCCATCACTGGGCAGCTTTGGTTGGAGCACTTCTCTAAAGGTGCCATGGAAAAGTTTTCCTCAGATGTACTTTTTTGGCTATGATTCCCCTCAGCTCACACAAAGTTGTTGAAACTGCTAAAGTAAATTAAATCAGTGAAGGTTGCCATTTGCCTTGGGGTGGAACGTGACTTGTGACAGCTGGGGAAACTAAACAAATTTGCAGTGATGGTTATATTTGATTTTATGTAATACAGATTGAAGAACAAGCAAGAAACACCCATGGAATGTCTTAGGAAAAAGTCTTTCTCTTATCTCCAAACACTCCAAATAAACTATTTGGCTTTCAATATTTCTTGGGATCATATGAACTTTACCCGTCTTCATGCACCAGAAATAAAATACAATGAGAAACATGGTGAAGGCAGTGAGTCTAAATGCAGCAGACAGCAGGCAGTTTGTGAGAGCTACTGTTTTTCTAATCTGTTTTTTAATAAGAGAAGTGGTTTTAAGTCTGGCAAGAATTTGATTTTCTGCCCAAATGCATGCTGACAGATGAAAAGAACATACTGTACATTAGCTGCTAAACAGATTAACTTTCATAATTTGCAGTTGTTTTAAAGAGTAACAAATTCATTGCTAGATTAAGCAATCAATAGAAAAAGGCTTAATCCTAATAAATGTTTGAAAAGCTTGAAAGTTGAAGATCTGACTTATGTGTCCTTTTGCTGGCATTTATATGGTTTTCAGAAAAGTTTTAAGAATATTTGAGTAACTGACTGTAATCAGGGAAGTCATTACACTCTTAAACATGAATTTCAGAGAAATTTAGAAAAAAGGCTGGTTTATTTTTTTTTTCCAGAAAAATATTCAGCGATCAGATTTCCATTTTGCTTGCACTGAGGAATTTCCAAGTATTTCCACTTATATCAGTGAAGATCCTAGGCTAGACACACTGTTGGTAAAAAAAGGACCAAGCTCTGCCATATATGAGGTTGCTGGTCTCAATTAGCAGAGGTATCAGCCCATTTTGTTTCTTATCTTTGTGCTTTTTAGAATAAACAAAAAGAGGCATATTTTATTATATTCAAGAGAGTATAAATAAATTTGAGAGATAAATCTTTCTATCATTTAGAAAGAGAATCTTTGTTTCAATGATCTAGGGTCCAATCCTTCCGTCCTGTCTGAGGAGTAGCTATTTGTGTTGTGAGAATTAAGCTGTACTAAAACAATATATGAAAGAAAGTTGTCATGACTGGGTCATTTTCAGTTTGAAGTGATTTTCTGTTGTATATGTTTCTTATAGTTTAGGTTTGCGGATTTCGGAGGCAAGCTCTTTTTTGGTTAGAAAATGAATAGCAGTTCTTTGGTAACTAAATGAATCTTTTTTGCTGTTTCTGTAGTAACATAAGAATGCTTTAGAAATGAATGACCTCCTACAGGCAGAATAGTACAAATTCAAGTGACATTTTCTTACAATGAGTTTTTTTAGCATATCACAGGGACTTTACGTAATGGTCAGACGGCGTAGTGTTGCTTCCGTCCTGACAGAAACAAGGACTCAGTGTCCTCAGGAGATTTAATGCTATATCATGCATTTTTAAAATTATACATTCCAAGATTTTTGAAAGTGATCTTTGAAACTGACTTGATAACCTGAAGAAAATTATCTTAGTTTTATCTAAGAAATTAAATATGTATCAGAAAAAATAACCCTAGCTGGGGAAAGTTGAGTGAATAATGAGAAGATAATTGTACACAGTGTTAACTGAATAACTTTTGGAAAAACAGATAGAATACTAAAGGAACTGAATGGGAACACCTGTGGGTTTTATCCTAGATCAGGGACTCAGGAGTGCTCTGGCTAAAGTTCCTGTGTTTTGTGTTAGAACTCTCCTGGTTGGCATCTTCTTTGCCTTTCTGTAGAAGAGAAGAAATCTCCTCTAATGGGGTCATGTGAGCTTGCCTCTGTGTAGTAATCTTTGGCTTTCCCCTGCACTATGGCCACATCTCCTCTCTACTTTCCTGCGGGCTGGTTGCTAACCACTTTATACCTTGAAGGGAGGGATATCAGCCCCCCCAAGTGACTGCCTCCTCCAGTGCTGAGGAGAGTTTGATCACTGTTTAGTATCAGTGTGTTTAACACTGAATTGATCCTGCTATCATCTCATCTGATGCATGCACTTGGATCCTTGGCTTTGGCAATCTAGCCTGCTGACACAGTGGGATACTCCTGATTTTGCCTGTGGTAAACAAGGCAGGACTCAGGCCAGAACATTTTGGCCTACGCCTCTGCAAGTGAAAGGCTTATTTCGTTGATTCTGACATTTTAGGATGCCAGCTTAGAGAAATCCTATATTTAAGTTAAACAAAACATGACTCTGCACAAAATTTAGCACTGCAGATTGATTTTGGAACCTGTTTTTAAAAACCCATACAGACAACTGTTTAAAATTTGGGCTCAAATTGCATGTGAAAATCCCACTGTGATCCAATGGAGTTGTGTAAATGTCTCTGAGGGCAAAGGCCATTTGAATAAGGACATTTGATTTTTGTGAATGTCAACATTTTAATTTTAGCTGATTCAGTCTTGTGCTCAATAACAACAGTGATTGCTGGAGAGCTATGGGAAGTAAGCCAAATGGACAGAGGGAAACTGCTTTAATATCATATTGTGTCTCTGGCACACTACGGTGGAAAAACTTAATATGGAAACTGGACATTTCAGAAGCCCAGAACAGGGTATAAAAGCACCTGACTGAAAGCTACCAAGTGAATTTTTGAAACTGTGTCTGCTCTAAGCAATTGTAGAGATATACAGGGCACTGCAGGCAACAAAAAGTGCTCTGACCTAAAATCTTCCAAAGTGAATCTGTTGGCCTGAAGCTGGTGCCTGACTTGCTCTCCCAGGCAAGGGTTTGCCCTGTTCATGCAAGCACTTTGTTTTTCTGTGCACGTGCACACCACAGCTTACAGCAGTGCTTGCATCAGCTGGTTTGACACTCCAGAGCATCACAGGACCTCATGCCTGTTAGGGAATAATTTTCAAAAACCAGCTCCATCCTTGTTTGCTGATGTCTTGGGGGCTGTATGAAGGGATGAACATATATTAGCTTCCATTTCCAGTCAAGAAAAAGTAGGAGTCTTTTGCTAGCCAGGCAGCACTTTTCCTCCTTACGATGTGCATTGTCTCTCCATGCTTCTCAAAATCATCCTGTTTAAACAAGCAGGCAAGAAGTGAATGCTCACAGGCATTTCCGAACACATTCACCAAAGGGAAAAAAAGGAGTTTTCAGGTGTTACAGATGTAGATTTTTGTGTGTACATGAAATATAACCAAGTTACCCAGGTATTTTATTTTAATTCAAGGGAAGAATATTTCATAGGTCTCATTGTATGTTTGTTAGTAACCAGTGTTATACCAGTGTTATCATGGAGCATAAATATGTTTGTTGACTCCGAGTGTAACAGCTTTGATAATATTTTATGGAATCATAACAGTTTAAGACTGACAGTTGGGCTGCATCTTAAACAAATCTATTCTCCTAATAATAAATTAAAAAAAAACCACTATGGGAGATCAAGTGAAGCAGAAAAAAGCCGTGAGTGAACCTTCCACCTCACACGTGAGGTGCAAATCAAGTTAGCGTGTTATGTTAAAGAAATGTTCTCTGTTGCAGTGTAACATATAAAAAGTCTAATTTCCCTTAGTAGGTAAATTGTCTTGTCAGCAGTTTCCAACTATTTGAAGTAAAAATTTTCCATTTAGTTCTAGTGGTTTGGTAGAAATCCCAGTTCCTTTTCCCTTTTTTTACCTTGCCTTATAAAAAAGACATTTAGTTCCAAAGAATATTTCTTTCAGAACCAAGGTATTACAGTAACTGCTGCTCATTATAATTCATTCCAAACAAATTATTTTCCTCTGTTTTTTAATGACCTCAATAATGACTTAATCAATAAGGGTTTTAAATAAGAAGTTATTTTTGCAGTATTTCCAACATATATCATTAGCTGTAGTATCCAAGGGTAGACTTGCAAAAAATTGTGCTGTGGTAGCAGATACTTGAATACTGAAATCATGTTGTGGCAGAGTTATGTTTTAAAGTAGCCAAAATAAAGTGACTTGTATATTTATATTACATTAAAATATGGAAAGAAAGGTTTTTATTGTGAGACATCTGTGCATTCTATCAAGTTAGGTTTTCCATATTTTTTCCACTTGGATTGCCTTAATATTTTTTTTATTGTATGAAAAAGCCAAGATTTGAGAGTAGGAGCTCAAGAGCAGACAGAAAAATTGGTGTAATTTACTTTTGAAGGCAAATCTTTTTTTCAGGCCTCCAGGAAAATTGTTATTTGGAGTTACGATTCTGTCCTGTCTTTCATTTAAGGCAGTCACTGAATTTGGTGAGACTTCATGAGGCATGAGCTGAATCAGGCCTTTTCAGTATAAGTTTTTAAGGATTTGCAATCACTGTTGTGAAAAGATAAGTGAACTTTACCAAACCCTATATATCTTAACCTTTTATTGAAGACAAGACTCCATAAATTGTGGTAATTTATATTGTGAGGCTAAAAATCAGTTTGAAGGGTACAATTTAAGAAATGATGCAGAGTTAGGATGGAAAAAGAACTGTCTCCAGAAGAACATGATGGAATGTCCCTAAAACTGAATTAAAATCAGAAACCCCCCACAAGGCATTTTCTTTTACCTGAATTTGAGTCATCTTTGTGATTGTATGGTACTCTCTGATTCTGTATTCTCTGTTCCTGGTGAATCTTTGATAGGATGACATTAATTTCTATTCATCATTAAGCTAAGAGAGATTAGCTGGCTCACTTTTAATGAAGTTGCACTGGCAATGAGAGGTTTCTAAAACAAAACTTTCTACCGATAATCTTTTCTCCTCCAGTGGGATTGTGTTTGGAAATGTCACAGGTTGTAGAGGAAGTAAAAGACAAATTAATATGAAAAGTGAAAACTCAGTTTATGACTTTAAGCAACTTGTTGCCCAGCCTGAAACTGCTTCAGGTTTCTGAATGTAGTGAGGTCTGTTGCTGTAACGAGCTTAAGTAGTGGAAATTGGATAAGTATTGAATTATTCTGTGTTCAAAGAACTTTGATTCTGGTCCTCTGCCTTCTATGGATTAGTATAAGGATACAGTTTTATCAGAAAGGGTGAAACTTAACTGTGATGCCATGAGGACCCCTCAAGTGTTTAAGTCCTCTTGCTAAGCAAGAGTCTCTCAAGAATGTCCTGTACAGTGACAAATCCCACAGAGAATACACACCAAAGAACTGAGTGCTTCCAGGTCTATGTGGATCTGGTTTCATAGAGCTCTTTTGCAGATTTTGCTATGGTGGGGCTGTTGAGCTGAATCCACCAGTCAATGCTCCTTTCCTGCCATCAAAAACAAGCCATTGCAACAGGAAAATTGAACATATGTTATAAATGTACATTAAACATTAGACAGAAGCACTCCTTTCACTGCATTACTTTAGACCAATGAGCTTCACTTTTAAGCAGGGGAATTACTCTGGTGTGTTAGGTGAGACTCACATATCTGTCTGACAACTGGATTCCACAGACTAATGAGCTGCTTCCCTTGTTCCAAGCTGGCTGGAACAAACTACAGGGAGGAAGGAGGTACAGGTCTTGTGAAAGGAAAGATAGGGAGTGTTTTCTACAGTAAATGTGGGATGATGTAAACACACTGCAAATTAGTTGTGAACATAAAATGAAATAGCTGATCTGAGGACTCTGGAAGATACTAGTACTAATAAATAACAAAATAAAGCTGCCAGAGAAACGACTCTGACTGATTAGAGGCCTGAGCAATCACCAAACATATGAAGTTCAATAAGGGGAAGTTCTGGATTCTGCACCTGGGATGGACAATCCTGGATGTATGGACAGAGCAGGGAATGAGATGCTGAAAAGCAGTGCCATGGAAAGGGACCCACTGGGGGTCCTGTTTGATGGGAAGCTGAATATGAGAGGGAAGACAGGAACAGACACTGATCTCTTTTGTGTGGTGACCAGTGATAGGACCAAGGAATTGCCTGGAGTTGTGTCAAGGGAGGTTTAGGTTGGATATTAGAAAAAGGTTCTTCACCCAGAGGGTGGCTGGGCATTGGAGCAGGCTCCCCAGGGAAGTGGCCACAGCACTAAGCCTGACAGAGTTTGAGAAGTGTGTGGAAAATTCTCTCAGGAACATAATGTGACTTCTGAGAATGGTGCTGTGCAGGGTCAGTAGTTGGTGATTCTTCTGGATCCCTTCCAATTCAACAGATTCTGTGATTCTGTGAGAAATTTCCATTATTTAGCTCTAGGAAAAAGGCTGCACACATAGTAATGAAAATAAATGAATGAAATAAAATAATTTTTTTGAGAGTTAAAATTTACTTAAGTGAGCTGCACCATATTTAAGCACTGGCTTTATTGCAGGTCTTTGAATAGTACAGTTTTTATTTTACATAGTCTAAAGCATGACTGCTAGGTATCTTGCATGGTAAGGATAGGATCAGTCATAGTCTAAAGTTAGCTTTAAGGGTTTTGTTGAAACCTTCATCTATTTTCTCTTTCTTCATTGTATGTTATTGAAAATAATACTGATGGGAAAAGTTTGGTTTAGCTCTTAAGATAATTTGATTTTTACATTTGTATTTTGCTAACTTTTGCTATTTGTGTTTAAGAGAGAATTTTCTGTTTCCTTTCTTGCAGAACGTGGCTCACCACGTAATTTGGTTACCACAGACATAACTGACACTACAGTTGGGTTATCGTGGACACCAGCTCCAGGAACAGTTAACCATTACAGGATAATATGGAAATCACTTTATGATGATACCATGGGAGAGAAGAGTGTCCCTGGAAATACAGTGGATGCTGTGGTAGAAGGTTTGGAGCCAGAGACTAAATATAGGTTTTCAGTATATGCAGCCTACAGCAGTGGAGAAGGAGACCCAGTAGAAGGAGAGGCTTTTACTGATGGTAAGTGTAGTACATTACCACTACCTGTAACATTATATTCTTTATGAAAATATAATTTTTTAAAGAAAATGGGTCTTATTTTTCTTAATATTTTCTTTCTTTTTTTTAAATGAAAAGTTTCCCCAAACCAAAATGCCACCTCAGCTCATCCAATTCTAACATTTTGTTGGACCATTAAAAAACCCACAAAAATCTCTTCTATGTCATATGGCTTTGGATTCAGGAAGAATTATTTCCAAGTAAAGATAAGACTTTTTTCTGTATATTACTTTGAATTCAACCTTTTATAAGTTTGATATGACTGCTAGAAATCAGGCAAAGGAAATATGGATAGAGCAAGAAGGAAAGATAGAGTAAATCCCCACAGAATCAATGAGTTTTCTTTCAAATTATTGCCCTTCCAATCTTCACAGTCCTCAAACTGAGACTCATTGGGTGAATTTGGTGTTTATTTTTTACCTTTCTGAGATTCTTCTTTTTCTTATGTGGCAAACATTATGTTATGTTTGTCAAAGCAGGCTCAAGACTCTCCTGAGTGTAGGCAAAGTGAAAGAACACAGAGACCAGGGATGACTTGTTTCTTTATAGCAAGAACTGGCAAGTAAAGGAGTCAGAATGAATGAAGGGATGTCCTGGATAAGGCTTGACATTTCTGTTGTTTGCCTAAAGGGGCCACATGAAGACAAAGCCTGAGGGAGGGCTCTGGGGAAGCATCATGTGTGTTTACATGTTCTTGTGCTCTGTCCTAAGTGTCTGTTTTGACTACTGTTGGAGACAGGCGGCTGAACTACTTTAACCTTTGTCCTTGACAGTTGTTAAGGTTTTGCAAGAGTAGTGGTTGCTGCTGTTAGTAAGAGCTGACTCCCCAGAGTCCAAGCAGACTATGGTCCCATAGGTTCCTTCTTTGTTCAAGCACAGCAGCACTAGCTGTTCTAGCTTTTCCAGGTTTCAGAGGCAGCCTAGCCATATCATTTGTGCTGATTCTCTGTGTGCTGTCTGAGGGAACTTGCTATCAGGGCTGTCAATAGCCCCAGATTTGGGGCTTATAGCTTGAAATTAATATTGTATCTTTCTGGTATATACACAATTAGAAATTGCCAGTTCCTCGGCACTACAAAGCCTACCTTACTGTGTGATGAAATACTGACCGATTCCACCATGCCAAGAAGGTTCAGCTTTGCCAAAACCTAGATGGCTTATTTTGGCTGACAGCCAGCATTGCATACCTGTCAGTTCACTTGGGATTATTTATACCATTTGTACAGTCTGGAAAATATCTCTTAGAAGCTGAATGCTGCAATTTGTCGAGAAAATGCTTTATTAGTTCATGGGCTTATTTCAGCACATATGCTATGTTGTGATGAGTGATTTTCCAAGCATTTGGAAAGTCACTCACCTCTATTTGAAGGACGGTTTGCATGAGGTTCAGCCAGCTGTTTAGGTATTCACAAGTTTCTTATCAAACCTGTAAAGTCAAAACTTAGAAAATCTGAACTCTATAGGACATTGTGCTCATGAAAATCAATGACTTTATAATTAATCACCTTCATTTGAAGTGCTGAATCCATTATTTAACGGATTACTAAAAAGCATTACTAAATAAAACTCCCAGTCATTCTGTGTTATCATGTGATTTATACTTCCCCCTTTTTTGTGTCAGTAGTGAAAACCACACTTCTGTTTGTTTAGTCCATTACAATTAAAAAATAATTAACAGTGGCCTGTGAGATTCCCCTGTGTCTTCTGCACAATCAAATACCAGAATTCTAAAAAAGGCAATTTCATTTTTTAATACAACAGAACTAATTTTGTACTTTAATATACCTGCATATGATAAAGTAAAAATTTATCCATATTTTTACACTGAAAAGTATCACCAAATGCCAGGACTGTGACAGTAGACAACGAGACAGAAAACACAATGAGAGTTACCTGGCAGCCTCCTCCTGGGAAAGTCTTGTCTTACCGTGTGAACTACAGACCACGCAGCGGAGGAAGACAAATGTCTGGAAGAGTAAACGCTCCTGCTACCAGCACAGTGTTAAAGCGACTGAAGCCCCGAACTACGTACGACATTACTGTCATTCCAATCTATGATTTTGGACATGGGAAATCAAGAAAAGGAGAAGGAACTACAGGTATGTACCACGAGGTTGCACGGGATTTCAAAATGCAAGTTTTGTGCTTGAAATTAATACTCAGGTAACATAGAAAAGCATGATGGAGTCTGTCAAGGTCATGAATTGACAGGCAAGTGGAAGAATATGTTAGAGGTCGAGAAGAGAATTTGATTTGTTTGAAATTTCACTGTGGCATAGCCTGAGCACAGCTTCTTGCTGTTGTTATTAAAAAGTGTAAATATGGTGTAAAATCTGTTTGAAAACATTAGAATTGCTTTAAAATGTTGTCATCAGAAGTTCAAACAAGGTGTTTTGTGAGGAAGACAGACTACTTAATCTAGAGTTCTCAGCTGTTGCATAATTTGCCTTTTGCTTGTGGGTGTTGATTAAATAAACATCCTGTTATTTAGGTTTCTATTCTCTGATCACTACATTTTCTGTGGAAAACCCAAGGTACTAAAAAGGGGGAGTAGATGTTTTTGCAGATTCATCTGTGGAAGTCTGGTCTTTTGGACAGGCTGTCTTCTCCCTCAGAAACTGAAACTCTAAAACATTTGTTAAGTCTCAGTGAAGGCATTTTTGCAATAAAAGCAAAACTCATATTCTACTCTACCTTTAGTATAAAAGTGATGATGATCTTACATTTTGTAAGGAAAGGTTCTCTAGATGTTCAGATCAATCAGATTTAGTGTCAGTTTTCTGCTTCCATAGATGGAAAGCTATTACCAAAAGAGAATTTTTTTCAAGATGTTTCTGCCTGTGTGTCACTAATGCCACACACTGAGGTACTCTGTAAATAGTTCATGCCATTCTCTGTTTTTTGAATATATGTTATATTGAATGTCAGGAAGTAAGATAAAGGTATCTTAACAGTGGAGATATCAGCCCCTCAGTTACTGAAGGAAGATTTCTTCTTAATGTAAAATGTGCTTGATATAAAGGAGATATCACAAAAACTTGATCAGCTCTTGATCAATACCTAGTATTTAATGCTGAAAATATTCTGATATAAATTTTAGATCATCAAGCTGCTTTTGATTTTTGAACTCTTCATCTTGATACTGATATGCCTCTGCTTTCAGTCTAAATAACTGTGGTGGTAAACACTCTTTGGAAGCAAGTGAGGCCCGAGGTCTTTTTAGATGAAGCTGTCATCACAGTTCAGGGAGTATGATGAGAGATAGGACAGAGAATCTGTACTTTTCCTTGTGAGTGGGAGTGTATCTACTGTTTCTCAGCAGAATCCACAATTTGAGGATATTTATGATCCTCAGGCCATAGCTAGACAATTGCATAGGCACAGGGACAAAGGAAACTTTTTTTTTTTTTCTGTCTTTCATGCCAAAGCCACAGGGGTAACTTTTTGTTTACTATAATTCCCATTTTTTTTAAACTTTGAGGTTTCCTGCTGCATTATTTTTCAGGACTGCACTTTAGAGTTGTACACAAGCAAAAGTTGCACAGCATGCAGAAGCTAGCAGCAGCTTGTCAACCGCTCTGTCTGTGAGTACTGCCCTGCAGTGGGCAGCTGTTTGTCTTCTGAGGAAGTTGCACTTGACCTAAAAACCTCAAGCTGTTTGGCTGGCACTCCTCAGAAAAATTGTTTTTTGACACACTGCCACACCTGTGGTTGGTGAAGTTGCTTTAGCTGTCAGGCAATTTATCCCTCAGTCCATTGACTGCAGAGGGAGCCTCAACAATAGACTTATTCCATGTACCTATTGGTTAGATAGCTAAAATTAGGTGACAGGAATCTTTCATCTTTTAATAGTTGTCTGTGTGTCTAAAGAAAGGAACGAAAAGTTTAGGACTGTCACTAATACTAGATTTGCATATATATAAATATATATACTTAAAAACACACTTGCTGATTTTTTGCCATGTGCAGACCTGAGCTAAACTTGTTTGTTTCCCATCCTTTCAGCCTCTCCCTTTAAGCCACCTCGAAATCTGAGAACTTCTGATTCAACTATGTCAAGTTTCCGAGTAACCTGGGAGCCAGCCCCAGGGAGAGTGAAGGGGTACAAAGTAACTTTCCACCCTACTGAAGATGATGGGAGTCTTGGAGAATTAATAGTGGGGCCATATGACAGCACAGTGGTATTGGAGGAGCTTAGGTATGAATATTCCCTCATGTTGGTTTGTGGTTTTGTTTTTTGTTTTTTTCTTTTAAATAACTTTTGCCTAGGGTTTTGTTTAATCATGATCTGTTATTGAAATGCCTGGCAAAATTCACTGTAAGTTAAGCAAGTAATTTTGTCAATTAGCTATGAAAATCTTGTTATGCCTTCTGTGAAAGGTACCTGGCAGGTTTCTTTCTAAAATTATCCGTTTACATCACTTGTGGTGTTCTCACAGGAACTGAAAGAGGCAAAGATATAAGAGCTGGATATAAAACTGGAGCTGTATTCTGTATTTTACATATGAGAAAGATAATGGAATACTGAACTATATTTGGAATTTCAAAGGTTTCCTCTCAAAAGTTTCTTGTCTCATGTTTCTCAAAAGATGCTTAGATTAGGTCTTGATTCATTTTCTCAGAACTTGGATTTTTAAAGCAGGCTTCACACCAAGTCAAAATCTGGCAAGTATACTAAATATAATTAAAATAGGATCATTAAGTCAAAGAATCATACAGAATGGTTTGGGTTGAAAGAGACATTAAAGATCATCTAGTTCCAACGTTGTTGCTGTGGGCACCTTCCAGTAGATCAGGCCTTGATGCTCTGGGATGGGGCACCCACAACTTCTCTGGGCAACAGGTTCAACAGTTGTACCAGCCTTCCTAATATATGATCTAAATCTACTCTCAGCCATTACTTTTTACTTTACACATTTAAAGCCATTACTCTCTGTCCTATCAGTACATGCCCCTGTCAGCTGTGCCTCTCCAGCTTTCTTTAGCCTCCCTATAGGTGCTGAAAGCCTACCATAAGGTCTGCCCAGACCCTTCTCTTCTCTAGGCTGAACAACCCCAAGTCAGCCTGTTTACACAAGTACTCCATCCCTTTAATCATCTTTTTAATGTTCCTCTGGACTCATTACAAGAGGTCCAAGCCCTTCCTATATTGGGGGCTCCAGAGCTGGATCCTGTGGTTCAGGTGGGGTCTCACGTGAGCAGAATAGAGGGTGAGAATCACCTCCCCTGACCTGCTGGTCACTTGTGATGCAGCCCAGGCATCACTCCCAGGCCCTGCATTTGCCCTCTGTGACCTTCCAGTAGTATGTGGCTGGAGCACTTTTCAGTGAAAACTGAGAAAAAAATATAATTCCATACCTCAACCTTCTCTATATCCTGGGCAGCCAGGACTCCTGTTTTCTTCTGGAGGAGGCCCATTTTTTCCCTAGTATTCCTTTTATTATCAATGTACCAAAGAAACTTTTCTTGTTGCCCTTGATGTCCCTGGCCTGATTTAATTCTATCAGGGCTTTGGCTTTTCTAACCTGAACTTTGGCTGCCTGGACAATTTCTCTCCACAGAATTAAATAATTTGAATGAGGAAGGCTATAAATTTAAGTACAGAGTATAAAATTAGCTTTGAAATTGTTAAAACATCAATGTCTTGTGGAAGAGCCAGTATTTGGGTTTCACGTTTTAGCACCTTCTTTTCCATTAGGTATCTTTTTCCTGTGAGATTTTAAAAAGTGAAGTATTTAACATTTAGCTAGCCAAATGACTTTAGTTAAACTACACCTCTTTTGACTATTTCAGGGCAGGAACTACCTATAAAGTAAATGTTTTTGGGATGTTTGATGGAGGAGAGAGCAACCCACTGGTTGGACAAGAGATGACCACCCTTTCAGATACTACTACGGAGCCATTTTTATCTAGAGGTAAACATGACTGAATTGAAGAAAAAACAGTCTTGTATTTTAGATAAAAAAAGGTTGAAAGTTTACTACATTTCCTTTTTATTTTTCTAATGCATATACATACTTGTTTACAGGATTCATTGTATTCCCTTCCCTGATGACACAAACCCTGGTCTGAAATGACCACAAAGCATGGCCCAGTTCACAGTTCTAGTCCTTTGCACCCTTTAGATGATCTTACAAAGATGATAACGCAGGCAACCTGTGTTTTCCTGATTATTCAAAGCCATCTGCACTGCATTTTCAAGCTGTCCACATCTGTGTTAAATCACTTAAGGTCAAATTCTTGAACAGAGATCATGGCTCATCTACAGGGGTCTTCACAGGGGTAGAACAAGGAATTTTAAGCATATTGCTGGCCCTTTCCTTGTCCTTATATGGTGACTCTTTCTTTTAAGACTAAGATGATATAATGAACAAAGATCTGATAGTTGGGAATGTTCTAGTTTTAATGTATATTATTCAAGTTAATATTCAACATAGTCATTGTTCAGTCTTTTAAGGTTTTTTTTTCTATAGTAGAAGGAGATTTTTCCACAAAGGCAATTGCAGAGTGCTCTCCAGTATCTCTTTGGGAGTTTGTCACTGTGTAGCTAGTAAACCTTTCTTTCAAGGTTTCTGTGAATGTTATGATATTATCTCCCTTTGGTGTGGTTAATAGGCCTCTGCACATTAATATTTGTGCCCACCATAGTCTCAGTTATACCACCTGAAGAAAGTTTCAGGGCTCAGTCCTTCATGGAAGGCACAAAAAAGCAGGTTTGCTTCTGAACAGTCAAGTACACATAAATAAGTAGTCTTTTCTCCTCTGCTATTTCAATGCTTGCATAACCATCAGAGGGAATTTGGCAAGGAGAAAGGATCTAATTGCAAAGTCCTTTCAGAGTTAAATAAAGAAAAAGATGTCTCTGATAGCTGACTATATTGTTTTTGCTTAGCCCACTCTGGGCTGTGTAAAAATACTCATCTTGTATGTAACTTTATTGAAACATTTTTAGAAACTTCTTAATTAATTGGTGTACCCCTATGTCTAACACTAGAGGGTAAAACTGATAAAAAAACCCCAAAGCAGGCCATCAGTGACATTAGACTAAAGCTTTAGTAATTCTGGCAACAAAAAGTTGCACCAAGAGTGATTTGTTATTTTCCATTATAGCAGCTCTCATTTCTGTCTTCAGTGTTATACTCTTTAAGCTAATTACTTTTATTAATGCATGAATTTGAGTCATGGTTAATGTGAAAAATGAATTTATATCTTGGACTGTAAATGTTATAGTAAATTATTTATTAATGGGGGAAAAAAATCATCCTAGATCTGGCACATTTACTAGAATTTTCCATGTGGGGGACCATAGTATGTTGGAAGAAACATAAAAGTCAAAATAGATTAACTTTTATATTGTACATAAAGTTAACTTTAACTTCCAAATTCAAGTTATGCATGCAATTTTTTGAACTAACATGGTTTGACTTAAACCCTACTCCCGAATGATTTTATTGTCCTGACTAAAGACTAGATCTATATTTTCTGTGCAGAAGAGGATCATGCTTTTAACCCCCAGGTACATGGAATAGTTATATTCATGAGTCTACAGTGTTGGATCAATTCTGTGGAACATATATGAAATCACAATATCTTTCAACTGTGATGAGTGTGGATGATTTTTCTCAATGGGATTTCTTCCATATAAAGACCAGAAGCTCTGATGGCAGGAAGCCAGAAAATTTGCAGCTGGTAACAAAATCTACAGGAAAAAAGAGAGAAAGGATTTTTTTCTTTTTTTTTTTTT
>VZTB01000319.1:1186336-1198760 GCA_013397245.1 Thryothorus ludovicianus | reverse complement strand
TTTTTTTTTTTTTTTGAAATGGCTGTGGATAAAATTATTGTGTCTTTCTGTTTTGTATAAATATTTTGTGATTTTCCTTGTGATGAAAACAATATGATGCATATTTTATTTTGTAATTTGTAAACTGAAGATATCTGAAATAACTTCTACCTTTTTAGAACATTGCAGCTTTATATAAATGTTTGTTCTTGTTCCCTCTGTATCTCTTGACCTGTGTTTATGCTTCTGTGTCTTCTCTGGATTGTGCTCTTTCTTTCTGTACATGCAAACTTCTATACATGTATTATTATGTCCTTTTCCCCTGAAAATTGAGGAATGCTATTTATTTGAAAATGATTGTAATATATGCTGTTAATCCCACTACTACATGGTTGAAAATTAATCAGTAGTTTAGCTATACACGACTGACTAAAATACCATAAAACTGTATAATTTAATAGTTCTTACTGCCACATCAGTGGTTCATTTGGAAGTCTTGTACAAAAATTCTGAGATCAACTTATCAGCCATCTTTAAAGACCAAAACAGACAATGACATGACAATAGAGAACACTGGCCTTGACATTTGCAAAGGCTTATTTTTAAAAGGAAACATACATGAAGGAATTTAGACAGCTTTTGCCATGGAACCACTGACTAGTGTGAATAGTGCTCTCAAATAGGTCATACTTGACGGAGCGCCAGTGAATAAAACTAGAGCTATTTTGGAAGCTAACTCATGACATATGTCATCTAAAAGGATGGGGAAAGAAAGCCATCATGCTAAGGCTATATTTTTCTGGTTGACACGGCAGGTTTAGAATGCAGAACCAGAGCAGAAGCTGATATTGTGTTGCTGGTGGATGGCTCATGGAGTATTGGGAGGCCAAATTTTAAAACCATCAGGAACTTCATTGCCCGCATTGTTGAAGTTTTTGATATTGGTCCTGACAAAGTACAGATTGGTAAGTTCTCATATGTTGGAGGGAAAATGGAGCATAACTGCTACAGAGACACATAATAACTGAGTAAATGATGGCTTTTTTCCCAGGTCTTGCACAGTATAGTGGTGATCCCAGGACAGAATGGAATCTCAATGCTTACCGAACCAAACAGTCTTTGTTAGAGGCTGTAGCCAACTTACCATACAAAGGAGGCAATACTCTAACAGGTATGTCACAGAGCCAGGATTTTACTTAAGCTCCAGCGAAAATGAGTCTAGCAGCTGACTCTGATATTGTTCAATCAACTCAAATGTGTCTGTGATGAAAGAGACTGAACAGTTCAGTTCAGTATAGTTGGAAAAGAACAGGCTTATAGATTCAGGAGAAATAAGTTAGAAGAGATTTTGGGTGATGAAGAGCTCGTGTTAATGTTGAGCCTATGAGAAGAAGAAAAATCAGTTCCATGTCAGGGTTGGGATGAAGACAACCGGGAACCAGAAGGAAGTGTAGTGGAGGGTGACACATAACAGGTAAGAGAGCACTGAATAGTATCAGTTGCTGAGAAGTCTAAATGAAGGGCTGCAACTAGATCCAAAATGCTTCTAGACGGAAATTGTGGAACTACATTGTCAGAGTGAAGTCACTAGGATGCACTAATTTCTTTTACTGTGACTACTATATGAAAATAGTTTACAGTGATGGTTGCTTTCTTTGTGTCATGCTAGGAATGGCCTTGGATTTCATCTTAAGAAACAATTTCAAACCAGTCGCCGGCTTAAGACCCAGAGCTCGCAAAATTGGTGTTCTCATCACTGATGGCAAATCACAAGATGATGTAGTCACTCCTTCAAGAAAACTCAGAGATGAGGGAGTGGAACTATATGCAATTGGTAAGTACTCTATGAAGGGATGGCCTGCAGCAAACTCCTGCTCATCTGCTAAATGTGCAGAGAAGTGGCCACAAACATAAGTGAAACGTTATTCAAAGAATGTGTTTAGGGATTAATGGCATGTTATTGTGCTTTGTGGCCATAATTTCTAACAGGTTTTGCTTTCTTCTTCTCTTTTTAGGTATTAAAAATGCAGATGAAAATGAATTGAAGCAGATTGCAACTGATCCAGACGACATCCATGCTTACAATGTTGCAGATTTCTCCTTCCTAGCTAACATTGTTGATAATGTAACCACGAATCTGTGTAACAGTGTGAAGGGTCCAGGTACATCATATTTTCAGTCTATTTGGTCCTTTTTCTATTTACGTGCTTGCACTGCTAATTCCTTTTTATTACTTATTGGGAACACTGTGTTAGCCGTGGGCTGTTTTTTCAGCTGCTGGTGTGAGGAAGTTGGGCAGACCACCTGGTCTACCCTGCAGGGGTTCTTCCTTTCCTTCCAACAGTGACTGTGTTATAACTAACACAGCATGACCCTGCTGGTCGTGCCTTCTTTGTCTCCCCAGAATTGTGAAGTATCTAAGTGTGTCAGCTTTTTATTCATTGTGGTATGTTTTTTGATGATACTCATCCAATAAGGAAAATTTTATCAGCCCTTCTCTTTTCAAGTATTCATGTCTGACAGCCCAAAACCAAAGTCGGGCATGGAAAAACAAGTTAGCTGGTGGTTCTACAGTGAAACACTGGTGTTGAAGGTGGAATAGGAATTACAGGGAACTTGTTTAGTCTTGAATGTGTTAAAGTGAGCTATCTCTTCATGCAATTGTTTTAAGACTTCCTGAGGAAAAAGAAATATAAGCAACTACATGAAGTGTTTTTTTCCTGTTCTGATAAGATAAATGAATATCAATTTAATTTGCTTCCCTCTTGCAGGTGATTTGCCACCTCCTTCAAATTTGGTTATTTCGGAAGTTACACCTCGTTCTTTCAGACTGAGATGGAGCCCACCTCCTGAGAGTGTTGATAGATACAGAGTTGAATATTATCCTATCACTGGAGGCAGCCCTAAACAGGTTAGTATTGTATGTTCATCTTTGACATTGTCTTGTTGGACATCATGGTAATACCATTCTGAATTTGTGCTGAGTAGGATATCACAGTAACTTAAAAACGCTCCTAAGGTTAAGAATATCATGCTTTGATAAATGATACAAAAAATTAAAAAAGAATAGGAGCATATATATACTACTTTGGTTATTTTAGTGTCGTGAATCAAGAAGTAAAATATATTTTTTATAGCGTTTTATTCTGTTTCTAGTAACTCCTTTATTTTCATATTCCACTGTCATATATTATGTGAAATATGTCTGTATCAGAAACTTTCTGACCATACTCATGAGTAGGCTGCCTGTATTTTAATGAATGTTCTTCTTTGTAGAAAACAAGACAGTAGGTGATATAGGTTGTTCAAGGTGCTTAGATTAACACTATATGATTCCAAACTGTTTATTGCACAGGATCAAACTTATCTTGTGGTTTTTACTTCTCCTGCCAGTTGCTGGCAATTCTTGGTTCTAGGAAATCTGAATTGCTCATTACTCTTTTTAACCAAACAGTATTTAGGAAAATGAAGTGTTTAGAAGAATATAGTTAGGTACCTCTGCATACCCAGCTCTGAACTTCCCACCTCTGATTGTGGCTTTTGAATCTTAACTCATATTTGGCTCACAGAGAGTTCAATATTTGGCCTTTGATTAAAGTTTGAGCTGTCACTTCAGTGCATACTGACTTTACAATTTGACTACTTTCTGGCATTTCTGCTCTGCAAGATGTTGCTAATACCTTCTGCTGTAACCATCTAGATTATTGTGGATTTTGAATTTTTTCCCAAAGTGGCCTTCTTTTCCCTGGTCCTTTCATTATGTCCTTTAGTTATAAAGAAGTGCAGACCATATGTGAAGTCAGGATGCACTGTAAGTGATGTTAAGCAGATCCAGCTCAATTTGAAACAAGTGTCTGTCTGAGATTTCCCTACAGTTTGCTTTGCAAAAATAATGCTATATTGTCAGACAAAACGTATACAGAATTAGGACCAGAGTTATCTCCGTGTCATTGATTTCTGCAGTTTCACAAGGAATGAATGCTTTTCTTAGAGATAAGATTACAAATATATTTGTCTTACCGTGATTAACATGCTTCCCTTGCAGTTTTATGTAAGTAGGATGGAAAGAACAACAGTTCTGAAAGATCTGCAACCTGAAACAGAATATGTGGTTAATGTGTTTTCCGTGGTAGAAGATGAAAGCAGTGAACCTCTGATCGGCAGGGAAACAACTTGTAAGTTAGAAATGGGTCTTGAATAACAGGTTAACAGCCAGTTTGGCACCTGGGGAATTGTCCAGTAGAACTTTTAGCACTATAGATTTTCTTCTTAGCAGAAGTAAAATATTTAACTAGAATTACCAAACTATATTGTGTTACTCTGGTTGTTCAGACCTTGTTGTCTGGAAGACTTCACCAAAGTGAAACTGCAATGTGGTAGAAAATATTTGTCACAGCTTCTTTCTAGGCTCATAAAGCATGGCTGTACAAAGCTAGAACAACAGACATGAATTACAAGACAGAGTTTATAAATTCCTGAAATCTGATCATAAACAAATGTGTACTCCATTTTTATGCAAGGTAATTAATTCCTGCTACTACCAGACAGAAATATTTCCAATTAGGAAATGCTAATTCAATACCATTATGCCACTTGTATGAGTTATAACTCAGCTATGTTTTTCCTATGAGCTGTCTACATAATTGATTTCAGGTATATTTATGCTGTATGCCACATAGGGTTACTCTTCTGCCTCTTTAATAATATTGAATGTTTGCTGATTTCACTTCTTTATTTTGTATTAGACTTGTCAAAAGTCCTTAAAATGCGTGTATAATTTTTATGAAGTCTGTGCTACTTTTCATATGGTTTAATGGAAACTTTTCATTTATATAATAACTTGAGAAATATAGAAAACAAAAAAAAGGACAAAAATCGTCTTTGTACAGATCCCAAGCCAGTCATGTCATTTCATATTAGAATTTTCAAGTGAGTTAATGTTGCTTTTTATAAGATTAAAATGTTCCAGTGCAGACTTCTAAGAATTTTAGCTGTGTATGTAGAAAATTGGTGGCCACATTCAAAATGGTGTGAACATTACCTTATTCTTAAATTAAGAATTTAAATGCTATTGTTTGCAGATCACCTCTCTACTACTCATAACTTGTCCTAATATACATGTGCAACATTCTCAGCGGTATGACCTATGATATAAAGTATTAAGAAACTGAAAGAAATAAATTCATGTGTGTTTTTTTATTTGACAGTGCCAATCTCTTCAGTTAGAAACTTGAATGTTTATGACATTGGATCAACTTACATGCGAGTAAGATGGGAACCGCTCAATGGAGCTACTGGTTATTTATTAACATATGAACCTGTGAATGCTACAGTCCCTGCCATAGAGAAAGAGGTAAGAGAATTTGTCTTTGCTACCTGTATTATATCAAAAATAAATTAAGAAAAACTGCAAGACTTTCATAACAGTCAAAAGACTGGCATGTACTTCTTGAAGTGCAGTGAACTTGCTGGGATATTATATACAATGACATCAGTCAGGAAACTGTAAATATACCGTGAATCTCACAAACAAAATTCCCTTGAAGTTGAATCATTGCTTGCTTTTCTTCAGTTTTTAAACACGGTGTGTTATTTTTCGTGTGCAGATGCGTGTGGGACCATCAGTGAATGAGGTGCAGCTGGTAGATCTCATCCCCAACACTGAGTACACTTTAACAGCTTACGTATTGTTTGGTGATATGACGAGTGACCCACTCACCACACAGGAAGTGACATGTATGGACATCTTGATTTTTGCTTTGTTATTGCTTCAGCAACACCTAGTTTTAATTATATTTCATGCAACAGTTTTTATAACACCTGTTTCATTTAGAAACCATCTTAACCATGTTTTATGCATTTTCTAACACTTGTTTGTTTCCCAAAGACCTCAAAGGCAATTTCAATGAGAAGGGTCCAGCTACTAAAAGGGAAACAATGTCATTTTTAACTTGAATAATGAAAGAAATCTTGAGCTCACAGTGTTTTTAAAAGGTTTTGATTTTGTTTATATTAATTCAGAACCGTTGTTCCTGAATTCAGACATTTTCTTGAGCATAAAAAATACTAGAGAAACATGTTATATCAAGAAAAAAGTAGATCTAAAAATTACTCCTTTTTTTTTATATCTTTCCTTAAATATTTCCTATTGGCAGAGGCAGGCTTCTGGTCTAGATGCATGCAGCATGGCTATTTTTGTGTCCTTAAAAATTTTGAACCATTAACCATAAATGAAAAGTAGCCATTGTCACCAAAAGTTATGGTCTTAATCCCTGATACTCTGGAAATATTGTGCTCATAAGTTACAAAGATAAAACTACCATAGTTTATAACTATTTTGCTCATTTCTGGGAAAATAAGCTTCTGAACTATCTCACCTCATGGCCAGGACAATGAACTTGTCAGAAAGTGATTACCTTCATTCATTGAAAAGACTTTCACTGAAACACATGAAGAGAATTCACTTCCATCTGTGAGAGAGCTATACCTCTGCTATGAATAGCATTCACTTACTACTATCATTATTTTTACAGTACCTTTGCCTGGACCCAGAGGTTTAAAAATTCAGGATGTTACTCACAGCACCATGAATGTCGTTTGGGATCCTGCCCCAGGAAAAGTTCGAAAATACATCCTAAGATACAAAATAGCTGATGATGCTGATGTAAAGGAGGTAAAATTTTTAAACTACTAGCAAGGAGTTTTATTTTGAGAAGATAGATGGCTAAAATAATAGTAAAGGTAGGAGGATAACCCACCACTGACAGTAGAACATCAGTTCATAGTGATTGAAATCAGGAAAGAGTATTAATTTCTTGGAAATTGAATGAGCACAAGATAGATTTCTTCAGTACTCCCTTCTTCCTCCTCCTCCAGAGAGCAAAAATCATTAAACTGACTTGAGAATTTTCATATGTTTTGGTAAATAGCAATTTCTACATATACCTGATATGATATGTTTTAAAAAGGAATTAGTAGACAACACTCAAATAAGGTGTAAATTTAAGGGCAAATGGCAAAACATAGTGCAGAATGCTTTGTTTTTCAGTGCAGGAACTTCTGCCATTAGACCAAATGTAGAGTAAGAAATAGAGCAATTTACAATCCCTTTAAGTTAATATGTTTATTCTTAGGTGGAACTTGACAGACTCAAAACCAGCATTACTCTCTCTGACCTTTCCTCCCAAACACTGTACAATATAAAAGTTGTTGCTGTATATGACGAAGGGGAATCCATACCAACAAATGCAGATGCTGTCACTCGTAAGTTTTACTCATAATCATTCTTGTGGTTGTTTTTGCCTTATGTTTGACTTAAGTGGTGTGTGTTGCAATATGTTATTGTGTTTAGGTGGAGCTCTAATTTAATCTAAGAAATGCTTTGTTTGCACTTGTAGCATTATTTGCAATATAATAAACAGTAGGAATCTTAGATGAGTTTCGTTTTACTGCAGTGAACAATGACATTGCAGTCTGCAGAGAGGTGAAGAGCTACTGAAGCAAAACTATTTCTGTTTAAAGGCTGAAGAAGTGTCGGTGTAGAATTGGTAAGAAAATTTGAGATCAGAGAAAAAGTTTAGCAAGTCTACGCAGGAATCTAGACAAGTGAGTAAGAAGCTGGGACATATACTAGTGGATTAGAGAGAGACATGATTCTGCCTCTGATCCAAGGAGTTTTTGCATCATGGAATGCTAAAGCAGCCTTTACTTTTAGAGAATCCTAAAGGCAGCATTTGAATAACCTCAACAAATCGAGGCAAGGAAATGGAGCCGCACAAGCTGTAAGAGCTGATCTCCATATAAGAGATGTGATAGACTGAAAGGAGAAAGAGGCTATCAAGGAAGTTCTCATCCTGATCAAGACTTAGGATTTAAGAATATAGTTAACCAGAAAAGCTACAATAGAAAAGAATCATTTTACCTTTTCACTGCCTCTCCATCTGGTGTGAAAAAGAAGAAAAAATCCATGGACAGTCCCTCTCATTTTTTCTTCTGAGTTTTTCATTTGGTAGTCTGATATATTTAAAAATGTTTGTGAGATTTGCTGCTTGCTGTTGTGCTAGTCTTTGCTCTGTACCTGAGGTTTTGTGTGAATGTATGTGTAAGGAAAGAAAAGGAAAGTTCTGCCAAAGAAATGATTTCTAGTTTAAATCTCTGGTTCTACCTATTTACATATTTCTTCCAAGTGACTGTAATATTTTCCCTCTTTAACCTAAGTTAACCTCTGTGAATTATTTCTAAATAAGTGGCGACTTATTTGGCTTATATAAAGAATTTTAAGATTTGTGAGAGACTCATGCAGGAACTTGACCTGTGTCTTTGGGAGTTCATATTCACTCAATGTAACTCCAAAATGTAACAGCCAGGGTTTCAGTTGTTTTGAGTAGGTATATGAGTTGTGACCTCTGCTGAGGTCTGTTTCATCAGATGATGACCTAATGATGTGACCTTATGAAGGATGATTTGCTGAGTGTAAGTGGACTGGGTTATACTAAAGCATTTGATTGTAGTCATTAGAAGCATGGTAACTGCAAGATGAACCTTCTACATAATCTTCTAAATTATTTGTCTGAGTAATTCCTTTGTTTAACTGGATCTATTTTTCAGTTACATTTTGTGGAATATTTTTCCTTTTCTTGTAAACAGAGCCTGTGCCAGCACCATCCAATCTCAGAATTACAGATATAACCACAAATAGTTTCAGAGGTACTTGGGATCATGGAGCTCCAGATGTGTCTTTATATAGAATATCATGGGGCCCCTATGGAAGAGCAGAAAAACAGGAGGTAAGAATACTCAACCACCTTATGCTTCTGTGGACAGTCTCTCAGAGAGTGGAGTTTTAAACTCAGAAATTTAAACAATAAATGACCTGAAAGCTGGAAATCCAGTGAGAAGGTACAGGATGTTCTTACAGCCATATTCAGTGATGTTACTGAGTAAAAAGTTACTTATATACTCTGTTTGCATGTTCCATTTGTATGTTTTGGTTGTGTTTATTTATGTTTTTCTTTTTTTTTTTAAAATTTCTTCACAAGACTATCTTAAATGGGGATGAGAATAGTTTGGTCTTTGAAAATTTGAATCCAGATACATTATATGAAGTCTCAGTTACTGCCATTTATCCTGATGAATCAGAAAGTGATGAGCTCATTGGCAGTGAACGAACATGTAAGTAAACAAAGGGATTCTGCATGTTGTTATTCATAGTTATTGAAACAGAAGCCATACACGTACAAGAATTCTGAAAATTCTTTCTACTTTTTTCCTAGTACCCTTGGTACCTATCACTACACAAGGTAAGAATCTAAATTTCCAGGTACCATTTTATTGAAGGAAGCTCATAGCTCTCTTTTTCTAAACTGTGACAGATGTTGACATTAAAAAGCTGAGATCATTTAATAAATATTATTGTGTATTTGGAACAATACTAAACACTAGATTACCACATGTTTATTATTTTACAAACATTACAGTTTATGTTCCCCTGTACTTAATACGTTCTGCTCTTGATCAGGCATTCATGCAGCCCTAAAAGTAAGAATGAAGTGTTTGTCTCTGCTCTTTGGTGAGCTACATATTTATTATTTTCTTTACTGTGCTTCTCAGCCCCAAAGAGTGGCCCACGAAACCTTCAGGTGTACAATGCAACTTCACACAGTTTGACTGTCAAATGGGATCCTGCCAGTGGTCGAGTGCAGAGATACAGGATCATTTACCAGCCTATCAGTGGGGATGGCCCTGAACAGTCGGTAACTAATTTTGAAGTGCTAGAGTTATTCAACCTTAAATACAACATTGTGCAAAGTCCATTAGAATAATTTCTTTTCAAAGCACAACACTGTATATATTAATTATATTAATCAACTTTTACGTGAAGATTTATATTTGTAGTGATTAAGTATGTACTCCTGCCTTTTATTCTCCCCTTTCAAATCCAAGTTAAGATACACTTAATTGAACTGCAATAACTTTGGATCCCATATATCCTATAATAGCATCCTGTTTTCTCAAAAATCTCATAATCATAGACTCATTTATGTTGGAAAAGATCTTTGATTTCATGAACTCCAATGATTCATCCATGGATAAAACTAAAATAAAGTGTGTTGAGGAACAAGACAATCAGCATCTAAGGCTACAAATCGCAGATACAGATGTCACTACAATCAATAATATGAAATACCATGACTACTTTCACCGTCCAGAGTTTTCCATCATTTTCATAGTGTGGTTCCCATACTATCAGAAGACTTTGCCATGGAACATGCTGTAAACAGTTGAGACTGTCTCTCACAACTCTGGGGTTAGAATAACCACACAGAGGTAGCAGTAGCAAAGAGAAATCCTTGCAAAACATGTGCTAATGAAGTATTTACAGTATTTTAGACTCTTTTACTATGAAGAGAAGCTGTAATGCTATGGAGAGACAGTACTATATGATCAGCCAGCCTTTCCTGTGCTGTCAGTACGAAGTGTTTTGACTACTGGCAGCCTACACAACACAGCCTGGGAATGGTAATTCAGTCAGGCTGTTTATCAAAAGTGTGTGCTACTTAAAAATGCTCTATTCTGTAGTGGGAGGTTATTGTGGTTACTGACAAATGAATCAGAGGAATAGTCTCATATGAGAACCACATTCATTTTGCTTACTCCTGTAATTGGAGATCACATGTGTTCAGAAGTACATCTAGGAATATTTACTTTAGAATCAGACACATATTTACACTCCCATTTTAACTCTCTCCTGAACAACATGCATTTGGGTTGAGGTAATTAAAATGTATATTGAGCAGTCAAATGCAATTTTAATGAGAATTCACTAGAAAATAAGGAACAGCGATAATTTTAATTAATATCTGTAATTAATTACTGGCAGTGGAGTAAAATGAGAATTCCAATCATTCTCTTGAAATCTGTGCAAAGAATATGGTTAATAGACTTAATTGTTTACGGCTGGATAGAGTCAAGCAGTGACAGTTGGAGAAAACACCTCTCTTTAAGGAGAGCACACAGAAGTCTCATACTCTGTTCATCTCCTTTAATGCCTATTTGCAAATGACTTGCACTCCTATGATCATAATTCCTTGTCTTCTTTTGTTACTCTGATATTTTATTAAACTGTAGATGCTGGGTAGGCAGCAGAATCAGTCCCCACCAAAATATTTAAAATATAATTTCTTGAGGGCTTTTATTGCCCTGACTGACTTTTAATGGCCTCAGCACCAAGAGGAATCACAGGTGAATCACAGACTGAAAAAAAGGTCTGCAAATCTTCACACAGAACTGCAGAGACGTCATGATAATTGATGTCAGATTTTGAAAGGCTATCAGATACTGAAATGTAGAGGCAACCATGATAGGATGATTAAAGCATTTGTGCTTTGAAAGGAAATTTGTGTATTTGAGTACAAAAAACCCCTTTGATTTTAAGTTAAAACAGTCTGCTTGTAAATGAAAATAATTTACTGCTATGAAATGTGAAGATGTGTAAATGCTTGCTCATTGTCAGTTCTTCATCAGCTGATGATTTGAAGTGTTATGCTGAACGCTGTAGCTGAATAGGCTTTGAAAACTTGCAGATAGACTTAGAATTACAAAGAACTGTAGGAGTTACAATATAATTTGTGCTGGTACAGAACTAGAGGTTTATATATAATTGTGGTTTGAAACAGGTTTGGAGACTTTAAAGAATAGTGACATTGTGTCTAAACTTGCTAAAACCAATATGTATGAAGTATTACTACTGTTCTACTGTTAGTGTTACCTGCAAGAAAATTGCAGCATTTGATACATCACAGTGTTTTCCACTCTGCATCAAATACTTGCATTCTTTACTGAGGCAGTAAGAGCAAAAGAGACAGTATAAAAGGGATTTTAATATTTTCCTCTTGTTTTGCTGCAGATTACTGTTGGAGGACGACAGAACAGTGTGGTGATACAGAAGCTGCAGCCTGACACACCGTATGCTATTACTGTGTCATCAACATATGCAGATGGTGAGGGCGGACGGATGACAGGACGGGGCAGAACCAGTAAGTAACTTCTTCAGGTCTTCTTAATAAGTGCAAAACAATATTGATGTATTGCTTCTCAGTGGAGCTAAGAAAACTTCCTTGTGGTGAAATTCATCCCATCTGTATTTGTCATTTGTCCTTTGGTGGCTTTCATGTTTCTGAAGTAAGAACACCTGTCAGTGTACTGGCTGCAAAGAAACCCTGGGCCACTGCCTTTGAATGGATGCCCAGTTTTTACAGCTGAGACAAACCTAATCTCACAATGGAACTTCTTCCTTATTTTAATTTGTTTAATTGTTTTATGCCAAAATGTAGTAAACTCCTTAAAGCAGCTGAAGGTGTGTTACTCATAGATGTGTGCTTTGAAGCACCTTCAGTTGAGAGGTTGATCTTCATAGAGTGCACTTTAGTGCACAATGCTTTTGATC
>VZTB01000319.1:1079306-1180740 GCA_013397245.1 Thryothorus ludovicianus | reverse complement strand
TATATTACCCTATAGCACATGCTGAAAATTCACTGTTTGAAAATTCTGTACTGGATTCATTAATCAGGACACACATATTGTCAATACACATATCTTATTTGCAGAAAACATTAGACAATCCGTAAAAACAGCCAACCTCAAACTGAAAATTTTAATCAAGAATCCATAAAAAGTGCTGACTGGCATTCATTTTTGAGATAGATACTTCAAGTTACTTCCCTTAGTTTCAGTGCCTTATGTCTTCGTTATGGAGCAGGATCACTTTTGGGATTATACCTACATTTTCGTTAGAGGGGAGCAATCATGCGTGGCTGCATAAGGAAGCTGAGATTGAGGACGCATAAATAGGGACATTTTTATATGTTAATATATTTAGAGTTTCTGTCTCAGAATAACTTGTTTCTGACAAGAAAACAAACACATCATTTTGACTTTTATATTTCTATGAGGGAAGAACTGATGTGAGGGTTGGGACTGAAGTGTCAATTTGATTTATGTTTTTATGATGGCCATAGTGTTTTGTAATTCAAAATAACAAATACTGATAATTGTTTATAGGCTATAGCCCTTAAGGTATCCTGAATGACTTTTTCTATGGTGGACATAAAATATAAGAACAAACTTTTGTTTCTTGCTACTGTCACTACTGATCAGTTACAAGACTGTGTTTTTAAATTTTTTTTTTTTGTGCTATAGACAACAGTTCCAGGCATAAGGAATAATGTGATACTGCAACCACTACAATCAGATACGCCATATAAAATTACTGTTGTTGCTGTGTATGAAGATGGAGATGGTGGACAACTGACTGGAAATGGCAGAACTGGTAATTATAGTTTTCATATTGTTTATTCTTTTTAAAATTTAAAGCATATTCCTTGAGCGCTTCAACCTTGTTAAGGTTTCATTAAGTTAATTAAGTCCTTGATGTGATTGTTACCTTGCAGAGTAGCAATCTGCATTTCTAAAGATTGATAGCCTAATTAGAATGAGTTTTTTTTCTTTCTTTTTAGTTGGCCTACTTCCTCCTCAAAATATGTACATAACTGATGAATGGTACACACGTTTCAGAGTTTCCTGGGATCCTTCACCATCCCCTGTTCTTGGCTATAAAATTGTGTACAAACCTGTGGGTAAGAAAACTTGTTCATTCTGACTATACCACTTTCAGAACAGTGAGTAGCTAATGGCAGACCAGAGTAGAAATCATATGTATCATTTTGTGTTAAAGGATCTATTTATTTCCTTTGTTTACCAATTTTCATGAAAACTTTAGTCTTATGATCAGTCTGTAATAAACACAAGCTACCAATCATAGTTTAATACATTCAATTACAGGGATTAAATTGTATAGTTAAAACTTCATACAGTAACTTGATTTGTTTTTAATCTCTTTAATGCCTCTTGTCCTTCTAAGGCTATGAACTGGTGTATATGAGCTGACATTGAACAGATATTTGGGTACTAATGGCCAGCAGAACTTTTGTTTTATGTGGCCTTCAAACAATATACATATCTCTCTAGAAGCTGAACACAAACATTGTACAGTAGTTTGTAAATCTATGTGTATGCTCTGTTTGTAACATTGTAATGTGCTAAAATTTAAGAAATCAATATGCTTTGTTTTAGAAAAAATGGAGTTAACATTTTCTGATGTGTAAGAGATGGAATAGTTTGGTAGCTCATGTAATCATGATTTTTCTTTCTTTGATTCAAGGTTCAAATGAGCCCAGGGAGTTTTTTGTGGGAGAAGTGACTTCCTACACTTTGCATAATCTGTCTCCCAGTACTACTTATGATGTGAATGTTTATGCCCAATATGATTCTGGAATGAGCATACCTTTGACAGATCAAGGCACTACATGTAAGTCAGAATAATTTTTTTGTAGTTATGCTAGACACATATGCTGGTCTGAGATAACATTGATAAAGAGAAGATTTTGATGGCTCGTTGCTAGGAAACCTGAGTAGCCTCTCGTGGAGAATACTTGTCATCTGTCCATGATGTAGACCTTAAAAACACAAACCTTGGAAGGAGTAATGAAAATATATTTTAAAGCAATGACTAGGTGAACTAAAATTTTCTAGTCTATTTCCTAAAATTTTATTAAGCTATACTTGGAGTCAATCTTTACCTGTCTCCAGGATACTACAGAATCTAAACATGTTACTAAGCAAGACCAGGCTTTTTGTTACTTTGCTATTTCCTCATAGAAATGTCCAGTGATTTTGATGATGGCCTCAGCTAAGAAACTTCTAAAAGTTTCTTCAGTTATAATGAATCAAGCATCCCGACTTAATACCTTCTTTTCATACTGCTATAGATATGAGTCAGATTTTTATTTTTGTAGGTTTCTTATTTTGTAAAGAGATCAACTTCATGTGAAAACTCATAAAGTGGGCTGTGACCCAAAACGGGATCTGAGGCCTTTATAAATACCTAGGTGGGATCTCTAGGATGTAAAATAAAGAGGTTTGACTAGAACTGCTCTTTCTTTCTGCAAGTATTTATAAGAATCAAGTTCCAAAGCAGCACTGCTAATATAATTTTCATTTTAGTGCGCTTTAACTATTGCATGCTATTTTCCAGAGAACAATTTCTCTCTCTTTTTACAGTGTATTTGAATGTCACTGACCTAAAAAGTTACAAAGTGGGTTGGGATACTCTCTGTATCCGGTGGTCACCTCATCGGTCAGCAACTTCCTACAGACTGAAGCTAAACCCAACTGATGGTAAGTGTGTTCTAATTTTTGTGTGTTCTAGAAACATAATTGTCTTATGTAAGTGACAGCACTGCTTATTTGGATCAGAAGCAAGCATCAACCATAATCTGGTTGAGTGTTAAAGCTCTGAATATAACCTGTTTTTCTTGAGTGATGAAAAAGCTGCAAAGAGGGCATAATGCTTATTGTCAAGAGGACCTACATCTACCAATTGCCTGGTTTCACATGTATGCTGCAATTGTACTTTCCAGTGTGCTCCAGGGCTCACAGTCACTATATAATTTTGGTCTAGAAAGGCTGTTATGGGACAAGAATAAGAGTGCTGTCCCATTGGCTCCAATATCCTCTCAAGAAGTTTCTTCATTTCATACATTAGAAGGGAAGTAATAGATTCTAACTTTCTTTCCATTGGGCTATTTTTTCACAGGTTCCAGAGGACAGGAAATCACAATACGTGGGTCAGAAACGAGCCACTGTTTTACTGGCCTCTCACCAGACACAGAATACAATGCTACTGTCTTTGTTCAGACCCCTAACCTTGAGGGACCTCCAGTCTCTATGAGGGAGCATACAGGTAGGTAACAGATACTGTGAACTTTAAGTTTTAGCTATAGAATTTGTCTTGTTTTAGCTGCAGAATAAAGTTATTATTCCTTTTCAGTCCTCAAACCTACAGAGGCACCAACTCCTCCACCTACACCTCCTCCACCTCCCACAATCCCTCCAGCTCGGGATGGTAAGTCTATTTCTAGAATTATTCAATATTTTTGTGTAGTTGCTGTACTACTTCATAGTTTACCTTCATTTTTCATAACTTTAAGTGGATCTAAAACTAGCACGGCATTTTAGGGAAATGAAGATTGAGACCTTTCCTAATGCCATCTCTTTGTTCTAGAGCTTTACTAAACTTCAGCATTTTCTGGTTTAGAACAGCAAGCTGCAATCCCTTGGGGAAAACTTATTAATATTCTGTAGCTCTGCAAAAAGTTTATGAGATTGTCTGCTCTCAGCAGACAGTTCATGTTTTATGGTAGCTTTTTTATCAGAAAACAAAAGTAATTTACAACATTTTCATTTTATTCTTGAACTCTTTCACATTTCTTGAGGTTTTCTTTGATATATTTTAATAAATATGTTTGTGTAGAGCATTAGTCATCTGTCAGGTTGAATGTGTGGTAGTAGACATTTGCTGAATATTTGTCATTCTTGAATTTTCAAATTTTGAAGCAATATTTATTTTGTGGTGATATGGTTCATGTATTTTAAGGATTCCTTTTCTTGAACTTTCAGTATGCAGAGGTGCCAAAGCAGACATAGTATTCTTGACTGATGCTTCCTGGAGTATTGGTGATGATAATTTCAACAAAGTAGTGAAATTTGTTTTTAGTACAGTAGGAGCCTTTGATTTAATCAATCCTGATGGAATCCAGGTAGGTTTGTTATTCCCATTGGGTACATTTTGGAGGGGAATTGAAGATGAACTGAATTGTTCCTTTCAGAATGCTGTCAGTTTTTGTATTAGATTGTTGTAAAACCCATATATATGGATGTGCGTGCTTATTATTTATTAAATATATTTGCCATTTTATAAATACAAGGGAAATGCAACCTATTTTGAAATGTTACTGTCCTGAAATACAAAATTTATAGTTTGTGGGAATTCTCCAGGTAGAGAAACTGGGACAATGTGTGGTTGATTTTATATTTTTGTTTATTTGTATATGGCATCAACAACTGGCACCCTGTTTAGCTCTTATATTCTAGGTTTTGTCTCTGTCATATTTGTTTTAGGGACATCCTAACTTTTGATTGAGGGCTGCATTTTAAATTCTCAGTAAAATATGTCCTGTGGATGCAGGGTCCAGCTGTCTTACCATTGCTGAGCTCCACAGAATCCCACCAGGCTAAGCAGCAGAATGCCTTTGAAAAAGGCACTTGCAGGAGCCTTTTCATGCTGTGATAACATGGGCCTGCTTCACACTGGGCATAGGAAAAGTATGAAAAGGTCCTCTTAATGAATAAATGCATTTTGAGAGAGCCAACAGTAATAGCTAATGAGGGATAAACTTTCAGGGTTTCTGGGCTGCTAATAGTTATGTCAAAGTAACTTCTGTCAGGCTACTTACCATAAGCATCGCACCATTATCAGATTTCTTCTACTTGTAGGAAGCTGGATGAAATCAGTGTCTAGGTTCCCCTAACCACTTGTCTTTCACTAGATGAAATAAATGACATGAGGTCTGAGAGGGCTTCTAACACAGACTTTTGGGAGAGTTGTAGAGAGCTGCAGATACAATGGATTTTCTTTGGTTAGAAGGCTGACAAAATATTTACATTGTTAAAGGTCTGCTTTTCATCTTCTAGGCATATTTTTAGTAATTTGATTCCCTCTCTTTAACTCTGTTGACTTTTAAAGGGAAAGATACTCCTTAAAGTAACTCTTTATCATTCTTAGCTCTAATCTATACTGAGTAGTTTTCCTTTTCATTGGTTCTTTGTTTTATATATTTTTCTTGCTAATATATATGGAAGTAGAGAAGACGATATAGGTGACAGACACATATAAATGCTAATGTTTAACAAAATAATGAAGTCACATACCACTTTATATGCAACAATCTCAGGTTTTTAATTGAAAATTAATAATCTTAAAAGGGCAATTTTCTACAAAAAATGTGAATATATACATACATAAATATTTATGTTCAGCATTAAAATAGCATGCTATAATATTGCAATTTTACAGAATATTAAAAGGAGCAAACTAAAAATACTAAAGATTATTTAGGAATAAATTCTCATTGATTGTATTTCAGTACTTAAGGCAAGAGAGATTACACTTATGTTTGTATCCAACTTTATTGATATTCTATTGGCAAATTCTTTTTTATTCTTAAAATAACAGTTGGAAGACATTTAGTAGATACTGTACATCTGCTCAGAAGTAGAGAATAAGCATATATACCTCACCACAGTAATAGCAAGAATTTGATCATATGCATTTAAGGCCATATTGCATTTTATACACAGAAGAGAAAGAAAGAAAAAAGGAAAGAAAGAAAAAAGAAAAGAAAGAAAAAAGAAAAGATAGTTCTGTGCACATTATTGTGATGTCTACATATAGTCTATATATAAAAAAAAAGTATGTGTGTGCATAATCAGACATATTTGAAAAAAGAATTTTTAATTATTTAAGGCTTATTAATATAAATTTGCATATTTCAATAGAGACTGTTGACCTGAATGTGGATGTTTGAGACTGAACACTGTTATGTTCCATTTCAGGTTTCATTTGTGCAGTACAGTGATGAGGCAAAATCTGAATTTAAACTGAATACATTTGATGACAAAGCCCAGGCCCTGGGAGCTCTTCAGAACATTCAGTACAGAGGAGGAAACACAAGGACAGGTAATTATGGCCTGTAATTATATTTATTTAAGATAAAATATTTTTAGAAGTCACGTAATTATTCTAATATTGTGTGGTTGAAGAGATAGGTTTTTCTGCTGCGTTTTAGCTCTGTGGCCATTGCCCTTACAAAGTAAAAGAATTCTTCCCTGGTGGATGGTATGGATGATTCTGTGTTTATTGTACACTTTGCAGGCAAAGCCCTAACATTTATCAAGGAAAAGGTTTTGACTTGGGAGAGTGGCATGAGGCGAGGTGTTCCCAAGGTACTGGTTGTTGTCACAGATGGTCGGTCTCAGGATGAGGTGAGGAAAGCAGCGACAGTCATACAGCACTCTGGTAAGCAATGCACAGCATCTGGCTGTTTATATTTTCTGTATTGCTTCAATTTTCTGGGAATCATTTACTCATCCTTTATGGACTGGGAAATGTATTCTGAGTATTTGGGAAAACCTCAAAACTATTCAAAGAATTTGTGTTCTCTGGATCTAGACTTACATTTTCTTTCTTAAGCCTTCTCTCTGGGGAAGAATGTGGCTTCCCAAAGATTTCAAGTAATTCCCCATGCATATCATTTCAAAGATGTGGCATTTGGTTACTTCTTCCTCTTTTCAATGTGTGGACCCCAGAAGTCACTGGGAAGTGTACTCAGTACTGGCGTCTTTTTTTAATGGGCCTGATTTGCTGAGGTTTATGTTTTATCTGGTATAAACCAGTGGATCTCCAGCTAAAGTAACTGTTTTTGAAGGAGCTGGGTCTCAATGGACTCCTCTTGCCTTGGCTGCCTTTTGAGCTAAGAAGCACTGCACCTCCTCATCAGATTTGATGATTGAGACTTATGTGAGTGTAGTAATCTGTTCCTGTCCCAGCACTCAGCATTTTGCATTTCAGTGCATGAACCACCTAGTCCTGATCCCTGAGCAGGGAGGTGTTGTACATCCTTGTGGGAATCACAGGCATGTAAAGCACAAGTGGTCATCTTCTCTGTCGCTTTAATCTGGAAGAATTAGCTCTGTCTAGATGGTTTCTCAGTCTCCCTAGACAATATGCTTCAGTGCTTAACTACCCTACTGGTAGGAGACCTTTGTCTTGCATTTCACCTAAATCTTTCTTCATGCTAGAGAGATTGTTGTCATCATTTACCTAGTTAACCAGCAAAGAAGTTGATCACTGTCCACTGTAATGGGCCTTCATATTTGAAACCTGTTGTCATCTCCTCTTTCTGTCTTCTCTTTTCTAGACAAAGCAAACCTATTTCCTTCAATCTCAATGTTGACCATGTTTCCGAAACCCCTTATCATTTTTAGTTTCTTCTCTACTTGTTTTGTTTTCTACATATGTCATGGTCAAAGCTAGACAGAGTATTTCAGCCAAAATTTCACCAGAATTTGCAACAGAGGAATAATTACATTCTTTAAAATAAAATTAAAAAAAGATATTTTTATCATTTGGAATAAATGTGAATTCCGATTTCAGCCTCCAACTGGCTTTTCCAATGTATGTGCAGTTTCTCTTCAACAAAATTTTCACCTGGTGATATGATTTATTTCCATGCTCTGGTTCTTCTCAGTTAGCTTAAGACATCAGACAACTAAATGTCCAGTCTAAAGTCATTGTGTAGGGTTCTTTTTATGACTGGTGAAGAGAGCAACAGACAGGCATATACAGACAATGACTTTTCCTATCCTGAAGTCAGCATGTTTGGGAGCTAAAATTAATTGCTTTCTGAATCTATCCATGTCTGTCTGGTGATTACAGAGAAAAACTAGACAACTTAACTTGGAAAGTAGTAGTTGGTGAGGTGAATACCACTCTAAGAAAGAGAAACCAAGAGGCATGCAATGCAAGAGATGGAAACAGATAGACAACTGGATAACTAATGGTCTGTACAGTTTTTGGCCACAGAACAGATTTAAGATAATGTAGAGTTGAGAGAATTGTATGTTTTGTACAATTGTATTAAAGAGTGAGGGGACCATGTACCAAGGCTGCATGAGGTTAGATAATGCTCAAAAAAAACAACGAAAGAGGAGAAAGTTTTGAAAGAAAGATGCAAAAATCTTCTGAGCTTTGACAGGTTGAAAAGAGATCTGGAATGTGTGCTTGTAGGTAACTACTCAGAAGTCAATGGTTTGTACAATATTGACATGAAAAATGTTAATGTATGTTTACTGCATTTCAAGTAACAAGTGTTATTTTTACAGGCTTCAGTGTGTTTGTGGTTGGTGTGGCTGATGTAGATTACAATGAACTGGCCAAGATTGCCAGCAAGCCCAGTGAACGTCATGTATTTATTGTTGATGACTTTGATGCCTTTGAAAAAATTCAAGATAACCTTGTCACCTTTGTGTGTGAGACAGCTACCTCAAGTGAGTAGGACATTGATTTCCCTTTTCCCAAATTAATGTTTGCTTATGTAGTGCTACAAGTTAATGGTGGGCTGACCTTGACTGGATGCTGGGTACCCACCAAAGCTGCTTTATGGCTTCCTTTCCCAGCTGAACAAGAGAGAGAAAATATAATGAAAGGCTCATGGATTGAGATAAGGGCAGGGAGAAATCACTGAGCAGATACTGTCATGGGCAAAACAGACTCAATGTGGGGAAAAATTAATTTATTATCAATGAAATCAGAGTAGGATAAGGAGAAGTAAACCCAGTTATTAATAACCTCCTCCCCCCTCTTCTTCCTGGAGTTAGCTTTACTCCCAATTTTCTCTATCTTCTCACCCTGGGCACCAGAGGAGTACAGAGAATGAGGGCTGTGGTCAGTTCATCAAATGTCTCTGCTACTCCTTCCTCCCCAGGGAGATTAGTCTTCAAACTCTTCCTCTTCTTCAGTGAGGGTCCCTACCATGAGAGACAGTCTTCTATGAACTTCTCAACATGGTCCTTTCCTATGGGCTGCAGTTCTTCATGAACTGCTCCAGTGTGGGTCAAAGAATCCCCTTGTTAGGGTTTCAAGGGACCTCTGGAGATCATCCAGTCCAATGTCTCTGGTCACCTAGAGCAGGTTACACAGGAATGCATCCACGAGGGTATTGAATTTCACCACAGAGGGGGACCTCATCAGGTCCCATCCACATGGTGCAATCCTTCAGGCACAGCCTGCTCCATTGTGTGTCTCTCATGAAGTCAACAAGTCCTGCCAATAAACCTGTTCCAGCATGGGCTTCTTTCTCCATGGTGCCCCAGATCCTGCCAGGAACCTGCTCCAGTATGGGCTTCCCACAGTGTCACAGTATGTTTCAGACATTCACCTGTTCTGCCACAGGATCCTCCAGGGGCTGCAGGCAGATATCTGCTTCTCTGTGGACTTCACAGTCTGCACAGTGACAGCCTGCCTCACCATAGTCTTCACCACAGGGAAGACCAGGAATGCAGTGGAATCTCTGCTCTGGTGCCTGACAGAGTTTTTTTTCTCTCACATATTCTCATTCCTCTCAGGCTGCTCTGTCATTCCAACACACACACACACACTCCAACCCCAGCCACCGCCCCTCGTTTAATGTGCTATCCCCCAGTCACTCCCACCATTGCTGATGGGCTCAGCCTTGGACAGTGGCAAGTCCATCTTGGAACCAATTGGAACTGATTCTCTTGGACACAGGGGAAGGGTCTGCCTGCTTCCCACAGAAATCACCCTTGTCGCGCCCCCATTACCAAAGCCTTGCCACACACACTGAATACAATTTGCCATCTTAAAGTACATTAGAAGATACGTTCATATTAAAAACGTAAATTTCAGAATAACTGGGTGTAGTTCAAGGGAGCAAGTTTTTACAATTTTGAAGGGAGTATTGTGTTTTATGTAATCTAACCTTGTGTTTCAAAAGTACTAGTAGAAGAAGAAAAGAGTAACAGTCACTGACAACATTAAGAAGTAGAATAATGCCTAATGTAAACTTCAGGGCACAAGAGGTCTCTTATTTACCACTGGAATAGGTAAATTGTTCTGAAGATTTATATCTATAGTGTGGGGTGCTGTTTTAAAATTATCTAAGTTCAGTTGTTTACTCAAGTAAAATCCTTCTATGGCAAAAATAAGAAATTCTCAGGCCTGTCATGTGCAACTGCATGTTCCCTAACTGCATCATTTGCTGGCTCCTGAGGAGCCACATAAATCTGCAGTTATTTCTTGAGAATCTGACAGCAGCTTGACTCATGTCTTAAATATTCATGGAAAGACTGTGTCATTGTCCTTCTTTCTTCTTACGAAAATAAAATATTTGGGGTTCATTTGTCACTCCATACAATTTGTCAGGGTAGAAATACCCTACTAAAAGTGATGAGTAAAGATTTTGACATTACGTCTACCACAGCTCAGGACACAGTATGACAAATGTAACAAAAACTGTCTCATAATTAATAATAGCACAGACTGTCTTTGTACTTTCTGAAGTATACATATGTTCATATCCTGTTAGGCTTAGTAGTTTTGAATTATGTATTGTTTCATGTCTTTCAGCTTGTCCCCTTATTTACTTGGAGGGATACACTTCCCCTGGTAAGTAATTGTCTAAGATTTTGGCATAGGTTCATTTGCATCTTTTACAATGCTACAGTGTTTCTTATTTTTTATTTTCTTTCTGGACTTAAAGGTTTTAAGATGCTGGAATCATACAATCTAACAGAGAAGCATTTTGCTTCTGTACAAGGAGTTTCACTGGAATCGGGCTCTTTCCCAAGCTATGTAGCATATAGACTCCACAAAAATGCCTTTATCAGCCAGCCAATTCGGTAAGAAAAACTAAAGACTTATATCGACAGTGACCAGGTGATGAAAGATTGAGTTTATAGATAGCATTTATGTGTTATAGAAGATGCATTAATTTACTGTTCTTTTTACTGAGCTTCAAGAAATACACTCTGAAAGAACATCTAACATTGTTTTCATTAAATGTTAATCTATTTCTTCCACTGAAATAATAGTTCATTATTCATCTATTTGCTTATTTTTCTTTGAGATTATGCTTCTTAACCATACAGATTGCATATAATCCATAGTTTATGCTCAAGCAGTTGCACAACAACCTCCTTAGTACAATGAATTTCATGTTGCTGGAGAGAAATTGTTTCAATATGGAGGGATTAACATCACTTTTTCCAGAAGCATCATTCTTACTGCAGTGGGCAGCACAGTGATGCCATTGACTTAGGGCAGTTTCTATTCTACTTGACTTGCCTTATTTAGCAAATGGAGCAGAGTTTTCAAGGGCCTGTGGTCTTAGAGCTTCATTATGGATGGGTAATACGATGGTCATTTTGCCAAAATTTTTTCCCAAAGGAAAAAGGGACTTAGCAGTTAATTTTACTAAAAGTGGAACAGTACCTTTCTCCCTCTTCTTTTTTTTTTTAGTTTGTTTCTTTCCCATCTATTTAATTAAGTTTCAAAAAGGTTATTCTCGTTCAGAAGAGATGCCTAAAAACCGCCCATTGTTCATATTAAATTTAGGAAAATGTAGTTTTCCTTTCATAGAAGGCTTTGAAATAGTCTGCAATCCTAACAGATGGGATAAATATAAGATCACAAGCACAGAAGCTGAGGTTTATGAAGAATTAATTTTTTTTGCTCGCCTTCTGAGATGACAGCTTAACAAATGGAGTGCTTGAGGATTTTTAAGTTCTGTAGGGATGATAGGTGTCTGACAACATAGATTTTTGCAGTCTAGGGAAGTACAGATATTTTGTAACTCTCTTGCATTGATAGGGTAAGTTGCCTTTAGGGTAAGTTGATGAAAAGGCAATAAAAAGATAAGGTTCATATTTATTTCAGTTTTTTAGAAATTTTGTGATACATTGTCTAATGTCTGCTAAAGAGGTAGAATAGACTTGCCAGAATATTCTGGGCACTTATTTTTCATGAGAATCCAGAAAATAAAACTCTAAACTGAGTCAGCAAAGCAATAAATGCATACTGATCCTAGTGGCATTTTGTTTCCATATGTGAAATAACTTGTTATCCAAGTTATAAATTGTATTGCTACATCTACTTTAATGTTTGAATTCTTGCACTGTGCCGTGTGATGTTGTTGACTTAGTGATACATTTTTTATTGCAGTGTTCCTAATTGTATGGGTTCATAAGCTTTGTCTAATATACATCACAGCTCCTCTCTTCATTTTAAGATTTTTGTGTTTGTGTTCATGTGACTAAATCTCCTTCTGAGCTCCATTATAATGGTTAAGAAGAAGCAGGGATCACCTCCTTTCTTACAGTTCTTTTCCTGCATTCCCTCCTTTCCCCTACAGAAAATTCTGGAGCCATTTCATGCATGTTTTCACTTACTCTTGGCTCTTGGCTCTCTGCTTTTTTAATGTGTAACAGTCCAAACATCACTAATTTAAGCCTGAGCCACTAAAGAATGAGTTGGACCCCAAATCTATCCCCAATTACAAAGATGACATTAAATATTCCATCACTATCTGTGCCTGAAGGGCAGCAATAGTTAAATGCTGTTGCCTGACTGAAGCAGGCCAGATGAGAAAAATGAAAAAAGCTGTGGTCCTTTTTTTCTGTACTTATCATCATGGAATTTAAAACATGTGTAGTTTATACAAAATTTTGCCACAAGAATACATACCCATATTCTGGCATCCTTTCTAACTGTGGTGCTGGGACCAAGTGAAGACAGGCTGTGAATTCATCTTAACAAAGCACAGTGTTTTTATATCACAATGGAGTTTCCTATTTGAGAGAGTAGTTAAAATGCTCTGTTCCACTAAACACTGTGGTTTCCCTGTTACTCTGGTGTCTTTTTTCTGAAAAAGAGCAAATGATGATGACCTTATTTTCGTCATGTGTTTCCATGTGAAAAAATATTTTTATGTTGTCTTAACAGGGAGATCCACCCGGAGGGACTGCCACAGGCCTACACTATCATTCTGTTATTCCGTCTTCTGCCTGAGTCCCCCAACGAGCCTTTTGCAATTTGGCAGATTACAGACAGAGATTACAAACCACAAGTTGGAGTTGTGCTTGACCGTAAGGATGATTTTACCTATTTCATAGAGAAGTTACATGTTATGCTATTTTGCATGTGTTCTTACCAAATATTTCCAAACCCAAAGCATTTCTACCTGATAAAAGGATTATATATTTTTAGTTTTAAAAGATTTCTTTTAAGCTTTGTATATCTATAGTTCAACTAAGTATAAATCATCTAAACTACACTTCAACTTTGGTATTAGCTCTAAAATCAAAGGAAAGTACATGATATACTTACAGGTCATTAAGATCATTTACGATTTGTTTTTACCCAAATAAAGGGTAAACTAGATTTTATCTGTAAGTGTATATTAGGATGGTTGTTTCAGTAGTTCATATGAAATGAAATGTGTTATTTTTATTTATTGCAGCTGCCAGCAAAGTGCTTTCATTCTTTAACAAGGATACAAGAGGAGAAGTTCAAACCATAACTTTTGATAATGATGATGTGAAGAAAATCTTTTATGGAAGCTTCCATAAGGTAAAGGATTGAAATTATGATGCTGCTTTCTGAAGTACTGTTCTTTTAAATAGAAGACAACTAAGCAGGAGTCTCTGTCAGGTGACTGTATCTGGATTTTGGAAAGTGCTTTAAGTGGACATAAGGACCTACAGATCGTGTGAAACAAGATCTCTGAAGTTATCTTTGAAGTTATTGGCCTTTGAAGTAATGTAAGAGATTTGTCAAGAGTTTGTTAAGATTGTGTAAATGGAAGGATATATCTGAAGAATAAATTGTTGCCTGGTTCCTGCCAGAATCATGAAAGAGGAAAAATATAAGTTAAAGTGGAAGAAAGAAAGGAAAGGAAGTTGTGGTGAGAAAAGATTGCATGGGAGTGTGATGATTTGAAAACATTCAGAGCAGAGGAAGGTATAGAAAGTGAGTAGACAGGGAACCAGTGCTGGGAGATGAATAGCATATTGTATAAGATTCTTAAGTTTAACAAACATAATACATGTGTGTGTATATATTTAATAAGGATGAATGTGAATTAATTTTTTGGGTTTTTTTTGCTTAAAAACACTGGGCCTAAAAGATTCCCAATGTCATGTTAACTGAGGAAGCAACAAAGGGAGAGAAAGCCCATAAAAGTAAACTTTATGATTTAGAATGAAACATACAGTTTTTGAATTGACTAGTGAAATCTTTATGTGTTGCTGTATCTGCCTTCACTTGTCTTAGATTTGTGCTTTCTCTTCTGTCCTAACTTGCTCATCCTGTTATGAAAATTTGATCTTGCTAAGCATCCTTACCTCTAGTCATCAGGAAGTTCTTGACACAGGCTATGTTTAGAGCAAAAAAGTGAGCTGAAATTGCAACATTTTCTGTTAGCTGAGATGCACATTCTCATGTTTTCATTTATCTTCCTTCTAGTTAGTTTAGTTTTCCTCCAATGACTAAATATGGCTTGAGTATAGCATGTGTTTTCTTTATGATACCATCTTCTGCATGACTTGTCACTACCAGCATTCCTTTGAGGACACTGATAAGGGGTTGCCTCTCTCAGCTTCCAGATACTGGAGGCTAAATCATCAACTGAGCTTTGCTAGACCAAAAGGCAGGAAAGAGGACTGGTACCAGCATTATAATGTTTTGTGACTTAATCTGTTTAAAACATAGGTGATTACAGAAATCGCATAGTACTATAAAAGCTGTTGATTTCCTCAGAATTTGGAGTAACTTCCCAAACTAGTTTTATATTATTTCCAATTATTTTTGCTTTAGAATTTATGTCTGGTTATTTTAGAATTTAGGCCGAATTTTTTTTGTATATATGAAGAAATGTTTATGTCATTGATTTTGTAACTGATGGTTATGAGTAGCAGTGGATCATCATGCCTGCATTAAGAGGCCTTTGTCTTTGATATTTGCCCTTTTTTTTAAAAATAGTTTGGTAGGACAACACAATTTAAAGGAAACGTATGAATCTACTGGAGTGAGAAAAACTGTCAATAAAGGCTATGTTGTATCTTGATTTGTTATGAAGGCTGAGTCATCCCCAAGAGGTACTCTTTAGACACAAAGCACATGTAGCATGCCTCATTTTAGATATCGCTGAGAGCTGACACGTCTTTGGGTCAGTGGTGTGGAGCTCTCCACATGCTGTACTGCCAGCAGTTGCTAATTTATATGTGTTGCTAATTTAGTTGATGTTTAGAATCACGTTTTTCTTTATAGTTTCTCTAAAGGTGATAGAACTGAACAAACTTATCTGACAGGATTTACAGTGATATTCTGCTCATTTATCAGAGCAGAAAAATGAAAAATCTGTGACCCCAGCTAGCTGCTAGAAATTAGCAGTTATGTAAAATTGTTTATTACATTTGCTAGTGAAAAATAATTATAAGGCTAATAAAAATCCAAAATTTTGTATTATTTTATTAGTTAAATACACTAACACATATGGAGAAAAAGTGATCCTAATATGTCAAAAAATGAACAAGAGCAGCAGTGATTTGCAAATTATCTTAAAAGTTTACCACTATGAATTCTTCCTTAAGAGACTATTTCTTAAAAAAAATAAATTCTCAGTTACTTAATGCAATGTCTAATTCCCTGTCTTTTTTCCCCTGAAAGGAATCAAAAGTTCAGATTTTGATAATATTTAAAGTATCTGGAAAAGCCTTGGTTTAGAACTATATTTGGGATTTTTCCTCATGAATCTAAGCAGACATTTCTGGCTTCTCTCCAGATGATTACTGAGATTGCTGTCTCAGTCAGGTTGTTAATGATGGCATCATGGGCTTCCCCCAGCCCACCTGCTGGGAAAGCCTTATGCATCAGTTATGTTGATTAGCTCCTAATAATGAATAGCAGTAGTTTCAGATGGATGAAGGAAAGAAAGATTAACACATTTCTAAAGGTACTTTTGCAATTTCTCCTACCACCCTGTTTCAAAGAAATGACAAATCTTTACAATACAAGGAGATGTTTTCCAAAATATTAAACATTTTTGTGGCTTTCATTTGATGACCTGCTGGCTCATTCAGTGAAATACAGTTAACTACACCTAACTGCAGGGAAATTTACTTTGGCATACTTGAGCACTCTGTGTAGCACAGCCATGGTGAAAGCTGTTGAATCTGGCAAGTTCCATAGGAAAAGTTCTGACTGCCTGAGACAGTCATTAAATTTATAACTGATGTTTTGGAGAGACATACTTCTACTTTCTTATTCTTACCACACTAGATTTCCTTTTTGCTTGCCATTTTCAGTAGTTAGCAAGTGGAAATTTGATAATGAGTGTATATCTTTCTGCTGATATACATATGGGAAATTAGTTTGCTTGGTTTATTGATGTGATTCACTTAGCAGCAAATCAGAACACCATCAAACTTTATCTTATAAGGCAGCCGGAGAGAAAATTAAAGTATGTTTTCTTTCCTAAAATATCATAAAAGAAATAAATAGTCAGAACTAATCAGAACAGATTCCTAATGCTGGTGTGTTAGAAACTGTTGAAAACAAAATGTATCAAATGTATCGGGGTTGAATAGAGAGACATATTATTTACTGTAAACACCAGATGCCTCCTTTAATTAGGTTTATTGCCTAGGCCATGAGATTCAGGCTGGAATTCAGATCTGGCAGTAAATCAGAGTTTAAGTGACTGAGTCAATGACTTGGGAGAGCTCTTCTTATTTTTGATTGTCAGGATTACTTCTTTATATGAATAGGTGATGCTCAGTAGTTATTCCTGTTTGAACCTTTTCAAGCTGATCTCATTCAACACTCCAATGTAGATTTTCCTCTCCTAAATTTTTTTGAGCTATTTTCTATGCAATGTGTTTTATTTTATTTAAATCATGACAAATACTTAACATTCCAGTAGAAGGACTTGCATGTTGGAGACCTTTCAGAATTTGTAAATTACATCTGTAATGTGTTTAAACTGGATGTTGCGGTAACTAACCTGAAAATTTAATCATATAATCAAATGACTGAGTATATAATATACAAATTACAATGAATTTAAAGTTTTGGCATGGTACTTAATTTGTTTTATAGAAAGCTTGGCATGTAATGCCAAATTATACTTTAGACACACAGAGTTATCTAGTTATCGTTCAAATTTTTTTTTTTTTGTTATTGTTTGCTCAATGAATACTGTTGAGAATTTTAATTGAAAGCACCACTTGTATACACAGCACTGATATATAAAGTGTGGGCACATAATTTAAAACAGTTTTAGATAGGCTTTGCTGATGCCTTGGAGACAAGTCTGCATGGGAAAATATTTAAAGGGAAAAAAAAGTAAAAATTCCCAGGAGATTGCTCAGGCACTTGTTGACTCAGGACATTTAAGGGAATCTCTCAACTTTATGCCAATTTTTAAAGCAATCATCAAAGAGCAATATGCTTCAGTATGGTTATGTACTGTGATAAGAGAAGATTGAAAGCATAAATACATACTTTAGGGATTCTTTACTCCTGATCCTCATGTGCTGATACTTTAACAATTGCATAGGTGTTGTAATGATGTATATGAGATATGTGCCTTAGGTAAGGTATATAAAGCCCCTGAAAACTTTCTGTTGCCTGAAGATGCTCTTTCATCTACTGCCTATTAGACGTTCTAAAGTGGCCCTTGTTTATTTCTCAGGGACTCCTGAATATTTTCTGTGCTTTCAGAGAAACGTAGAAAATTCATTTCTGTAACATTTCCATTGATATTATAAATGATTGGAAAGATAATCTTTGCTAAGGTTTTGTATGTTCCTCTCTTTAAGGTTTATTATGTTTCCCCCAAGCACTTATTCTCGTCTCCTGGTAAACGTACTCTTTTTATTAGAATCATTCCTTTCTCCCTCCTAAGTGTCTTCTATTTCCAATAATTAATCTTTTCCTCTTCCCTGTTTCCCCTTGTTTTGGCTTATGTTTTTGTAACCAGATTTCTTTCGTGGAAATTTTCTTTTGTGCCTTCCATTATTTTGTGCTGTTGTGGGCAGGATTCTCTGTTCACTTCCTGCATCTCAATGCAGTGAATACTTCTGGTTGAGTCATCTGTGGAAACTGAACTCTGTATCTTTGGGTCTGAAACAATCTGCTCTCTGAACTACAGAGTCTATTAGCCAGTGGGCAGCCCCAGGCTAATTAACATCTTGTGTGGTCCCAGCCCTCAGAAGGGAACAAGAAATGCTTATATTCACTTCTTCTCAAAAGTTCTTTTATTATTTACTTTTATGCCATCTCAAAAAAATTTCAGGCAAACTTTTAAAATATTTAATAGTTCAGCTATTACATTAAGTAGTATTTCTTAGTTGTGCTTGTGTGTTCATCTTATTGACCTTCAACGCATTCTAAAAAGGTTATAAATGTCATCGACTTTCCCTAAATTTGAATTTTTCCACCAGCTGGAAATAAAGCAGGATTACTAGGAATAAAATTTAAAACAGTACTACCGAATCAGTAAAATACAGGTGTTAAAGTAACTGTGCCCATGTGCCGTGTCTAAATATTTTGTTAAACTTTTTTCAGGTCCATATTGTTGTAACTTCGTCAAATGTTAAGATTTACATTGACTGCAGTGAAATACTGGAAAAACCAATTAAGGAGGCTGGCAATATCACAACTGATGGCTATGAAATACTTGGGAAACTTCTAAAAGGCGACCGAAGATCAGCAACAGTAAGCAACAAATATGAATCCTTTCATTATCGCAAGACCTTGAAATTTTTTGAGGAAAGAGTTTAGAGATTCGGGATTATTGGGAAACCAGTGTTGCGTCCAAAGCTTTCAAGTGTCTGTACTGTCAAATCCAATGTACTTAACTGAGAAGTCTGGTCTTTATAGGTTCATGTTCTAGCAGAATTGCAAGAACAAAAATATAGTAGCTGGAAGTTGCACTCAGGTAAATTCAAACAAGAGCAGGCATTTTTTCAACAAGAGCAGACAGTAATTGAGTGCATATACTGTTGATTCTGTATAATTTAAAATAAATGGAGGATTAATTTTTAATGATAATGTCAATAGATTCTGTACCTACCAGCAAAACTAGCTTAACGATCTTTCAAGAGCATTACTTTCTTTTACAGTTAGAAATCCAGAATTTTGACATTGTATGCAGTCCAGTTTGGACTAGCCGAGACAGATGCTGTGATCTCCCTTCTATGGTAAGTATAAATGAACCAGAGGCTATCCAGAAAAATGATATTAACAGTAAATTTAATAATATTACTATTAAGCTGTTATTAAACCTTTTTCTGACAAATCTAAATCACAGTTGCCAGAGCATCTTGTCAATTGCACCTTATTTCAAAGTTTTGTGTCTGAGACAGTAAGGTTGTAAGGCTAGAATTGAGCCCCTTAGAAACAGTGTAAAAAATGTCTGTTATATTTGGATTCCAATGATGTTTCAAATTCTAGGTATTATAAATAGAGAATATATATATATTTATTTATTTAATCTGCTCTTGGAGTGGCATTCAAAAAGTAACTATAGTTTGTCAACACAAGCTGATTATCAAATGCATATAAATACTAGAACAACATTTTGCTTATGCCTCTATTGCTAATGCCTTGTATAGCAGACAGAGAAAATTTGCTAAAAATATCAAAGATCCTGTAGAAACATTTGGAAACTACAGTTTAGCTGAGAGTTTTACTTGGAAACAGGATAATAGAGAATCTTCCTGCTATTGTTTCAGAAAAGTATGCTGCCACTAAGTACATTTCTTTAAAAGGACAGTAATAAGTTGTGATTGAATTTTCAGAGAGATGAAGCAAAGTGCCCAGCTCTTCCAAATGCTTGTACCTGTACTCAAGACAGTGTGGGCCCTCCAGGACCTCCTGGACCAGCTGTAAGTTACCAGCTGTAACTATTCACAATAGAAAAATTTTCTGATGTTTGAACTTGTGGAAGTAGTTTTGTGTTAGTCTGTGGTTTTGTGAAAAAAATATCAGTCAGGGACATAGTTTCTATCAATATATCCTTAACAGCATGGTAATCCACCCCCTTTTCATCAGCTCCTACCACATTTACTTGCTTGTGTGATCTTTTTCTGAATTTCAAGTGTGATTACTGAGATTAACTCCTCATTGTTTGATAGGCTCTGATAGGCCAGATAGACTCTGGCCCAATCTCTTGCACATCATGTACAAGATATTTTTAATGGACTGCAAAAATATTTTTCTTAAATACAAAGTCAAGGTTTCACTCTAAGGAAAGATTTTTTTACTCTGTCAGGGAAATAAATACTTTTTTTTTTTTTTAGGGGGAGGGATAGTAATTTATGGAATAGACATACTCCTATCAGTTATATTCAACCCAGTAGACATTCTTTGAAGCTATCAAAAGTGCTGCATGAGAAATCAAAAGCTCAGTTAAGATGTCTTGCAGTCTTCTAGAGAGGTATTCAGAGATTTTGATGAATATAAATTGAAGTTTATGTCTACAGAGACATAAATCAAAATAATAATTTTTCATGGGCTGAATTGGCAAGGCTGAAGCTCATGTGGTTTCCCTGAGTTCTTGATGCATATTTCATTCTCTTACTTTTTTTAGCAGTGTGATATGTACCCTTCAAAACTTTGAGACTTCACTTAAGAGTTTGTTAAGGAGATAATGCACATAATGCACACTAGTATTATGTACCTTTGTTTTCTGTGTATGAAATACATTTTCTTTCCAAATACTCATTTTAGGGTGGCCCAGGCGCTAAAGGTCCCAGAGGTGAAAGGGGTTTGACTGGATCATCTGTAAGTATGTTTCCCAAAATGCATCTATAAGGATGTTACTATATGCTTACCTGTATGCAAATTTTTATGCTTAGTTTTAGTCTAAGATTGTAAATTAAAAATTTAGTTGAAAATATGCCTTTATGTTACTTATGTGCAGCCTACCTATTTGAGACTATATATCGCAGTCTGTGTAGCCTAAAAGGCAGTGACCACATGTTAGGATACTGGGATTATGTGCATCAGAGTGTTAATATACACTGCAGCATTATTGTTCTCTCTTCTGTACAGAGGGCATGGCAATACTTCTAATTGGCACTGCCAGAGGGCATGTATTGGCCTGAGACTGCCAATATAAATCAGAGAATAGCTTGTGAAAGGGTATGCCTCTTGAACAGCTATTTCCACTGTTCTGAAGTATTAAAATTGTCTCCAGGCTTCTGACTTACCTTAAGTGCCTAACCCAAAGGATTTTGCATTTATGGAATTCAGATGGGATTGTCATTTACAATTTTGTTTTAATTTTCTGCTTTCAGGGACCCCCTGGTCCTCGTGGTGAGACGGGTCCTCCGGGCCCTCAAGGTCCCCCAGGCCCCCAGGGTCCCAATGGGCTGTCAATCCCAGGAGAGCCGGTGAGTGCCCCTTTGGAGTGCCATCAGCAGGCAAAGTGTGGCAGCCAGAGCTCCCCATGGGGATGGGAGTCTTGGGAACAGGGTGGCAGCTTTGCCAGAGCTTTCATTTGTCCCTGCAACGCAGCATTTATTGTGAAACGTGTCTCTTTCTGAAATGAGTCTCTTAATACAAAAGCACTTTCTGTCCTGAATGTTGCATGTGCTTATGGGATTCTAATGAAGGGACAAAGTCTGAGTGCAGTAATGCAAGTTGTGCTACTCTGTTTTCCGTCTTAATGGCTTTTCTGTAGAGTTGCTGGGCATTCCAGTTTAAGGACTCAAAACTATCAAACTGTGGTACAGGAAAATTAGGCATGCAGTATTACTTTGAAGACTTTCTCACAGACTTACATGTTCAACTTCTATTTTCTGGCTTAAATCAGTAGCTAGGGGTTTTCTTGGCAACAGCATCCATATTTTAGCAAGATGCTATTTCTGATTTTATGTGCATGCCTTCAAAGCCAGAATACTGCTTATTAACATTGATAAGTTTCACTATGTTCTGGCTGTTATAGAAGATAGCATGCATAACCCTGCATTTTGAATGTATTAAAGCTGCTTTTGCAGTATTTCAATAAATAATCACCCTAAAAGCAAGAATATGATTTTGATGTTTCCCATTTAGGATTAAATGGAATTTTAATATATATTGGAGCTTTTTTATATAAAGCCTTTGATCAAAATATAAAGAAAGAAGATCAAAATTGTGGAAAAAAGAATTGATGTCTAATTGCATGCTGTGTCATTTTTAATTTGAAAATTGGTTGCCTGCTTCATCTGTAATGGAATTTGGGAATGGAAAATAAAATGTGCTATAGGATAGACATTAGGAACACTTTCTGCTTTGTAAGGACAAAGTTGGATGATTTTGTAGATTATTTTCATGGGTTTTTTTCGGTTATATACTGGGAGGAAAAATTTAATCAAGAAGATCTGGAGGTATCAAACAGCAAGAAAGGAAAAACATTCCTTTTACATGTGTAATACAAAGTAATACACATTCATCACATTCACTTGAAAAAGTCTGAAGAATGAAAACACCAACATTCATGGAATTTCTCATTAGCTAACAAGAATTTAGAGCATTTTTGAGCCATATACTTTTATTTTTTGTATAAATTGTGATCCATATTCTGTCTTTGTTTACAAGTTTTTGATTAGTACCAGTTCTTAATGCTGGATTATCATGCAAGCCACTGAAAAAATAAATACTGCATTGTCAAGTTTAGCTCATGTGGGTTTGGACTGTGCATTTATGCAGCAGTGCTGTAGCATATATGGAAGGCAGTTTTGAAGGAAGCTAGTTTTGAATGGCAACAAATTGCTCTTTATAAGCTCCTACACCTTGTGTCCTGGAAGTGTGATGTATTCTGTGGTCATTTGTGAAAATTATAGGGTCGTCAAGGAATGAAAGGGGATGCTGGCCAGCCTGGACTCCCAGGGCGATCGGTAAGTCAACACTTTGACAAGATAACATCATTTTACACTATTCCTGGTGCAATCTGGCTGCTGGACAGCTGTCTTTGACATCACTTGGAGTTATAGTCTCTTCTCATTCCTCCCTGGGCCACAGTTTTGAAAATACAGTTCTTTTACACTTAGAAATTTGAAATGTAGGTGATTGGAAACCATTTAAAACAGCAAATGTGAAAAAACAGCTGTGTTTTGTCAGGCCAAGTGTCCATCTGGACAGTTGTGAATGTACAATGACAGAATGTTGGATTAGGAAGAGTACTCTGATAATTTCCCAGGAAGATCTCTCATGTTCTTACCACTTGCAGTTAAATGTCTTCCTAAAATAAAGGTGGTAGAACCTTTGCTGAACCATTCTTTAGGAATTTTGCCTAATTATTTTCTACTTTCGTAATTCATATGGCCTTGAGACATTAATTACATGCTTTCTGAAAGAGGAAAACAGTATTAAAGTTCAGTTACAGGCAGGTTTCAGTATTGTAAACTCTACAAGGAAGAGAAAAAATTAGGCTCTTTTTTAATCAGTGAAATTTATAGATAATCTAAAGTCACTGGTATGCGCATGTCATGGCATAATGAATATTCTTTGGTTACAGTATTGTCTTTAATTTTACTGATCATAAAAACGCTATATAAGGAATGGTTAAATGTTGTCGTGGACTTAGTTTCATATATCAGAAAAGGTCAGTCATGGGCCGAGGGCCTTGTATTCTTTATTTCTTTCATTAGTCCTTATAACTCTGAGTAACACACTTTTTGGGAGTAGTAATGTCCTGTAGGAAGTAATGGTGCATGTTAGTGTACAATGAGATGAGACAGAAAGGAGGGAAGAACATATGTACTTGAGATATATGGAATGACACAGTGGTGACGTTTGTTCTGTCATGGACACAATTTCTCACTCTTTCTCCCTCTAGGGAACACCAGGTTTGCCTGGGCCACCTGGACCAGTGGGACCTCCAGGAGAAAGGGTAAGGTTTCCTCAGTTTATGTTCTGAGAAGACCAAGTAATGTCATTTTTTGTGTTTTGTTGGATTTTTCCCCTTCTTTATATATCTTTCAAATTTCAAATGTTTTTTTCAAGAGGAGTCCTTTTATCAGCATTTCTTCTGGAGAGACAAAATCAGAAGGCTGGAAACATCTCAGGCGTGTAAACCTCCCCAGACAGCTATTGGTAGCCAAATAGGTTCTGTAAAAATTGCCCTGTTCCCTGCCCTGACTAGGTTCTCAGCTGCCTTCAGTCATAGAGCAGTATTTCCTCTGGGTAGGGCCCTGCTGTCTTCCCCACATTGTTGATGCTGCAGGGGATCCCTTTTAAACTCTGCTTATCTCAACATCTGGGAGATGTGATATTGGTAAGGAATCTGTCTGTGCCAAACTTACTGTGAAGGTCAGGCTTCCCCCTAAACCTTTGGCTATCAGGAGCTTCTTGGATGGAGAACTCTGAAATGTCTCCCTAATGAAGGGCATGTACACAGGTATCTCATTGTGGAGTTGTTGCAATTCCTTTCTTCTAATTGGAGTCAAGTAAATCTCTTTTGTCGTCACAGTGGAATATCACCTTTAAGATGACCGAAGTAATTATTTGCCTTTACAGTCAAAATTAATAGCTGATATATGCATTTAGAGCTGGCCTTTAGTGGGAATTGATAGCTGGAAATAAAATAGATGACTTTGTGATAGCCAGTTGCCAAAGAGGTTACTCTTGGATTGGTGGGTCATGGACCACCAACATTGACTTGTGAATGCTATGTTGGATTACTGAAATGGGATTTCTCAGCATTCATTCTTGCAGGAAAAATATCTGAGAGGGAGATGATTCTTCACATAAGTATAAGCCTTTGATTGTCCAGTTAAATCGTGAATGAGAGAACAGTGAAAAGAGAGATTTTGCTCCTTTGGAATATAATAATGATTCCTTTTCTTAAAAATATTAAGAAGCATTGATTTAATTTTCAGTTAATCAACAGCAGCTGAACATCTAAAATGTCTGAAGCTCATTGTTCCATATCTGTCTCCAGCATGATTTGTGATAGCTATTTTATAACTTATATTGTGGATAGGTTTTAAAAGAAAGGCCAGTAGTAATCAGGAGTGTTGCAATTTTATAATTTTAAAGACCATTTTTCTCTAATCTTGCTTTTGTTTTTGGGTAGGGTTTCACAGGAAAAGATGGTCCCACAGGTCCCAGAGGCCCACCAGGACCAGCGGTAAATATAATTTTGTCTTTAATATATTCTGAATTAAGAGACCTGAGCCAAGAGAGAGCCTCATTGACATTTTCAATTTCTGACAAATGTGAAATGAATCCTTTGCTCAATCTCCTAAATGGGTCTGAAAAACTCTTGGTGGAAGGTGAGCAGATGAGCAAAGCATATATTCACAAACATTTGTAACAGTGGTTTTGAAACTGATTTCTGCCAGGATAAATAAGGGAAGAACCAGTTTATCTGGTTCCTTAGCCATGATCTTTAAATGTATAGCTAGGTCTTCTGAAACCAATTGGCTTATTACTTGTACACTGGTGAAAACACTCTTTATACAAGTTTTTCTTGACAAGAGTATTTGAGGATTAGTTTTTGCTTACAGAGCTGCTTCATTGTGCTTTGTGGGATCATGCTAGAAAAGAGGCTGGCTGTTAGAGAAAAGCCTGTGTTGGATCAGACAATCTGATGGGCAAGTTGCTGCAGCTCCATGTCACCTGGTCCAACATATAGCAAGTTGGAAGGTCCATTTCCAGAAGGCAGGTGCACACAGAGCACATATTTGCATTACATTATATAGGCAGCAGTCTCTAAGGCAGGGTATTATTTGGGCTGGCCCCACAATTTTCTTTCTCATGTTCCTTTGTGAATAAGCAGATGACCTTTTGTTGCATAATCTGATACTGGTCTTTCAATTTTTGTATTTATCTAGTATCACTAGAATGGCTTATGGTCTTATTGTTGTGGATTTTTACATGGATCACAGATCTGCTAGGTGAACTTAGAAGGCCAAACTGCTTTTAACTGCTTTAGGAATTGGCCATTAAGAATGATACCAAAAACATACACACTCTCTTCATATTTCAGTGTCGAAATGCCTGTTAAACTGTGATTTTATGTAAAAGAACACATTACCAAGAATAAGCAAATTGTTTATTTAATAAAAAAAAATTTCAAGTCTAATATGTATCTAATGTAAAACAACTTGATAGGAACCATTTTCAATATTGCTTTGTACTCAATACAATAACATATTTCTCATTAGCACTTTGGTTATTTATTTCCACAATTCATTTTACATGTCTTCTGTCACAGGGTGCTCCTGGAGTTCCAGGAGTTGCTGGCCCAAGTGGAAAACCAGGGAAGCCAGGAGATCGTGGGACACCAGTAAGATAATGATACACTTAGAGTATCAAATTTAAAATTACAGTCTGTTGATGAACATGAGACTTCTGGTGCATTAAATAGTTGTCTTGCACTTTTGATGGTGGTTAATATAGTGGAGCTGACCTAAAACCACAAGTCTTTTTTAAAAAATAATTTTGTTTTTACAGTATGCTGTTTTGCTGAGTTTAATAGTTGGGGCTGGAAATTGTGGTCTCTGGTTTCCACTAAAAAGATTGTAGGCTGTTATGTGCCAAGACATATATTCATTTCTACACTGCATAAGCATAAAAAAGCCAGGTCAGCAAAATGATTGTAAAATCTTTACATTGGTGCATGTATGTGTAGTAAAAAAGTGATCAACTACTGAAGGTGGACAATCTTTGATAATGTTACGTAATCAGTTCTCCTTTGCAAATGTTTCATTCTTTATACAATGTTATTTTAAAATTATTTAGGAGTGGTTTCTGTGGGTTATTTAAAACTGTTTAAATGCTTCCTGAACAGGAAGAAAGAGCAGGAGGCACTGCCTCCCACCAACACGTTCAGGAGAAACTTAATTTGATTCATTTATAGGATCTCTGAGAAATTATGCTTAAGTCAGGAGTGGAGACAGCAAGCAAAATGAGAAGTCATTCATTACTTGTGAATAATGCAAGGCAGTCATCTAGAATATTCCATTCTGCCTCAATGTAGCTGTATATAAAATTCTGGATAATTTGAAAGAATATGTAGTAGGCTGGGAAACTTTATGGCCATGAAATGGAAGCTCCCAGGAGCACCTGAAAGCTGGGCCATTTTCTCATACACACGTTGAATTCAGTCTGCATTTGCTGGACTATAAATTCCATTTCTCCTTGTAGCAGAGGACATGGAGTGTCTGAGGAAAGTCTTGAAGCTTTCCTGCCTTTAGATACACATTGCTAATGGGATATTCATGCTTGGTTACACATTGAATACACATGGCTGTGGCACAAAGTGTTGTGTTTTGTTTATGAGGGAGCTTTAAATTGTCAGGTGTATATCTGATTTTTCCTTCATCTGGGACAATGATTAGCTGACCCATTTCAGAAACAAAGATCTGCAAGTAAATAATGTGTTTAGAAGGAAATCTGGCTACAATCTCAATTTAAAGGCTTTTGCAAAGCAAGGCAGTCAACTCTTGTCCAAGCACCATGTCTAAATTCTCCTGCACTCTAATTTTTAAGAGTTCCTTTCAATTAGAAATAATTTTTTTTTCCCCTGCAGATATTACACTTTCTTGTAATGGGACACTGCACATCGTATTTACCATTTCTAATGTTTTTAGAACAGATCCCAGCAGGAATTCTGGCTTGTACCTTGCACAGATGTTTTGTCAGATTCCTGGTGGACAGAATTTCAAGGCCTTCCTTTGTTTGCAGTATTACAGTTGCCAAAGGTGCAGCCTGACAGCCAAATGCAACTTGCACTGTCATGAATCATAATTCTGCTTCAGGAGAAAGATAATGAGGCTTCACATTGCCTCAGTTAAATACAAGGAATAAATGATTTTTGACCAGATCCTGCCAGTTTTTTTCCTACCTGAGCAATCTGTATTGCTAGGACTATCAAATGAAAGTCAGAAGACCCCTGCAAACCAGGGGATATTGCATTCCAAGTGAAGGGTATACAGTTACCTGCAAATTATGAGCAGCCTTGGTGTTAAGAAGTTACTCCCAGTGAATGTAGTCAGCTGGAGCTCCTTCCTGATGTATTCAATACCACTAATGTGCTAAGCTGAGGCAGACCACACTGTAAACATTTCTCTACCTCACTGTGTACTTATACTAGAACAAGTATATCCTAGAAGTGTTAACTGAATTTTCAAGGAAATAGGAAATTTGGCTTTTTGGTGTGCTTACAAGTACCTCCTAGAGAAACTTAGGTGTTTTTTCCAGTGTAGCAACAAAATGACTCAAAAAGGAACTGTAAGACAGCAAATGAGCTGGTAATTTATTGAGAACTGTGTGCAGGGTATCCTAGAGGAGACAAAAATATCTATCGTTTGTCTGGTCTGAGAGTGAGAATTCCATAGTTGTTTACACACATATCATAAGGAAACAACCATCAACAGTAAGAAAGATTCATTAAACTAGAAAAGGAAATTGGTTCAAGAAGAAATGGATATGTTTTCTATGAATAAATATAATGGGAAATAGGAGATGTTGGACTATTAGAGAAGAAAAGTTCCAGTACTTATTGTTTTATAGGTGTGAGACTGAAAACAGTAATGATAGGTAGGCAGACTAAGATGTGTTAAGGTAGAGCTGTCCTGTTTATAAAACAGACTCTGACAACAAGGTCTCACTTTGTTGATTTAGATGGTTCCTGGGAAAAAAATGCAAGGCATTTAAATTTAATAACTAAGGTGCTATTAAACTGATGCCTCCAGGACCAAATAAACTGTGAAAACCTTTCAAGGCTAGTCCAAGTCTGTTGTGAGCTTCATGCAGGTTTTGAGAATTTTGCGTTCTCTGCTGCCATGTGTTCACTGCTCTTGCATCCATCTATGCAGATGTCCTAGATGAAGTCTCAAAAAGGCTCTGCTTTGGGAGCAATGAGCTGGTGGTTCTTGAGGGAAGCAAACATTCTTTTGGGAAAAACAATTGAGCACATTATCTTTAAAAGTAAAAATAGCAAAACTTCCTTTGTTTTGTCCTCCTTCAGCAGTAGAACTATGCTGGAGCCCCAGCCTTCATCCCACAGCTCAGAAAAATCCCACATGCAGCATAAACCAGCTTTTCCTTGCACTGACCCCAAGTGACTCCCTCTTTGCAGAATATCAACAAAATAGAATGCCAGCAGCAGCTGCTGTTTCTCAAAATGCTGTCAAGCAATTGGCTAAACAGCACTTTTTTGTCTATTAAAAGAAAATAAACTGAAATTTAAGAGGCATATAACCAAGTGGGAGGAAGATGCATATAGTAACTCAGTAATTGCAGTTGTAATTATTTTTTGGAAAATTTGTTTCTAAAATATCAGGTGGAAAATGCACTTTATTGTTAACATGGCCAGTCAGCCTCTTATCTTCAAATTTTAAAATAAAACAAGAAGGTACTACAAGTATATACACAGCAGATAATTTCAAAGGAGTATGCAGAAAATAGAAAAATTGGCAAGTTTCAAACAGAAAGAGAAGCATGAATAGTTTTTTACCATTGTTTCCCCCATATTTTCATGTAATAGGCTAGTACATTAAAAAAACCTACAGTTCTGTTCAATGGATAGTTCAGGTAGGTGTAATAGTTTATAAATGAGACATTAATGTCTGTTTATTTTGGAATCAAACAAAGGGTTTTTTAAGGGTTTTTTTAGAGCTTCAGTACATCGTCATTTACCACAATGATAATTACTGGAGAGTGACAGACAGAAATGTCATATTTTCCTGATGGTTTTAGTTGTTACCATTTATTTATGGTTTGGCATTTACAAGTCCATAGTCTGTTTCAGCATATGCCTATAATAAGCTAAAACTGAAAGACAGACGTCTCCCCATGGACTTCACAGAGTAAGAAAAATATAGATGAAAAACAAGGGACGGAAGGGAAAGGATATTCATCAGCTTCATGGGTATATTTTATATGTATTAGCAGCTGCCTCATTGGTGGCATAATTTATTCCAATGGCACATTTATGGTGTCACCATTCTAAATCTTTCATTTGAGTCTGTACAATTAATTTTTCAAGAACGATCTGTTATTCGTGATGCAAATGTACCATATGACAACTGCTTAACTCGGTGATGGATGAACTGTCTCATATTTTCTGTGGCATGTCATGGGGTAGGTGTGTGCAGCTCTGCAGCAGAGAAGCTCAGAGACCACACTAAGTTCACACCCTGATTTACCCCAAGGGTGTTTGTCTGCCCAAGCCCTTGACAGAAATCTGTGAAACAGCGTCGCCACATTCGAGAGGTGTCTGCTGTGACCTCAGTGGAATGATTTGGAGTTTCGTGTTGTTGAAATTAATTGCGGGCACTGTAGGAATGTTATGAGAAACAGCTGCAGCCCACACTTGGCCTTTGCTTTGTTAATGGTGATAAATAAATTCCTTAAAGAAATACTACAGTGTAAAAAGCGGTAACCCAGGATGTGTGTGTTACTATGTGGAGACCCATGCAGAGCAGCAGATGACCAAACTTATCTTTCACCCTTGAAATATGACTTGTATTCAAGTAATAATTTAGGCTAGAAATGAAAATCTGTGTGAACTCATGCTAGCTCCATCATTATTACTGATGTTTTTCATATACACATACAGATATAAAAATTAGAATCAGTCCTTCTAGGTTTGCTTCTCACATAGTACTCTTGAAAACTGAAAACCCTACAACCACTAAACTATTCAAAGGAAAATGGAAAGTGCTGTTAGAGAAAAGTTGGCAGATGCTAGTAATAATAAAGGAGCTCAACCTAAGACTTCTATGAGACATTTTTAAGACTAGAAATGGTTGAGAATTAAGAGGGAAGCTGTTGTTATAAATAGAATAAACACTCTCTCCATGTTATGTGTAGTCTCTGCATAACTCTATTTCACTTAATACAGAATCCTTTTCATAAGGATTCAAGAAGACAACTACCCTTCCTTGACATGTGTTATTTTTCCTAACAAACCTTCTGTAATAAGTTGTCTTAAAACTAAACAGTCATATATAACTCTACAAGACCATTGACCATTTACAGAAATATGATGCCACAAATTCAACTTTGAAATTCACAGTGTGATCCAAATGTCAGAATGCATCCCTTTTTCGGTCCTACTTTGAATTTTTCCTTCAGATCTTTTTATTTTGCATCTATTAGTGTGTTTGATAACAGACAAAATATCATTGTTTCTCTACTCTTTTCTGGAACCTGTGTTAGCATCTCTGAAATGAAATGTTCAAGGAGAACCAGATCTTTCTTCTTTCTGGAGTCAAAACTTTTTCTAGAATTACATGTCTCAAACTTACAATTGGGGTGAAATAACATAATCCTCCAGTTGCTTAATTTTTATTTATTTAATTTTAGGGTGCACCTGGAATGAAGGGAGAAAAAGGTGACAGAGTAAGTCTGCTTAAAATTCAATCCTTCTCATAATTTTAAAATTAAACACTGTGTCTTTAAAAGTACAGACACTAATGAAACACTTATTTTGCATTTGATTATTTAGGGTGATATTGCTTCTCAAAACATGATGCGAGCAGTTGCAAGACAAGTTTGTGAACAACTGATAAATGGTAAACAGTGTTGCTTACTTTGTATCCCATGCAAGTAATTAACTGCTTAAAAAGAGAAAACAATGGTTTAAATTTGAAGTGACGCATATTGCCACAGAGCCAAGCAACAGCTTGACCAATCTGATAGCTGCCCAATGCAAATGATTTGGTAAAAAAAGGTAGCAGCAAATTTTTGCCAGATCCAGAGGCTAGCTTGATAAGCACAGAATAACAGAATAAACTGAGTTGGAACTAATCTGTGACCTTTGGAAATACACATGCAATTCTAACATTCACCCTTAAAGGGTGAAGTTCCCTTTGTCATTTTGGTCCAGAATTGCTTCATCTTTGCAATGAAATCAGCATATATTTTCTCATTCAGCATGTCTTATCTTCAAGAGAAGGGAATCAGTAAGAAAAAGGATGCTTTAATGCAGGTACTTTGCCAGCAGGGAAAGACAGATGAGTGTTGGGTAAATACTGTGCACAGAATCAGTGGTGATAGGCAAGTAGAAACAATATTTATTTGGAAAAGGACTTCAAATTGAATTTCAGTCCTCTACTGCCACATAGTGCAGATCTGCAGCCCATGAAGTTGCTCTCTAGAGAGGCTTTCTCTCTAGAGAAAGTGCTTTTGCTATCAGTAGATCTGCCAAGAAAGACAGAGGCAAAGTGGTTTTTAATATTGTATCTATTACAAGGGTTAGTGCTGACTGAGGAAAACAGATATACCTTTTGGATCATTAAGAGTGCTTGTGTACAGGGAGGAGGACAGTACGTCCTTTAAAATGTCTGTGATGGCTGCTAATAAAAACGTCTGTTAGTTAGCCGTCACAGAAGTAAAGTACATTTGCGAATGTGTTAGGCTTATGAATAAGGATATCATGTCCAAGATCTTTTAACATTTGACAGAGTGTCCCAACCTTATTTGATTCCTGTTCAGCTGATCTCTTCAGTGTTGTGATGGGACTGACACACTATACCAATCAGATGTGTCTCTCCATTAAGGCTTCCTTCCTGCATAGTTTCAAAACGGTGTTGCTTTTCTTCACACATCCTTTTTTTGGAAAGGAAATTTGCCCATATGCAGAAGTTATATAGGTACAAGCCTGTGCATCCTAAAGGCTTAAGAAAATGTCTTCATCGACTGTGCTGCTAACTCTAAACATGAATAATTTATGTTGCCTGTGGTATATGCAGAGGTCTGAAAGTACGTAGAAATATGATACCACAGTTTTAGAAGTTGAGCAAATCCTTTCTGCTCTTCAGAGTAAAAACAACCTCTAAATAGAACTCCAAAAGCAAGAGTGTTGTAAAAAAATTCCTCTTTTTTGATTTTAATAGTCCTATGATAACTTTTTAAATGCCATTGGCTTCCAGAAGCTCCCTTATGTTTCCTCCCTGACCCTCTACCTTTGTCATTTATGTTCTCCTTATCAGACATTAATCTTAAGTCTTTCTAATTAATCTGTACTAATTTCTTGAATGGGAACAAGAATAGGATTTAATTAAGAGAGATAATATTTTATTCCTTCCCACTCTGATGAAAGATTTTCACTCATTTCACATTTTTATTTTCTTTTGAAGGTCAAATGAGCCGGTTCAATCAAATGCTGAATCAAATCCCGAATGATTATTATTCAAACCGAAACCAGCCAGGGCCACCTGGTCCACCTGGTCCCCCAGGAGCTGCTGGGACAAGAGGAGAACCTGGACCTGGAGGAAGACCAGGATTCCCAGGACCTCCTGGGGTTCAAGGACCACCTGGTGAAAGAGGTGAATAAATTCCAAGGCAGCTGTACTGTGGACAGCCAGAGGGGCATCTGCTCCCTTTGCTATGTCAGACTAGGAAGCCCTGCTAGGCCAGTTGGATTGCCTGAGGGACACTGGTGTACTGGAGGACAAGGTTAACTAGATCAGTGTTTTCCTGTCTCTCTCTTGCTCAGGTTTCATGAAATACAAATCGGTATAATGTTTTGGCTGTTGTCTGAGACATCCGCATAATATCCCAGGAAAGCAAATGTTCTCAGATCTCTTCTGGCACTAAACAGCTGCATGTTGAAAGGCTGTTTGGAGTAACACAACCCTTTGCAAAATAGAACACTGATTAAGAGAGAAAATGAGTCATTATCAAGTATAAAATATAGGACTTTAAAGAATTAGATCAACATCCTTAGCTCTTTACGTTCTGAGGGAGGGAAGCAACAGAACTGAATGTGAACCTATGGGTAAACCTACTGTATATCACTGCAATCACAGGGAGTGTCTGTAGTGTACTATTTTGCAGCCTTTGCTTATTTCCACTAATCCACTATAGCATAGACTCAAGTGCTGTGTTTTCTAGGATATATTTTATACACTCTTTTACAAAGGCTAAATAAATCAAGGAATTGAGAAGAATTTCTGAAACTTTTTTCATTACAACTGTTCCTAAGAAAGTGTAAGCCACTCTTTATAGCAGAAGTATGCAAGACTGAAAATACCTTCCTGAGTAGTTTAAAATAAGATTCTGTGCTGTTTCAGTATCTCAAAGCTTTTCTGTGTCTAAGAGAGTTTGTTCATGCTGTTACATCTACATCTTATTTTATTCTTGGGTTACTATATTTATATCCAAATTATTTTCCAAAATTTACATTTGGACATCTGTAGAACATAAATTTTAACCACTCTTGTTGCATTAAGTCATGGGAAGTAAATATTAGTGTCAGTGAGAGAGTGTGAAGAAATATCTGTTGATGTGGTTTCCTTTCTTTGATTTTCATTGCCTTTTTATTATTCTGTAGGAATCCCTGGAGAGAAGGGTGAAAGAGGGACTGGATCCCAAGGACCACGAGGTTTGCCAGGACCACCTGGTAAATACTTTTTGTTTAATCAGATTACAGAAAAGTAGGAGAAAAGCAAGCATTTCTTAATAGAGAATCAGACTAGATATTGTGAATGAACACCCTTTGCTCACTTCATGTTTTTTGACATGTATTAGAGTTTAATAAATTTGTAGGAAACCACCACAAAAATTGCAAATTAGAAAGATTTCTGGACATGGCAAGTAAGTATTTATCTTTTAATTTAGTCATATGGCATGCTTGCTAATGTGAAAATGTGTTTCATGAAAATACATAGTCCAAATATGGGAGACATATTTTTCATAAATCTTATCAGATGATACTTTTGTAGTACCTAGTTTTTTGGGTTTTTTTCACTTGTTGGACTACAGAATGCTCCCACATGCAGAGTTTCTGGATAATAGATGATTCAATTATTAGTTTTGGGTTTGCATTATGAAATTTTGTTTATGTCTTGGCATAAATCAACTGCATCACTTGTTTCTGCTTGCAGTTTACTAGTATAAAATGGCTTTTCACTATAGAAACCATAATATGCTTGCAGCAAATTATAGCCCCAGTTACTTGAAGCTTTACTTTTCTTCTAATCATAATAAGACTGGTTCCAAAAAAAACATTACCTCATCTATCCTGGGGCTACTGGGCAATATAACTGATGCCCTCCTATGTTTTAATTGAAATCCATTGTGCTTATCTAATCTAGTAGTTTCCCTTGAGATCATCATATCTTACACAAAGGGGAAATTAACCAGAGAATACATTGATGTTTCTTACTTGGCTCAAACCTTACTAAATTAGTTTCTAAGAATAAATACTTAAATAAGCCACACACAGGGAACCAATACATGATGAGTCACATTTCTAGATTTCTTTTGTTTTTCTTCTTCTTGACCCCCTATAGCAACAAAGTGTGAGTGCTTTCTCACCAAAGACAGCCTGGGCTGTGTAGTCTAGACTAAAGTGTTAGCAGTTTTATCAAGATGGCTCTCAAAGAAAACAGCCTCCTAACCTCTCAATTCTAAAATCAGGTCCACAAGGAGAATCTAGAACTGGTCCACCAGGTTCCACAGGATCACGAGGACCGCCAGGGCCGCCTGGCCGACCTGGAAATGCGGGTATTCGGGGTCCCCCAGGGCCACCAGGATATTGTGATTCATCCCAGTGTGCTAGCATCCCTTACAATGGCCAAGGATTCCCAGGTAGGTTATGAACAGCTTAACCTTGCCCTAAATAGCCTTCAGAGATGTGGCTGTGCATATTGAGCTGCTTTACAAGAGACAGTCCTGCTAGTCTGAACACACCACGTCAGGAGGAGATGGTTGCAGTGAGCAGGCCTGCCCCATTGCAATGTGCTGGTGGATGAGCAGCCATTTAGGCGTTGGTGTAGGATTACTTGATGTTATGCATGGCTTGTTTTAAATAGGAAGTAGTGAGTAAATAATGCAGGCTTTTGGGGTTTTTTTTGTAATGTAGATGGTTACTAGCTGGTAGTGTTGCTCATAGGATTTAAGTGACCAATTTCTTCTCTTCTTTTTCCCCCTCTATCACCACCCCTTCCAATCGTCTTCAGAACAAGGTTGAATTCTCCATGTTTCTCTTGAAAAATAAAAGGAATGCTGTGTTTGGCAGTTTCCATGTGCCTCTTTTTGAGCCATGTCAGGATTATTTATACAAAATTGATTCCTGAAATAAAAATTTTCCACAAAGGAAATCCATTTGGTGATAACAGTGCAGACAACTGAAAAGCACCACTGTCCTACAATATCAACCAAGTTAAACAACATGGAATCTCTTATTAGCCTTGAGTCATATAAGCCTTCCACTTTGTGATGTAGCTCAAAGCAGTAGGCTGCTTCTGGAACGAGAATGAAGGGTCACAGTGACCACCAATTTTTGACTGGAAAGATTCTAATATATTTTAACATGGGGATCCTGCAGGACCATAGTATTGTTAACAAATTAATATGTATGCCTTGCCAGATCTCAAAATTAGTGTATGCGATACTACTATTGGATATGGTTTGCTGTTAGTGTAATTGTGCATGTATTCATGAAAAGAAAATGAAAAGAAAATATATATATATATGTACACACTTGCAGACTCAGTGATACTGGTTAAAGAGCCAGGTGTTGTTCAGATCTTACAAAAAATTCTTATTTAAATGAAAAAAATAAAGGAAATTGTACTTGTGATTCAGCAGTGTTCTTTCTAGAAAGCAGCTATGTATACATATATAAATATATGCCATATATAATATATGCCTGTTATGTATTTAGTTGGATGAAAGTATGTTTTTGCACATCAGATGGACTTTTTAAAAGACTAACATCATCTTTGACCTGTTTCAGGTTTCGGCTAACACATTTTCTAAGTCGCCAGTGCTGCTTACAGTTTGAATACATGAAAATCCTGTTTCTGAGATGTTTGCGCACGTGCTTAATAGAAAATGAGTCCGTATGGATATTTCACCACGGATATGGTTCTTGAACCATGTTGACCTCATAGAACGGGGAGATACTTTTACTAACACAACTCATGAATGAGATAAAGGACAGTGACGTCAATTTATTAAGCCTATTGCATTTCAATAATAAAATAGACAGTCTTTCTTTTTTAAAAAAGACCTAGACCATCAAAAACCTCAGTGGCGAAGGAGGCTTGTAAAACTACTAACCAGCAAAGGTAATGCCATTAGAAGAGAGACAAATTTAACCTGGAAAATGAGAAATAACTTATGTAAATAGTAAACTAATTGTGGCTTGTAGATGATTTGTATGGGACTGTATCCACTAAAATCTGTTAACAACTCTAAGTGATACTTTTGCATAAAAGCCTGCTGCTGCTTGCTGTATGCCAGAATAACATCTTTGAAAACTTATGAAACCTACCTGTCTGTTTCTTGTTACCAACATGTCTGAATTGGAGCATATACCTTTTCTTATGTGTAATCTTGTTGGATCTGTAACTGCAGTTATAAATACCAAAGTTTTATAATAATTTTTCTTCTGTTTTGCTGTAGTTTTTGGTGTTCCTGAAGCACCAGCTGTAACTCGGTTTGTTACGAGGAACAGCACGACAAAATGACATGTACTGTATATTTCCGCTGGTGATAGTTATGTCTACACTTACTTTCCCATTCTCAGAGAAAATTAGTATATGACAAACCCATCTCTTCATTTTTACCTGCTCCGTGTCTTCTAATAATTATGCAGTTTAAAATAAAGCCCAATGCTTAGATTTACTGAAGTAGCTGTAAAATAGTAATTTTATTTGATTTTCTTGTTTTTTTTGTTTTTTTAAATAGTTTTACCATGATTTGTCCCTTGCTTAATTTATGACTCTTTCTGCACTGTTTTGTCTATTATAAATACAAAGCCTTTCAAGTTGAATTTTAAACCTTTTATTATTTTACTGCCAAAAAGCATTCATGAGCAAAACTGAGAAATACCCCCAGTGAAATAATTATTTATGTATTTATTATATGAAAATATGGTTGAACTAACATTATGTAGACAGACTAACTTTCATTGCATATGTGGATTCAAAGACATGCGATAACTATTATGTTCAATCGGACAACTATTTTCAACCAGAACCATACGTGCCTGAAAGTGGACCCTATCAGCCTGAAGGTGAACCCTTTATAGTACCTATGGAGTCAGAAAGGAGAGAGGACGAGTATGAGGACTATGGAGTTGAAATGCATTCACCAGAATACCCTGAGCACATGCGCTGGAAAAGATCACTGTCAAGAAATGCAAAAACAAAACAGTAAAAGATCTGTGTCTTGTTTTGGGGGGTTTTTTTGGTTGTTTTTTGTTTTGTTTTGTTTTGTTTTGTTTTGTTTTGTTGCTGTGCTTGCATTTGCAGATACACACAGGGAGAGTGCATCATTCCCTTTGCAATATGGCTTTCTGGTCTTTTCATATCAGACGCACCCCTGTTTTGTATCTCGCTTATGTGGGGATAGCAAGGTGTGTACCCAAACACTTCATGTTGCTCTGGAAATGCTTGTAAAATACTGTTGCTTATAGCAGTTGCATACAGATTAAAGTGTGCATTCAGTTATCCCAGGTGCTGCCTTTTCATTGAAATGTAAAAACAGATACATTAAAAAAAAAGAAGAAAACCGTAAAACCAAAACAAAAATAACCGCAGAGCTGTTGCAAATTTTCTAAGGACTGTCTGCTTTAGCTCTAAATTTTTCTTCTTTTTCAAATGCATGTTTTCAGTTCAGTCAGATCACAGGTCTGCAATACCTAGTTAAAAAGAACCAAAGATTTCTCTCTCCTTCCAGTATCATCATAATTGTCTTCTATTCTGAGTTACAATCTGCAGAGCATATGCTGCTCTTATACATCTCCTCTAAATACCACAAACATTAAGTAGCTGAAATAATTGTATCAACTGGATACAGTTTAACAATGCCTGAAATCTCCTTGTTTGTAGACACAATTACATTTATGCCAAATTGCAGTCAATCCTGCAGAGATGGAATTGCATGTTTATGTTGTATATTTAGTATGGATTTTTTTTTCAGAATACAACGTTTCTTAGTTACCAAAAGCAGTTGGAAATTGTTTGCAAGACTATGGATATAGAATTGCTGCTTTTATATTTTAACTGCAAATTGTGAATTTCACTGCCTTATATTATTTATTTCTGAAATGAAAGAGGCATTTTTCAATAAAACTACTGAAAATGTATGAGTCTATTCATTATTTCAAAGGCATTGTGGGACTGATATACTTGTAATGTATTAGTGTTATTTAATCAATAATCTGGAAGTACCAAAAATCAATTGGGATGGGAATGTTTTAATAGGTATTTGGGCTGTAGTGGTGGGATGAAAGCAGAAGATGCCTCCTCTCTCTGAGGTATGAAGAACTTTTAGGAAATTCGGTCTGCTAAGCTTTTGGTGAGGAAAATGAGATCAGGTGTGAGGATTAATTGCTGTCTTTTGGGGGATTTCTGGTGGGTGACTGCTGCCAGGGGAGAGGATTTTCCACCTGAGGAACTACTTGAACTGCAGACAGTGCTTAAGGCTATGCAGCCTCAGATTGCTGGAGTGCTGTGAGCATTGTGGCAGCACTGCCATTGGTAAATAGCTCGCTCAAGGAAGAGGGGCGTGCTGTCTGCCCAGTTCCATCCTTCTGGGAGAGCAGGAGAGCAGGAGAGCTGGTTCCTCCCTGCTTGGGAGGTCTTCTGTGCTCACATGAGCCCTGATAATGGTGGTGGTTGTGATGGAGCCCTACCTGCAGAGGGTGATAAGAGTGATTTGGGGAAGAACAACAATGGGCCAGAAGAATTACTTGATAACTGAGGAGGAGAGGGTGGACTGGTGGTGATCTTTCTTTTCCACGGATCTCAACTATCTTCCTGAAAAGTAGAAGTGGCTTTTCCCCTAGGACCTGGAATAAAGCCTTCTGGCATAACTAGGAAAGCAGGAGCTATGTTTCTTAAGATCATGCAAGACATCTGTCACAGAAGTGAAGCTAGACGTGCAGGCTGGCTTCCTGATCACTGAATCTTACTCTGCACTGGAAGCTGCATGGCAAATTTTAGTGTCTACAAATGGAAATTACACAACTCCATAGACTGCCTGACTGGTTATCAGTGAAATGAAATAAAAACAAAAGGGATTTCAAAGAGGGATCCTGATTATATCCATATGTCTTTTAGACTGTAAGAGACTAATACTGGGTTGAACTGAGGAAGGAGAATCAAAGCGATTAATTCTTTATGCTTTTTTTCTAAGTGTTGAGAATTGAGTTCTGTAGTTCTGCAGAACATACTCTGCAGTTTCATGTACAATAAAGGCATGTGCCAGGAAGAAAAAGCAAAAGATACTGGTAGAAATTTGGAGAAGTGATTAAAAGGCTTATCTGAATTGTATTTAAAAACAATGACATCTTCCATTGGTCTCCCGTCTGTATTTTTCTACCATTGTCTCTAGGACAAGTTTAACTAGATGCCCATGTCTTCATTTAAAGGATTTTTTTCTATCCTCTAAACAGAAAATCTTACCTTTTTTAAAGCAAATACTTTAAATTATTTTTTATTTTTTCACAAAGTACACCAAATGCCTGACAAGGATGCCTCACATTTTTTTGTGTTCTTTATTAATATGAATCCTAATAGAGATGCCACTATTTGATTATTTGGTGGCCTGAAATATTTAAACATGCAATGAAACCTGAGCTTATTGGTAGTCAATACATTTTTAACGCCAAAATTCTGCTCAGAGATCCACAAGTTAGATGTAAGCTCTAGGTTGTGGGCTCCCTACAGGCGCAGAATTGCAGAGTATGAGTTGTGACCATCTGGTATTTGAGACAAGTGCTGATAAGCATTTATGTTTCATTTAAAAATCCCCATAATCCCTGAAACTGGTTAATATCTCTTTCACCTGTTTGACGAGTCAGATTTCTGACTACATTTTGAAGCAAAAAGAACTTTCATTGGCCCATCCAGAATACGAAAAAAATGCTTTAGATGCTTGGGCAGCTTGTAAACGAGCGTTTACTGTTTGAGGCAACAAGGAAGAAAACTTATTTCCAGGAATTCTCAGGGGAACGACTAAGGAGGTGGTAGGGGTACTGATGACACTTCTGGGAAAGCTGTTGTGAAGGTGAGCCAAAGAAATACTGGAAAAATACAGTTTCAATGCAAATACAAACAAATTTCAGTTCCTGAATATCTCATGTACAGCTGAGCAGTTTACATAGTCTGGAAGTTTGAAAGAAAAGTTGTTTGAAAGCCTAATTTAAATAACATACACATTTCCTTTCACTTTGGCAAAAGCTGTGTATACAAACCAGCAGGTGGGAAAGGGCTACTGCTTCCTTGAAATCAGTATGAAGCACTTGATAGGCTGAGGGAATCTCCTCAGACTCTGTAAGTACCTCAGGAGAGGGTGTCAAGAGGAGGTTTCCAGGCTCTGCTCAGTGGTGCCAAGCAACAGGACAAGAGGCAATGGGCATAAACTGTTGTTCAGGAAGTTCCATCTGAATATGAGGTAGAACTTTACTTGTGAATGACTGAGCACTGGAACAGATTTCCCAGAGAGGGTGTGGAGTCGCCCTCACTGGAGTTATTCAAGAAACATCTGGATACAATTCTGTGCCATGTGCTCTGGGATGACCCTGCTTGTGCAGGGAGGTTGGACCAGATGACCTACTGTGATCCCTTTCAAACTTACCCATTCTGTGATTCTGTGATTTTGTGACTCATTGTTTGCAGAGAGGAGCTTAATAAAGACAGTCTTTGTTCCACCAGCCCCTGCTCAGAGAGCAAGCTCTTTGCATTTCTGATAGCATGGACAACAAAACAGAAAAAATACCCAGACAATGTTACTGATTTATGGAGGCTAAATATTGTGGTAATGCATCACTGCTGAAATCTTTGTGCAATAGTGGGCAAATATGGAGCAAAGGAAAGGATGTGAGACTGCTGTCCTTCATTTTTGCTTTTGCTGTGGTTTTGCAGTAGCGTGTTGAATGCCCTAATGCTGATTGCGCAGAGAGACTTAGAAGAAGATAAAGGGAAAATAACTGATTTGGCCAGACACAAAAGGTTTCAAAAACAACACAAGCAGTTGATCTTTGTTCCCATGCCGGCCCCTCTTTGTGTTAAAAAGAGTAAAATATATACATATTATTGATAAATTGATCAGTCTCTATAGATCTTAAAGGCAATAATTCTTATTAGCAAGTTTCAAAAATATATTCTTCTGTGGAAAACACATTAAAGAAGGCACATAAACCTTGAGGTTGTCCCTTGCTGTTATGAAGTGAAATGTGTTGGCATTTTTTGACTGCAGCTCAGACCACAGCTACGAATGGGAAAACATTTTGGAAAGATGTGGCACTTAGAGAACATAAATTGTTTTCATGTTATTTTTTAACTAAGAATCAACTCCTTTTTGGTTTTTTTTTTGTTTGTTTGTTTTTTTTTTTTTGATGTACCATTGAACATATTGATAGGAAGGCAGTTGTATTTCTGGTCTTCAAAGTAATAAAGAACATACAAGCTTACAGCCACCAAGAAAACACAGCTTCTAATAAAGCTATATTTCCTTCAGTATCCTGCAGAAGGTCTCACAGTTTTGCTTAATTGTTTGGTCAAAAATGCTTACTGATCACTTTCACATTCTGGAAAAGGAGTTGAGGATTAAAAGAAATTCTCTTGAATGCTTCTCCAGATCTGGAAATTTCTTAGATGACACTCAGCTAGGAAGAATAGAATACAACAGTAATTTTAGGGCTGATACACTCTTGGCATCCGAAAAAAAAATGCTCAGTTGTGTTTTAATTGATTTATGCTTATTATGTTTCCACCTTGTTTTTGTTCTTTTGTGCAATCATTGAGTTAATTGTGACAGTTACACCTCAAAGAGTGATTGTGAAATTCTCTTGCATGATCAACTATGTTTTTCCCACCAGATTTAGTGAGGTTGCATTTGTAGTTCTGCTTTGAGTGAACAAATCCATTCCCTAAGCTTGGAGATTAAGAAAGCCCTTATTAATCAGAGATTTGCTTTTAGATGAGGAAATGCAGCAAGACTGTATTGAGTTGTCACATGAGCACTGGTCTCAGTTACATTTCAAAGTGTCAGCTTTCTGGTTATGAATTTCTTCATCCTTGAACACTCCTGTTTATTTCTGAATTGTTTGTAAAGAATGGTTTTGTGCCCAGTTTGACTCCCCCATCTATCATTCCTCTATGGGCAGTCCAGGATGTCTTGAGGTTTTTATTCATTGACACCATACATTTTCTTTATGAAGTTCATATTTATTACTTCCTGGGCTGATCCAAGCTACTCTCTGGATTTTCAAGAGTTCCAAATGTTTTAAGAAGATGACATTTCTGGGTGCTTACTTTGAGACGGCCATTGATCTCTGAGTTTCAGAAAGCAATATGACCCTAGTGACTCATCCTCTTTAACCAGCCTTGAATTATCTTCCAAGTCACTACAAAGATTATTTTTATAATATTAAATATTGAACAAATCAATGAAAATGAGACAGAGAATAAATAAAATTCTTTCTGTTTCTCATTTTCAGAGCATGTTATCCTTGTAAAGTTCTGAACCTAAAAATACTGAAGGAGATGTACTTTCTTCCTTCATCTGTAATGAAAGTAGAAAAGCTTCAGATATACAGGAAATACCAGAAAGAAGAAAATAAAAGCTGTCTCTTTTTCCATTAGAGAAGGAATACATCTAGGGCCTACTGACATGAACTTCACTAGAAGTACTGGTCTCTGGGCAAAAAACAGAACTCCAGCATTGTGGAATAAAAGTATTCCTGTCTAGGATAAACAGAAATATATAAAACTGATAAATACCTTGAGTAATACTGGTTTCGCAGTTGCCAAACTGAAAAACAAAGGAGAGACATTTATCAGTTTTAGTGCACTAATGTTTATGCCTCGTAGCAACCTCTACTGGAAAATTGCAACACTTTATTCAGTGTTTGCAGCTTTGGGGTCTGTTCACGGCAATGAACAGAGCAAAGTAACTAAAATTACTGTGCACTGTACAGGAGCATTTTTGTCTCTCATGCCATGCCAACACCTCGTGCCTAGCACGGTGTTCCTTCCCTTCTTCCATGCCCTCTTTCCTTCCTGAAGCTTACGTGCTGTTCCCCACTATGGATCCTGCCTGTTTATCTCCAGGAAGTGTGAAGGATGAGGACACGTTGCAGCTGGTTCACCTGAGGAACACCAAGGTGGTCCAGAGGCTGGAGCACTTGGTGGCTGCAAGAATTGGGCTTGTTTAGCCTGGCAAAGCAAAGTCTGACAAGCAGGGATCCCTCTGCTCTCTTCCACCCTCTTTGCCTTCCTGCTATTCCAAGCATTTGTTTTTCTGGCAGAATATGAACAAAAGATTAGGAAAGTCTCTAAGATTCCTGAATCATGTACTCTATGTGACTTGCATTTTATTATAACTGATCTTGCTCCAGAACTCCAAAGCAAGGGTTTGGACACAGAGTTTTAGTGTTTCTTATAGCTGACACTTGTGTAAGTATTGGCCTTTCCAAGTCTTCCTGTATCTTTTTGTATCTCTGTATCTCTTCCAGCTTTTACACTCCTGTTGTGATAGATTAACAAGTGGGAAGTTTTCTGGGTAGATTATATTATTTTCTTCTCATAAGTAGTTTTGCATAGTTGTCAGCTGTGAAGTAAGATGGTTCAATATAAGTAATTTGGGTTTTTAACCCAAATCTATTACTTCTATGCAATTCTAAACAACAAATGTACTCTTTTGGTACACTGGAAAACAGTGAAAAATAATGTTCTTTTAACTATAGTGGCTTTTAATCTTAATATTATTTTGCATTATGGGTAAATAAGCAAAGATATAAAACCATAAACAAGGTTTGAATAGAAAGCAGGAATCCTGGCCCAGAATCCATTCTTAGATGTTTATCCTTTAATTTTCAATTCCAGAAACCCTGTTCATGTGAAAAATGTCAACATAACATCAAATAAAGGGTAATCTGCAGACTTGTTTTCTTTGGCAATTCCTCAGAATACCATGAATACTCTCTGTTGTTATTTGACAATGCCCTTGTGTGCAGTATGTTTGACAGAAAATGTCTGTAAACTGTAAAATCCCATTCAGTGCATCCTCTAAGGTAGTATCCTGCAGTTATATTTCTCAGTCTCCTGCACTCATCTCTTTTCAGTAGCAACAAAAGTCAAAAGAGCGTCAAACATTTCTTATATCTGTCCAGTTTCTCAAATATGTGTCTGAAAGATAAGTCTTCCTTTTATGGCACTTCCCCATAAGTGAGGCAAGAAATTTCCTAGTGAAATAGGAAGCTTTCAGAAATTGAAGACAAAGATGTTTAAATATATAGTAAAGACCAAAAGCTTTCCTCAGACAGTGAAATTAAAATGTTTTCATGATTCATAGCAGTGCTGGGGCGGGGGCTGATGGCCACAGGCTGGGCTGAAATGGCAGCCTGGGGTATGGGAGGGTGGGGAGGTCCTCGTGTTTGTTTGGAAAGGACAGTCAGGCTCAGCATTTATCTCTGAAAATACTGTTTTCTGCTCATGCAGTGTTTTAACTATTAAAATTCTAAATGGTCATTACTGGGACTATTCCTTCACTGGGCTGGATGGTAAAATTGTGCCAGACCTAACCCTTAGGAGGACTGTGGGCTGTGCCTGCTAAGGCTGGAGGTGTGCTGAGAGGGACAATGGCTGCTGACACTGGAACGTGACTGAAGAGAGTGACTTTTGCCACTAAATAAAGATGAAATGAAAATTAGGCCTCTGCTGAAAAAAGAGAAGTGGAATAAATCACGAACTGAGATACGGCACGTATACTTGAATCACTGAAATAGATGCAAAATTTAAGAAAATCTACAGTTTTGCTCACAGATCTTTGTGTTCATATTTACGGCTATGCTTTGTGTTGTGATTAATGGAGATTTTCTGGGAAAAATGGTGAAGATTGTAGCTGATGATCTACAGAAATATAAAAACGGAAGTAAGAGGCCTACACTTTAAAATAAATGTACTCACCATCCCTTTCTGGCAGATGATACACAGACACAACTTCTGCATATTCTAAAAATACAGAAATTAGAAGCAGAATGTGTTTGATATTTTTTCAATAGGGAATATATTAGAAATGTGGATGATACATATATCCTGCCTTATGTACCAGTATAAAGAAATAGTCCTAGAAATGCACAATGGATAAGAGTCACAGGCTGTTTTTATAAATAGATACTTTAGACAATTCTCATTGAAATTAGCTCTAAAGGGAAAGACATTAAAAGGAGACATAAATGATAATCTTCCAAACACTGACAGTGTCAGGAGCAATATCACCAATTTCCTGAAACAAAGATTTCCTTTAACAACCCTACTCATTTAGCTGTGTGACTGACTCAGTCCATTTTTGATGTCTCAGTCTCAGTCTAACTACATTACTCAGACTTGCAAATTATAATTTTAATTTCTCTTTTACATGAAAAGAAATTATTTTATTAGTTCTGAATCATTCTATGTCTCTTATTCAGAGATGAATGGGCAATATTATGGATATATATTTATATGATTAGGTATCGCAAGAAGAGTTTTTCCTATTTTCTGCATAGTAATATAATGTATTTTTATAGATCCATTTTGCACATTGGCGTAAATAAAAGAGTTTTTGGGGTCTCCAAACAAAAATATGTTATTCATTCCTTCTTAAAAGTACTTCTAAGGTGGTCTCATAAGATGTGGTGATGTTCAAACTGAACTTAGAAATGCTGGTGAGGTAAAAAACTCTCTGGATGGACACGTGCAAGAACAGTTTCATTTCAGAACAAGGTATAGGTCTTTCCTAGAAGTGATCAAAAAAGGCAGATCTCCCTTATTTTGGTTACCTGTCAACTACCTTTGTCAGATTTTGTGCATGTATTGGAAGGCTTCAAAAATGTTTGTGGGTCAGAATATAACACAGTGGGTTTGTGGTGACTTGCAACACTATAAATGTCATAAAAATATTTTTCATTTCGGAAGACTACTTCTATGATACCTAGACACTCTCCTACATGGTAAATTAAGAAAGTGTTGTCAAATGTGCTTTTAGAACCCCAGAAGATCCAAATAGCTTGCATTTCACATGTAAATGGCTTTGTTTTCCCCTTGTTTCACATTCTGTGTAAATAGAGTGAATAGAATGATAAATTATGATCATTAAGACAAAGTATGATCATTACAATGAAATGTGCTTTGTGATTAATAAGTTGTATATTCACTATAATGTCTTACATACATATGTTTCATATACGACTGATTTTACATTTGCAGTTTTAAGAATGGCTGCAGCTACAACATCTAGGAAGATTTTACTTTTATACCAATATTGTATGGCATTTTGTTCCATAGAATTCACCTTCCTTTTTGCTGTATTGGTTAGTATTCTTGCTAGTCTTTCCCCAGCTTGCACACCTACACAAAATGCTGCAAAAGGATACATATTTCTAAAGCTGAATGAATCAATTCAGCTTTGGCAGCCACGTTTTATAACCAACATTTCTCATTTAGTATGCAGTCTTTTGGCACATTGCATTGGACTATGGTTATCCTGTAACATTAGTAACATTGTGCATTGTACTGTGGGAAAAGCCACATCTCAGTGTGGTGGAAATTCCACTGGAGAAAGAGCAAGTTCCTTCCAAACCAATTGAGTTTTGCCTTTAATAAACTTGTTGGAAATGGATCAGCATGGAATTTCATGAATTATGGCCAGATTTTCAATAGGTCTCAGTACCCTGAGTCAACTTAGTTTTTTTTTCCCGGAAAGTTCAGCTTCTGTTTGGCACTGGGACTGGTTATACTCTGGCATCAGACATGAACAAGCTTTTTAAAGGAGCCAATTCAGCTGTGCTGTCATGGTGCTGAGCCGTAGTTAGCAAGATCTGATGATAGCAGAGTATGACAGCAGTTTTTGCTGAGGTCTGGTACCACACTAGTACACAATGATTGGGAGGTGACTTGTAACTCCCCATCTTCAGATGCAGGCCAGGTTAACATGTGCCTCTATACAGCCTTAATTTAAATGAAATGGTTTTCAGGAATTCCTTCCATGTAAGGACTCGTGAGCTTTCCATGAGCATGCATACAGAGGACTTGTTAGTTTGCTTTGCCATCCACAGCTGCAGTAAACTCCCTTTGCACCATGAGACTGTGCTTTGCAGTCACCCAGTGCTTTCCATGAGGAAGGAGTAGGTGCAGAAAGGTGGAGAGCCAAGAGTAAAATATGAAGTCTTTTGCTAAAATCTTTTCCTCCCTGATTTAGCCAACCAGGCCATTTAGATGGAAACTGCATAGCAAGTGCTGTGTGGTGGGGATCCCATGCTTAGTTCATATTTTGGGTTAAAAAATCTCAGTTCCTGTTGAATTTCATCGAACCCAAGAGAAAATATCATCTTTTAGTGGGTGAATTTGGTTCTTCTAGCTAAATATATTTTATGTACATTGTGCAAAAGTAAAATGCAGAGTAATTTTCCTGTGGGCAATTATTAGTCTATTAAACAGAAAATGCTCCAAGGAGAAATACAATAGATAAAAGAATTGTGTCTTTCATATTAAAAATATCCATCCATCTTTCCTAAGAGGCAAGACACAAGTAGCACATCTGCTCAAAGTATCTCCCACTGAACAGAAGCATATGAGCTAGCTTATATAAAAGCCAAATTATTTTAGCAAAAGATGAATAAAAATGAAATCAGTTTTATAATTCTTATAAATCTCCCTGTCATCATATAAATTTAAATGAAATGTAGCTAGTTGAACAAGAACAATTTTAAAAACACCAAAACCAACAACAACTTATCTCTCTGCCTTCTCTTGCACTTTAGCATTTACAATATTTTCAGAGGTTTCTTCCTCTCCAGTTGTGACTTCATTATATTGAAAAATGAGGTCAATTTTAGTGCTGCTATTCTTAACTGGGGAATAAGCTGATGTAGTAAAGCCCCATGTTGTAATCATCTAAACACATTTCAAAGGGCACTGGGCAGAGGGTAAAGAAGAAGCAGGTCAGATTTACCAGCTGGACGTTTATACTCAAGAAAATATAATAGCAGTGGATGGAAGAACCTGGCTGGACTGTTCATTCTGGGGAAGAGAAGCCTCAGACTGGGGCTCATCAATGTGTACAAACACCTGATGGAGGAGAAAAGAGGACAGGGCCAGGCTCTTTTCAGTGGTATCCAGTGACAGGACCAGAGGCAATGGTCACAATTTGAAACACAGGAGCCTCCATCTGAGAATCAGGAAAACCTTTTTCACTGACTGAGTGGCTAAGCAGTGCCACAAGTTGTCCAGAGACAATGTGGAGTCTTCAGCCTTGGACAGACATTCAAAAACTTCCTGGGCATAGTCTTGGTCCACTGGCTCTAGGTAGATTGGACCTCTAGAGGCTCCTTCCAGGCTCAACAGTTCTCTGATCCTGTGATTCAGTAATAGACTCCTACTTAATTCTTGTGATGTGCAGTGGATTATACCTGCACGCAAAACACTTGGGCAAATGTAATAAAATTAAGGTAATTTGAATTTCCGGCACAATTCTTCATGCTGTAAAAATAATTTTTGAAATAAAGCACAAAGATGTTATTAGCAGTGTTCTATGATTTCCTCAGATTTTGATGTGTTGCCAGTGTAGCCTTCCCCCGCAGCTCCCACTGCAAACTTATCTCAAAGAAATGTTGAGTATCCATCATAAGCAAAGCAATTTTCCACGGATTGTGAAATGCGTCATGTAAATTTATGCAGTCACTGTCAAAGCATTTAAAACAGAGGCTTATTTTCAGAAGTGAACCCTTAGAGAGGACAAAATTTTTATGTAAACAGATGACAAAATACTAAATAGTGGCTGCAGTTTTGGTTGAGAATGTGTGCAGAGCATTTCTTCTGGGTCCTCCATGATCAAGCAGCATTCCGGGGACCGCATAATTTCCCACCCCAGGTTATCCAGCATGTCATAGCTCTGATCCCACATACATAGCTCTGATCCCACATACAAAGGAACTGTGTGCTTTGTCTCAAACACCACTTTCTACCATGGACTGAAAAACTGCAGTTTTGAACTGCTTTGTGTAGAATTCAAAATTGAGGTGATTTATTCCATGGAAAAGCTTTTAGGGAAAGAGCCATCTTAGGACTGATGAGGGGGGATGGAGTTGGTAGTTCATAAAGTAGCTGATTTCTGACTGTACTCATCCAATTCCTGCTCTTAACTTTTCCCCAGAACCTTGCAAAATAAGTAATTGTAGATGGCATGAGAAGTGATATTTTTACAAGATTCTTTTTATTTTTAGACTAAAAAAGTTACGCAAGAATAGATTCAGCACTTTTTGTCTGATTTGGTTCTCTTTCCTCATAAGGGTCTGAAAGCTATGGAAGAAAAAGAAGTAGAGGACAAATCTTTCCCTCCACTCTAACACTCTGATTTCAAATTAAACATTATCTGTTACTCAGAGAAAACTTTGGAGCATGGACCTCAGCACAAACAGGACCACTAACGACTTAGCCAAGGGGGAACCTTCTTATCCATTGAAAGAGGTGATTGCAGATTTTTCAGATCCCTGACATCTGTCTCTCACTGGTCTGTCACTTTGTGGCACATTATTGTTGAGATGTAACATATTATTTTGACATTATCACTAAATCGTTCTTTCTGGAGAAGTAGATTCGGGCCTTTCAGTGGAAGCTTGTTTTCTTGCCAGGCATTATCACAAACACAAACATTTTCAGGAAGGGATGAATTATATCTTTATGTTTGTCTAAGTGGACCTTCTTGGTTCTGTTACAGTCAACTGTGAACAAACAAAAGCATGTGATCCTTCAGAATATAAACCAGTAATTCACCTCCCTGCTAGGAGGATGATCCATGCCCCATAGCTCTTTCTAGCTATGCTGCCGTTCAAGAAAAAGGCAGAAATACATTGTGTCAGCTGGTGGGAAACTGCCTTCAAAACTTGATGAATAGAGGAAAGTCTTGATCGCTTGTTTTCATTTCCCCTCTGGGGTTATTCAACAGCTCAAGTCTAAAATTAATGCTTATGACACTCGAAGCAGAATGAAACCCTAGCACTGGAGGCTTTTATGGATTGTAGTGTCATGCCTAGAGACAAGTTTGTTGATGTGGTTGAAGGGGGGATTTACCCGTCTTTCCCACTGCTTTTTGTCTGCCCACGGCAGTACAGTCTGTTCTTGCAGAATGCTGTGTTTTCAAGAATGTTTTGGACAGAAAAACAAACATTATCTTTAATATCCATAGGCATCCCCTCTTTTGATCTTTTGTCATCTTAACTTTTCTGATGGATTTTCTTAGTTCTCCTTGGCACTAATCTAGTATTGATTGGATTGGTTCATGGCCTTAATTGCTCGGCATCTATCTGCAACTGGAAAACCAGGTGGATTTCTCTGTTTTCCTATCCAGTTCTTATTTTTGCATCCCCAAGAGAAGCTTTGGTTTGGTGTGTTCATATTTATGATGAACATTTAAATTACTTCAGCCTTACAATCAAATTTGGGTGATGTAAAACCATAACATTACTCCAGAACATTAGGAAATTCATGAATTGAAACACTTTGCCCCACTTTCAAACCCAGCAGCTGACTCACAAGAGCAAAGACACAACAAATAGACTGTTTTCATGGCAGCACCTTGGGCTCAAGAAGGACTTAGAGCATTCTCATGGTCTCATGGCAGTGCGAGCTGAGTCTTCCTCAGAGGGGAGCAGCAATGGGGCAAGGGGTGCAAGTGGCTGCATGTCCAGTGCCTGGATCCCAGGGCCTTCAAGTGCCCACAAGCCTGGGCTGGCAGAGCAGCAGGTTCACCTGCTCTGATCCTGGTGCCCTGAGCTGCTGCTTGGAGACTGAATCTGAGCAAGTTGTTCCATTACTATCAAACCCCTAATTTTCCCTTGTGCTTCTGCAGTGCCTCTGGATGTACATGCTGACCCTTGTGACACCTCAGTGAGGGTGCTGGGATTCCATGGGATGGGGACTCAGCAGAGCCACTGCTGCTTTTCACAGCACCACCTGTACTCATGCAATTAGCCAAAGAGTGTCCCAGAAGCTCCAGGACCTCCACTCTCCAAAAAACCCAAGTCCAGCAGCCCTAGGCACAAAAGTTCCTGTGTTCTATCTCTCAGACACATTAAGATCCTTGCATAACAGTTTCCAGGGAAAATCTCCTTTTGCTCACAGGCTGTGCAAAGTTTTCAGTGGGCCAAGTTTTCCCATTCTTTCAGGAGTTCAGTTCAATTGTCACATTTAATGAAAAATCTCATAATTATTTTACAATTTTGGCAATCTAACAATAACTTTTGTCAGTGCAAACAGTCAATGACTTCCACTAGAAATTGACAGAAATATTTTATTTTTTATGTACAAAAAATACTATGTCTGTGTCTTCTAGGGTAAAGTCCCACATTATTCTCTCAATTTCCCTGGAAATTCTGACTGGTGCAGTGTTTCATAAATGGATCAGCTTTTGTACAAACTCATACCTTCATAGTGATAATCCTGTTTCAAAGCTATTCTATTTGTTTTTCTACACATTATGGATGATATCTCATCTTTACTGAGCATTTGCTACTTGCTAATTTGTTTTTTTGGGTGTGGTGACTCACAGTTGCTGTTTATGCCCTTTGGATTTTTTCTGTGAAGAAGGGAACTTTGTGCTGAGGCACTTGGGTCTTTGTTTTGGACCATTATTTGGAAAATATTTGAAAAGGCAATATGGATGTACTACTACGTGGAGAAAAAGCAGCAAAAGACAGCATGTATGTTCTAGTCCTATGAAATATTCCTGGTCCAGAGAGAATGGAAGTCAACCAAAAGTCTTTCCATTGACTGTAGTGGGTTTTGGATCAAGTCTTGTGTATGTAAGTGGCGTCCAAATATCTGAGCTGTTCACAAACTGTCCATGTCTGTTATAGTTACCAGGAAATGCAGGCAGTGGGCCAGAGTTCAAAGATTCAGCTTTTTCAAATCCAAGTCACACTTACAAAAAGAAAGATGCCTTTATCCAACCTGTTCCAGGGTGCTGAGTTTTCTTGTGACTCAAGTCCTCAGCTATTAAAAAAAATAACAAAAACTTTCCTAGCTAAATGCAAATTGGGCAGCAACTGGTAAATCTCAGGAAAGGTGGAGTGTAATTCTGAAAATGGCCTGGAAAGTAGGAGCACAGTGACTTTTGAAACCAGATCTCAGATATAAGCTAAACCTACAAATGCATTGAGTTTTGAGGTGAGGATTTGTAAGTCTAAGGAGGGGAATCTTGTCTGAGCAATCTGATTCTGGCAAAATTGTTAGCCAGAGAGTGTCTTAGGAAGGAATTACATGGTAGTGTAATGTGGGGACTAGGCCCAGGGAATATATTTATGCTATGATAAATACACTGAAGTCTGCAAGGTATGCAAATACCAAAGGAGCTGCAAAAGCACACAGGGGAAATTTCTGTGTACACTGTACCAAGGTACTCATATAATCTCTTCAGATGCAACATAACATCATACTGTACTGGAGAACAGTCATGGGTCTCAATTTAAAAGTTATTACTCATGTTGATTTTAAGTACAACATTTAAGAGATTGTGAGTGCTTTGAACTTGAATTTCCCATCATCATATTGAAAAAAATACCAGAAACCAATGACCTGAAGAATTCTGTTACTGGAACAAATTAGACTATTTGTAAGTCATTTTCAGGGAACTTACATGCAGATATGGAAACTACTGCAAGAATAATTACATGAACAATAACCAAAATAATTAAGAATTTGTGGACCTTTTTTTGAGAAATGGTGATCTAAACAACAGCTGTTTCCTGTACTGACAGCTAGTTCCCCTTAGGTATTCCTGAGAAGGACCTATTTGCATTTCCAGGTGAGCATAATCAATGGCAAGTTAAGTAGAATGTAAACTGCATTCAGCATCTGTAACCTTTTACTCATGTTAGCTAAGAAAATAAAAATAACTTTTGGCAATGCTTCAGATATTCCCAAGAGATCTCGTGTGTATAAAGAACAGGAGTGAGAAGGTTGGAAAGCTGCTGCTCCTTACTTACAAGGACTTCAAAAATTATTAACAATTACTTTCTTCAGAAGGAGTCCTATAATCTGGCCTGGTTTATCAATCAGTTTCAGGAATACAGAAAAAAATTATCGGCTTTCTAGCATCTTCCCAAATGTGACAGGAAATGTTTGAGACTGGGTCATTACCAGTGCATCCATTGAGAACAGTGTTAGAGATCATCAGCTGAACACACAACAGAGGGCAACATCTAGTTAGAAAATTATTCACTGTTCTGGGAAGCCATGGAAAATTCTCCATAAGTTAGTTTTCTATCATTATCATTTGGTTAAATCCCAAAAAATAAAATTGCGCATAAAATATGAAGTTTTGTATATGCACTGGGTGCTCTTCATGTCTAGGAAGCACACAGATTTTGGGAAAATGCAATAAAAATAGGTCAGAATGAAATACTTTGGCTTCAGAATTGCAGAAATGCCATGAGAAAAGTATCACAGAAGAAGAATTTGCCTTAAAGTTACAGAAAATCTATTCATGCCTATCTTCATTGGTGGTGGCAGCAGGAGCCAAAAAATGCTTTACTTACTGCTTAAAATGAAAGGTGACTCACACAGGCAGTGTGAGTAAGTAAAATTTTGAAAGACTGCCTTTCATATTTGACCAGTTTCATGATTATGTTGCAGACCTTTTATGGATGATTTGGAGTACATGTGAGCATAGAATAAATGTGGGGGTGAGGAACAGCTTTTTTCCCACATGTAAACCCTAACCACATTAATCTTAAATGGGACATAAAGCTATAGCTCAAACCAAACCCACCTGCAGTGAACTGCATACTAGAGTTCTTTTTAGTTTGCAAAAAGAGCAGGAAACAGGAGCTTGTGCCCTTTTCAGAGTCTGTTTAGGAGAATGTAAGTCCTGGAAGGTTGGAAGTAGAACAGTTGCTGTCTTCCCTTCATCAGAAAGGCTGTCACACGTGGGCAGGTTATGCCATAGACCTGATCCTATTCCCCACCAAAGATATTCTTGGGGATATTCCTCCTCTCTTTTGCCTGTCCAAACCCCTGCAAATTTCTTTTCTCTGTGGATCCAGTCTGAATTTGTCTGCAGCTTTGGGGACATGAGGAAATTTCTAATTTATCTGATCCCTCCTGTTGTCTAGCTGTTATGAAGGAAGAGTTTGGTGTAGCCAGAGTTGAATGTGGTGACATAAGAGAACAGAACAGTGCAGCTAAAGCATGGGACACTGGCTGTGGACAGAGAAAAGACATATACTAATTAATTTCTTCCAGTAGTTATCTCCTTTTCCTTGGGTTTGTTGTAAGTATCAGCACCTCCTCTTGACATATAACCTGGACTTCCACTTCTCCATGAACAGAAGCAGACAAACAGATGTCCATTTCAGGGGAAAAAAACATTATTATATGCAGCATAATCTTATCTTTGATATATACATGACGCTGAGGCACTAATTGTGGAAAATCAATCCAGAAGGAAGGCAAGGAGATCTGAAGCATTATCTTTGACCATTCCCTGACCTTGGGAAGGCTCTTCTCTTACTGTGACCAGACATGCAATTTTACATCTTTTTGATGCTGGAATTGCCAAAAATCACAATGACACTTAGAAATTTTTTGCTCAGCTTCTAAATCTGCATCTAAGTCAAGTGAGACTATTGCTACTTGCAAGTTCCTTGCAAAATCTCTCCTTTTTAATGGTCAAAGGAGACCATAGAATTTCCTATTCTGGACATATCACTTCCATGATCTCTTAGTTACAGAAGTATAATCCCAAATATATAGTTTAAAAACCAGATGAATTTATTTTTGGAAGTTCTCTGGAGATATACCAACAAGAAAGAAGCTGTTAATCAGTAGGAGAAAAACTTTGTATGCATGGTAGCATTTTCAGTAATTCCCTCCTGAGTTATAACATTAGTTTTCTGATCAAATCACATCATCACTGCTGGGGTTTTACCAATTATATTTTTCAATTTCTGAAACTGTGTGAAACAGTATAGTGTAAGATGCATCAGAAATAGAAATAATTATCATATATTGTCATTCTGACATTTTTAATGAGTTAGTGCCCTAATAGGGATCATTCATCTAATCCCTCTTTTCAAGCAGGGCACTGCTAGAAGTCACTTGACAGCCTCTGGAGTGGATTGCCTGAAGGAAATGTAGGCAGTCTTTGGATGTCTGGCTTTTGTCTATACCACTGTAGATATTAATGACGATGTGATGCAAGCAAAGTCCTGCTTTCCTGCTCAGCCTTGTCTGCAAGCAAGTTCCTTAGTGCTACTGAGAGACCAAACTGTTTAATCTGTCATGTAGGCAATTTAAGGATTTCCACTGCCCTTTTCTCCTGCCAGCAACTAGAAGAATGAGCAGGACCACACAGTCATACAGAGCCTTAGGATGTGTGTATCAAATCCAGCCCGTCTAGGCTTAGGATGTCTCTGTTCTTACATCAATGCTTTTGGTTTTTTTGTGAACATGTGAACACTAATGCATGCAGAGCAGGTGCTTACTATTTGACAAATCCTTGCACCTTCTTCTTTTGCTACCTAAAGCCAAATAATTAAATAGGTTTTCTATTCTTGGCAAATTTGTGTCACATCCAGCACACCCTTACAGCTACTTTTAGCTTGTAAGACTCAAGACAAATAATTGTGAGGGATTCTGGGTTTTTAATTCTCATTTTTGATATAAAGCACAACAAATAGGCAAGGACCCTAAGTCATAGTTTTGTATATTCAAAATTCTGCTTGCCTTAGTACATTTGTTTTTTTCAAGTAATGGTGAACTCTGCTGACAGCTGCAGGATATGACTTCTGTGAGGCTGCTTTGAAGCCTCTTGCACTGGTTTGTAGAACTCCATCAGATGTTCTTCCTCAGCTTGTAACAAGGCTGTGTCTCTGTGGGGAGATGAGCCAGGACTCAGCCCTCACCTGAGCTCCACTCCTCTGCTTCATCCACTGCATTCTTTGCAGTCCAGTCTGCTGTAGAAGTCCTGCAACTCTCCAGCTGGGATAAACATTTTTGAGGACCTGCTGCCTCAGGTGCAACTAAGTAATGCATTGATGTCCTTTGGCGTAGACAGGCACAGCAGATACCCCTTTTCAGTTTTTGTTTCCAGTCTCCACCAGAAGGGTCTGTCCGCTCCTGGAGGAGTGGATGCAGCTGGGAAATCACATAAGTTGGAATAAAGGATCTGTTGACTAAACCTTCCCCTTAACACAAATTTAAGCCATATGGAAGCCTTATTTGGGATATTTAATGGAATAAATAAAAAGGTTAGATTTCCTCCTTTGCGATTTTAATTTGACCTCGTACTATCATAGTATTTTGGCACCTGACCTAAAAATGGCATGCCAAATATTGTATCTCCTAATTAGGAATGCTTCTGCAAGTGTCATTTTTCCTTGTCCTTTCCAACTGCACTGAGAAGTTGTTTTATCATCTATTTACTTCCAGTGCCATCTCTAAGCAATACAGGACCATCCACCTATCACATATTTATGAGAAGCATCTTCATGCATTTTCCCAAGTTGCCCTTTTGATGAGAGAGAAATCTCTTCATATGTACTATGAACATTGATATGTATATGTACAGAGATATTTTAGTGTCTGTTTTCTATAGTACCTGGGGGGCTCAGAATTAGTTGGTGATATGCTGAGAGTTGCCTATCAGGTTAAGTACTATCCATTTATGTAGATCAAACTACTGTCTCTTCCTTTATACAAATTTTCTGTGTAGTGCACAAGAGTTCTGAATGTGACTGACACACAGAAGTACCACTGAAGCAAATAATCAGTAAAAATTAGCAGTAATAATAGTCCCAAGACACTCCTCCAGGTGTTGGGGGATGAGGTCCCATCCTGGGCTCCATTCAGAAGAGAATTGAAAAATTATCATGTGTGCAGGACAGGGAGAGGAATCTAACATCTGTTATTAACATGTATTTAACCAGGCTGTGTCAGATAGGGTATAAGTTCTTTGGAAAATATGAGATAGAAGTGACACCGACACACATCGTATCTTTTACTTATTTATATAAGCATTTACAAACTTACTAAAATGTCCTTCTATTTTATGACTGACAACAGGCAATTAACAAAAAAATTGATTTGTTGAGCTAAGGAATGTTTGTAAAAACATTATAATTGTTCAAACACAAAATTATCATAGGATGTGGTTTTCAAAAATCAGTGAGGTACATGGTTTGACTATCTTGAGTTGTGGTTCACCATTTTCATGGTACTTTGCATTCTACTTTTAAAAAAAAACCTTGTCTCCCTGATTTTCTGATCTAATGTTCACCTCAAAAGCAATGCAAAACTGCATAAACTGCCATGCCATCACTACGTAGCACTATTGTTTTGAATAATTATGTATGTGAAAACTTAGAGGTCTTTCACAGCATTATTGTTCAGGTCACTTATTACAAGCTAAAGCACATTACCCAGTAACTAACATTGTGTTCATGTTCCACCATTTCTTAAAATAGTTTCCCATGCTTCTCTATGGGGATATCAATTTAACTTGCTTAAAAATTAATGCAGCTTAAAATAGAAAAAAAAAAAGCAGTTGGAAATCAAACCCAAGTAAATCAGTTGATACTCTTGACAATGAAAGTAATTATTAAAATGTTGTAACTGAGGAAATGTAATTTCTCAGAATTTAAATCTCTAAGTAAAAGCTGTGCACACTTTGGAAACATATGATTTGGTTGTAGGAATAACCCAATGAAGAACCATAAGCAGAATAGAGAGACAGTCACGAGAGAAGGGTTAAATGGTTTTCTCTATCTTGGGTCAGATTTTCCTGGCTTGTTCATAAAACATTTGTTTTAAATATTGGTTTTGTTCCTAATGATGCATTATCTGGACTTGAATTCACCTGTGATCTAAAGATTAGACACAAAGAATAATACATTAATATTAGTTATTATTACATTAGTTACTATCTAATGTATTCCACAGGATGTGCCCTGACATGGAAAGATAATGGACTTGAGAAAACCAGGTGAGTGGGAAAAAAGTTCAAGTGCCTGTGTAAGAAATAGATGGCTCACAAGGTCTCAGGGGTCCCTCTGAAGTTTGTGTAATTCCTTCACAAAGGCCAGAAGCCCTGGGATCGTGTCCAAAGGCCTGAGTTACAGATGGGAAGCTGCTTTCCCCAAATGGCCATCTTTACAGGCAAAGAAGGGAAACTCTCTTCTCTAGCAACCTATAAGTCGTATTTCAGGTTTCTGCTTTCAGGCCCTTCTCTCCTGAACAGAATAGTTCTTGGGAATGCTTCTTTTGGTACTTCCTTTCACTTCTAAGCAAATAGTCCAAGGTGGCAGAGTTTTCCAGTTTCATTAATTCTGCTAATCTCTCTGGCTGATGAGTTTTAGGGCTTGCATTGTTAAGAGCAATTATTCAGTCCAGGTCTGTATTGTTCAAACAATGTCTGTATTGTTGGGAGCAATATTGCTCAGAGTAAGAAAATATTACATCGACCCCAGAGGAAGCCTGGAAAACACTCTTTTGGATAAACTGCATTTTTATATGCGTCCAGAGTTTTTGTCCTGTTCCAAGTTTGGTTTACCATGGTGGGTCATCACGGTGGCATAAGGCAGAGGAGGAGCCAAAACACATGACTCTTGTGAGAGATGTTTCTCTGTTAATGTCTTCATTTGGACATTTGCTGGCTATATGCAGGCTCTGATCTTGGTCTGCAGGGAGCAGCTTGGCAGCCCTCCTTGCTGGCTACTGCTTAGCCTCACCCAGCCAGATGTTGAGCATCTGTGACTTGGCCACCCATGGCCAGCAGACTTATACACAGAAGGAAGGTCCAAAAAGATAAATTCCCTTGGGTTCCCCTAGGAATATAGTTGCAGAGGATCAGTATAGGAAGCTGTGGCTTGAGTAGAAGTAGTGAGAAGAGGGAGGGCAATGTTGTGGTTGTGATTCAGAAGCCTAGAGATCTAGCACTAATTTAGGCCCTCTGCTGCTCCCTGAGTAACATCAAGAAAGTCACGTAGTATCTCCACACTTTGGCTTTCCATCAGTATGTTGAGTTAGCACTTTTTTCTTAAACTTTGTCAAGACCTGGTCTCTGAAATAGTGGGGCTTTATGTAAGACTAAAGTGAACTCATGTAATTATAGAGACTGTATATTATTTATGTAGTCTTCATATTGTTTAACTGTGTGATTGAAAGGAAAATGTTTGAATGTACTTTAAACAGCTACAAAATGCTACCTCCATCATGTTATCTAAGCACAATGACATTCAGATTACAAATGGGCCAATTTAAAATATACTAAAATTAACAACCCGAAAGCAAGTCATAGAATGCGACCTTTAGAAGATCAAAGTAGCAATGAACAGAATAACCACTGAAATTTTAATTTACCTCATAGAACTTCCAAAAGTGACCAAATTTTATTTGGTGACAAACAGTCAACGAGGTTTATACGTGAACCTTGTCTTTCACATGTTGTTTTCAAGCATTAAATTTTTAAAACCTCCAACTGGTTAAGCTGACTGGTGCAAAGGAATTAAACTAGATATTATCTGGCTTCAATGGATTAGTAGATTTAATTTCAAATGTAATATTAGCACGTTCTATTCATGTAGTCAATACATGGCAGGAGCACAGGTCAGAGTAGGAATAGCCATGCTGACTCAGACCAATATCCTTTTACAAGACCAAAGGGAATTCTAGAGGGCAATCATGGGAGGTATTTCTCCCAAATACTATTCTGACCTCCAGCTATTTCAGCTCAGACAATTTCCCGAGACAAATATCGTATTAAGCCATACCAGTTTGAAGAGTTTGTTATGAAGTAAGCTGGGCAACAGAGATAGGTACATATAATGTGTATCCAGCAGTTCAGAGAGTGTTGGAGGTGGGAGCTTAAATAACATGTTCCGTGGTCTTCTCAGTGCTCTTCTAGATTGCCTGCTTGGCTTTCAAACCCTCTACCCTCCATTGCTTTGTAAAGCTGGCTGGGATTTCTGCTTGCTACTCATGCTGGCATTAACAAAGAGTAGTTTGAGTAAATATAGATAAACTGTAGATAACTGTTACACTGCCAGTTATAAAAGCCTGTCCAACAACAACGCCTCAAGGATAAACATTCAGAATACCATACTGAATAGTAAAGAATGAACTGCTTCCTACTCAGAACAATCTGTAGTCCCAAAGTATCTGTTTGTAGATCTGCTGCCCTTGAATTTGTTTAATACCCTTTTAAGACTGCTGATATTTTCTGCTTCCACAAATTTCTGTGACAAAAAGTTCCAGAAGTTTACTACCCTTAGTGTAAAAAATGTACTTAATTTTAGAGCTGTTTTATACAAAACTGCTAATTCAGCCAAAGCCTGCTTTTGTGGTCTTGTGGATTATGCTGAAAAAAAGGTTTGAGTTCTTTTTAACCACTCTATAAACCTCACGAATATCTCACTCAACCTCCTACTTTCTAAATTTAAATGTCCCAGGGTTTTTAGTTTTCTATTGTATGGCAGCTACTTCATCTTCCTGATCATTTTAAGTCTTCCTCCGCACTTTATTTATCTCCTTCTCCTGGTAGAGGTGAAGACCAGGACTACACACCTTATACCAAATGCAGGTGTGACGTTTTCAGCATTTGTGAAATTATGCCCATAAGTTCTCCATGTCCTTTCTAGTGACACAGTGCACTGCAGTGCTTCTTTTCAGGCTGCTCCTGCACACTAAGCCAAATTCAGAGCTGACTCCAAATGTTTGAGTTACACATTGAGTTCCTGAATTTAGACCTCAGAACTGCATTTGTGCACTTGATATACGTAATTTCTACTTCAAAGAATTACAGAGTTGCAGTATGGGTAAGGTTGGAAAGACTACTGGAGGTCACCTAGTTCAACAGCCTTTCTAAAGCAAGTACACTGCACAGAATTATGTCCAGATGGCTTTTGAATGTCTCCAGAGAAGGAGACTCCACAGCACCTCTGGGCAGTCTCTTTCAGTGCTCAGTCACCTACATAGTAAAGAAGTTCTTTCTCATACTCAGGTGGAACTTCCTGTGTTCCATTTTCTTCTGTTGCCTCTTGTCCTATTGCTCAAGCAGAACCTGGCTCCCTCCTCTTGACGCCCTCTCTTCACATACTTGTATGCATTGATACGACCCTCTCTCCTTCCCTAGGCTAAACAGGCCCAGCTCCCCCAGCCTTTCCTCATATTTGAGGTGATACAGGCCCCAAATCTTATTTCTAGCCCAATTCTTAAATGTATCACTTTTTGTTTTTCTGTACTGAAACGCACTCACCACGCTTTGCCTGCCCACTGAGCATTTTAGTAGGTGAAAGGTTTTAGTATCATTCCCAGACTTGGATATTTCATTGTGCTGTTGTATAACCATGTTCCTCTCATCAGATCACTGATAAAGATGTGAATTAAACCAGTCCAAAGAGCACATCCCATGGGATGCTGCCACTGAAACTGCTTCCTCTTGTCTTACCAATTTTAATTTCACAATAGGACATTTAATACAGTTCTGTGGTGACTTAATTTCTGTTATTGTCAGGATCTGAGGACAGCAATAAGCCTTAATTGCCCTGACCACCTTCTCCTGGGGCCACATCCAAACCTATAATGAAACCCCAGGGGTTTCATTTCAGGTCTAGCCCTGAGTCTGGGCCATGCTGCAGGTAAACCTTTTTCTTGGCCTTTTGTCCCCCTACCCTGGCTTTCTGGGTAAGATTTTATTGTACTGCTGGCTTAACCTTGTCTCTAGACGTGTCTCATGGTTGGGCCTATGCTGTAATCTCCTGCTTTCTCTCCTTTTCCTCCTGGCAGGATATCCTGAACCCAGCCTGTGCCTGATTCAGTGCCTCACTTGGCCCTGCCAGGTCATCACTGAGCAATGGATGTCACCCCTGATGTTCACCCACCCAGCCTTGGAGGACTGTAGTTCACAGCCCAAGGGTGGGACCTGCTTGGGCTGTACTCACACTTGGCTCTTGGCTTACCCTCTCATGGAACAGCCCTTCTCTTGCTGCTTTCTGGCTATAATAAATTTAGTTTGGAGCTTTATAGAAGTTTCTTAAAAACCTGAAAATGGTACATATGTGGGCACCAGGTTAGTGAGGCAGAATTTTCCCTTTGTAGAAGTCACGCAGATTCTTTTATGATGGACTTGATTTACCCAGGTGTTCTGTGGTCTAGGTCATAATTATAGACCTTATCATGTCACCAGGGATGAAAAATCTGTCTCTTCAGTCTGTGGTGCCCAGATTTTCCTGCAGAGTCCTTTCTGTGGAAGGGAGTTGTTTCATTAGTCCTCTGGCACCATGGCTACCTTCATGACAGGTTGTATACCTCAGCCAGCAGCTCTGCAGTTTTATGTTAGAGTTATTTCAGAGCTCTTGAGTGAGCAGAAGCTAGACATGTCTATTTTTTAGTACTTCTAAATTTCTTTCTGAATTGCAGCATCTAACTTTGAGGTTGTCGGAGTATGCTGGTGTTTTTTGAAGAGTTTCTAGTCAGCTTGTAGGGATTTGTTTCTGTGATTTTATTTTTTGTGAATTTGATGTGTAATTTCTTTATGTTGGTGCTTTGTGGTTTATCTGTTTGTTTTGTTGGTGTTTGTTTTTCCCCTCTCTCCCTTAATTTTTGACTTAAGAGAGTCCTCTTTAATGAAATTCCTTGTGATGCGTGGATTTACTTTACTGGCTGTTGTTACAGCTTTGTAATCAATGCAGAAGAGTCTTCCCATTAATATGTTTTGAACTAAGTCCTGGGAATACTGATGGCCAAATCTGGAATAGTATCATATCTTATTGTTCCTTCAACTGAATGGTTGAGGAAGCAGTTTTGTACTTAGAAGCTGAAATCTCTCATTATAACTTTAATATTAATTAATATAAATCTTCAATATTTACAGCTTCTCTATTCCTGTTCAGCTTTTCCTGATCATTATTTTTATTTCCAAATGAGCTCAGCAGAACAGTTCTAGTATTATGCTTTTCTTTTAGAATGTGGGATTTCTCCCCTTAGAAACTTCGGGGTGTTTCTTTTTTCTTGTATGCTTTTCACTGCAGCATTTCAGGTACAGCACTACTCCCTCATCTATTCATCCTGCCCCTCTATATCTGGTAACCTACAAACAGTGCATTGCTCTGGTTGTCCTTTCAGGAGGCCTCTGATGTGCTGCTCTATCAGGGGGATGAATCATTATCTGCCCAGTGCTTCTTCAGTCCTAATTTCTGGATATCCACCACTGGAGTAGAAATATTTTCAGGCCTTGCTTTTGGCCTGTTGCTCAGTGTAACAGCCAAGTTGTTTTCTTTATTGCTTATGCTATTTATTTTTCTCTTAACATTTTTAAATGTCTCAGATGTGCCAGACTAACTGAGCCTCTTGTCATTGCTCTGAGCTCAGAGAACAACTTTGCCCTAACGTAAACATTCTGTTGGCAGAGTCTCAGTTACTTTTTGCTCCTAAAATTATCCTAGATATTTATGTTTATGAATATAAGACATTGTCAGTGGGCCAGAAGATGTGATACTGAGATGAACCATGACCTTTGAGACCTGCAGCTGGAGGATGCATGGAGTACTCCTGAAATGGCATCAGATGCTTGTGTGTGGAAAGATGAATCAAACTCCTGATACTGGCAGCCTGCTCAGTGCTAATCAAGGTAATAATATCCACCTGGTTTTTCTTAACCAGCACCATTACAAGTACATCTGTGCCCGAACACAAGGGCAGAGGATAAGCATTTTTTAAAAAAAAGTTTTTCATGGTCTCAGCATGAGATTTTTGGACTATCCTTGTCTGAATGTAAAACAAGAAAGACTGCTGTGTGATTGGCATAGACTGAAAAATCTGAATAAAAACATCGTACAGCACAAAAGCAATGAAAAAAGCAATGAAAAAGAAGGGCAACTGAAGCGTTTCTAAAAATGTTTAGCTTTTGGAATAATTTTTATCATTTTCCTAATGATCGTTTACACTGCCAACATTACTACTATCCACTACAGTATTACTTCCTACAGATAAACAAAATTTCCACAAAGACAGAGCAACATTAACACTGATTAGGGTAGAAGCGACTCTGAAGTTTTTGACTTATGGACATGTAAAATACTGCATTTTTTTCTAGGAATTAAGTTATTAAGACATTGTCCTTGGACACTTTGTCATTGGCTTAGATTAGAAGTGAAATATCCTAGAAGGAAGATGTATTTTAAGTTTTTCTTTTAATTGTGGTCAGCTTGTGATATTTTGTAGCATTGAACTTTCTCTTCTTTCTAAAGGCCCTAAAATGTCATTGACATTTCAGTTAAATAATTGACCTTAACAGATTTTTAGGGTTATACTCAAATTTGCTGTATGTTCTGAGTAGTCACTGATCTCAGGGAAGGATTTTTTTTCACAATTATTCAGGTCCTAACAGAAACCCTTTATACAGATCATATCTATAGCTCATGTTCTCACACAGGTGGCCTTGAAACTTAGGGAATGGGAGAATAAATATGTGATGAGTCAACATGGGCACAGTGTTGGAGCAGAATATATGAGAGATGGTTAATGTACTTCGTTAGTTTCCCTGATTTGAAATCTTGCCAAAATATATTTTGTGGTGTCAAGGTGATAGAATGTATTTAAAGACTAAACTAAAAACTTCCTTGTTTGTAAGAGTCTGGAAGTCTTGGATGACCTACTAGCTCAAAAGCATTTTTGAAAAACAGCATGTTTAGAAATTATTCTTTCTACCCTCTGGATATCAGTGATGTTCATTGACCCAGATCTACTGACCCTGGAGAAGTGTCCAGAACAGTCCATAAATAAGATTCCATGAGTTAAAATTACATTATTTCTGTTTACGTAAGCTCAACATCCTGGTACCATGGCTATTTCTTACTGGTTTGATACAAACACCATATCTGGAAAAAAACCTCACATAATAGCAGGCTAGTGACAAAGCCATAAAAAAACCCCAAGCAATAACCACTAAAATATCTGAAGAGTGACATCTTCACTTTTCAAGGAGCGTAAATGTAGCAGCTGGTGGAATTTTGTTTACAAAGAAAAGACAGCAGTGGAAGATTAATTGTTGAGGTCATCGTTCTTGAATCCAGGGCAGAATCTGAAGAGTAGTGTCCTTTTTGAAGTCATCTGTTAGTGGGATTACTAGTTATTACTAGATCCATTACTAAGGATAGCATAAAGCAAGGAAGGAAGCTAAATTCCTACATCCTATCATTTATTCTAAAATATTTAGAAGCTCAGTCAATTGTGAGAGCACTTTAAAATATGCTGTCTACACTGGATGACCTTAAGATTTTATTGTTAAGACAGAGCAGATGAACAGAAATCATCCCAAGGGAAGGGCCTTATTTCTGTTTTTCACTTTAATGAATTTTCATTTTTATTTTCATAAAATCTTTCATTTTTATCCCCATAGGTATCCTTTTCTAGACTTTCTCTTTGTTCTCATTTGCACTCTCCTTAATTGAACCACAGTTTTATCAAACTGCAGCACCTTTAACTGGACAAAATACTTCAGCTAAATTAATGTCATCTGAACCATATGAAAAGGATTTTTTTCTTCATGTACTTTGCAGATTTCCATTTCTCCATCAGGATGGGATTTTTCTGTTTTCTTCAATAATGGAACATAGATGATCCTTTCAATTTAGGAACACCTAAAAATTTTAGCTCCTTCCAGAAGAGCTGCTGTTGAATCCAGCATTTCTCAAGTATGTACTTCATCTTCTTACAGAACATTAAGGATAACCAGAAGGGCATCAGAAGTGCTTTAGATGTTTCTAGATTTAGGAGTTGCCAGACTGGGCAATGTGGACCATTCAATTAATTATAGACACATTTCACATGAATCAGTCCTAAGTTTACAAGTCCTTTGCCAAAAAAGCAAGGAATATGCTCAAGGTCTCATAGAGATGTGACATGAGCTTTTAGGCAAAAGATAAATGCCCCCTGAGACATTAAGGGTGAATGAGACTATCACAGCATGAACAGAAGGGTCCTTAACTTCTACTGACATATTAGTCATAAAATATAAAATAGCAGTAATATCATTCCTGGGAGCTTAAAGGTGTTCAGAACAGACTGTATAATCAGTCAAGTCCAAAAACAATTTTGTTGTAGCAATAAGCTGTTCTCCAGCACACACTTTTGAATGAATTATAAAACAACTCTCAAGAGTTTGCTACTGCATAGTACAGTGGCCTACACACCTCCTGTCCATAGAGCTAGGACACAGAAGAGGAAGGAGGACATCTGAGACAGACACTGGAAGTTTACCAGATTATATGTCATCTGCCAGATCATCCTTTTAAGCAGTTAGTGGCTAACAGGCAGAAAAAGAGCTCCACTGTAAGTGAAGGTTGGCCAGTTCTGTGTGCATGTTTATTAGCAGCATTTTGAACTGATCACGAAATTTTAAAGAAATAATCTTCTGAATCCCCAGACATGAACAGATAAATTTTATAAGTCCACACTTATAGAGTAAATTGAAAGAGATAATTGTAAGGAAAAAAGTTGGTTATCCAAAACAGTAAAGATTAAACCTATGATATATGTCAGGATGTATGTATGTCAAGATACAATGAAACAAAACTCTTCCATATAAGTGACAAATCATAGAATAAATGTATGACTTTGAGCTTCTCAACTGAGTTTAGAAAAATCAGAGGAGTATCTGTGAACGTACACTACAAGGGCAAGTAAAGAGAAAATATTCACTGGTTAAAGTTTGGGAAGAGGAAAGTTGTGGGTTTTTTTTTTTGTTTGGAGTTTGCTTTTGGGTTTTTTGTTTGGTTTTTTTTGTTTTGGTTTTGTCTTTTTTTTTCTTTAGTCAATGGAGTTGAAGTCTCTGAAGATAAAATAAGAGAAACTATTGGAGGAGACACGGGAACATTTATTTGATGTATTTACTACCTGTTGATATACTGCATGGTGTTGTCTGATAGACAGAGTGGCTGGGCAGCAGGAGAAGGCCCCTGGCTGACTTGTCCTGGATGCTGCTTTCTGGGACAGCCGTAGCTCCTGGGAGATTTCTCTTGGACTATGTAAGTATGAGCATCTGGAGCAGAAGATGGAATGGTCAATTATGGAGCATGAGGGAGGCAGCTGGTGGGAGCCCGTAGTGTTTAGATATTGGAAGATTTCTGAGAGGTTTAGGGAACAAACACTCATCCTAAAGGTGGTGGGAAGAAACTTCCCAGTGGACCCCATGTAGACTTCCCAATGTTTGTGGCAACCTAGAGCACCAGGAGAAAAGCTTTTGGCCTGAAAGAAGTCTGGTGAAAACAACCTGCATGCCAAAGGGCAGCTTTATTTTCTAACCTTGTATTGTAATCTTTCATCTGTTGGATCTGACTCATTTTGATGTCAAAATTACTGCTTTTTGGGCTGTGTTTTCAGAAATCTTGGCTGCAGAGATCTAAACCTTTGCTATTTCTGGCACCCTCCCTGTAAGTGCAGACAGATGCACCTCAAAGTAGTGGCTGGGTCACAAGCCTTTCAGAGTCAGCAAGGCCTGGATATGTCCCACTGAGCATGCAGCATACAGCTGAAATAATTAAGGGAAGGTATAACTTTTCCTAACTGCATTTCACTGAGGAAATGTATGTTTCAATGGAAAGTTCATCCTTAGGAATGCATTGCCAACCACATGAGAAGCTGGCTGAAGGACCAGGAATGGGCAGACCTGTTGCTCCTGGTGATCACCCCAGCACCTTATGAGCCATAGAGTCACTCACTCAGATGCCAGGAATTTATCTCCAAGAGGACAGAAATTAAAATGCCTTCCTGAAACTGTACAAGGTTGTGTTAGGCTGAAAAAGAAGGTGGATGGTGACAAGGTTTTTCTCATTCTGAATTGCATTACATAAGTGCAACAAGATAAACCCACTGTTAAGAATACTGGATCCAGGACACCAGCTCTCATCAAGCATTCTGTATTTCTGCAACATAGATCAGGTATCTCTAATAAAGGACATTTCTATTAATGCCAGCAAACAGTGCAGTGTTCTCTTTTACAGCAGACACAGGGCTGTTTGCAATCAAGGAGAAACATTTCAGATATTAACTGATTGTAATGCCTCCTCTTCCTTTGTTTGAAAGTCCTTTTTGAGGAAAATGAGAAAAGAGCTGAAGTATGGAGCTCTAATTGTGAGGACAGGACTCCTGGGTTCCTCCTAGCCCTTTTGAGAAGCTGAGTTTCCTATATACTGCCTAAAGGAAAGAAAATAGACTGGTATCAGAGAACCCTATAACAGAGTCTCTTGGAAAAACATTTGCTTTAACTAATAGGAGAACCTCTTAGCTAATGTTAAGAGCTATAGGGTGGCCACTGTGCAACTGCAGATTGCAGTTTGTCTTGTCTTTTGGAAGAAGGGGTTTCTTAAGGAAAAAAAAACCAACCTATTTTTTTAAAGAAAAGTACTCTAACCTCTGCTTACTTATTTCCACATATAGCATTTACAAGTATATCTCTACATATTCAATATCTATATATTTCTCATTGACAGTTGCATATTTAGTGGATTCTTGTGTGCTTGGGTAAGTGGATCTACAGGTATGTGAATGTAAATGAAGTAAGACAACATATATAGATTTTTGTCCTTTTCCCCACACATTGCTTTTTTGCCCCTGCATTATGTTCCCATATATTGCAGTACAGTACTCAAAATTAATCCAAATTTACTCAAATTAATCCACAAAATTGAGATAGAAGCTTCTATTACGATCAAGAGTTTTGATGCATCCATCACAATTATGAAGGCTTGTTATAAACACTCTATTTATAAGATACCTGTTGTCCTGGTTTCACCCCAGCCATCACTCAATTCCCACATAGCAGCGCTATCCCAGCAGTGGGATCAGGGAGAAAATTGGAAGGGTAAAAGTGAGAAAACTCATGACTTAAGATGAAGAATTGAAAAACAAAAACTGCACACAAGTAAAGCAAAACAAGGAATTAATTCAGTGCCCCACATGGGAGCTGTTCAGCCATACACAGGAGAGAGCAGGGCCCCATGGTGTGTAATGGTGACTTGGGAAGACAAATGCCATCAGTACAAATGTCCCCCCTTCTTCCTTTTTTGCCCCATTTTATATACTGAGCATAATGTCACATGGTCTGGAACATCCCTTTGGTCAGTTGGGATCACCTGTCCCAGCTCCTCCCAGCCTCCCAAGAACCTCTAGACCCCTCCCAAGTGTGTGGCAGTACAAAAAGAGAAAAAGCCTTGGCTCTGTGTAAGCCCGGCTCAGTAATAGCAAAAACACCTCTGCATTATCAACTCTGTGTTCAGCACACATCCAACACAGAGCCCCATGCCAGCCATTGTGAAGAAATGTACCTGAACCAAAACCAGAACACCTGTGCATAGAAATGAGGATCCTAAAATACTACCACTATTGTAGAACAAAACAAGTTACTCATGTCCACAAAAAAATAAAGAAGGTAATAAGAAAGTAAATATTTAGGTAATATTTGCCCCAGCTTTGGCTATCTGAACTGAGGTGTTCAGGTTAAGGTAGTTGTTTTAACTTCTAAGACAAAGCACATGTCTATATCCAATTAGATGACCATCTTATCCCATTTTTCTCTCAGAGTTCACCTCCTTAATGCAGCTCTGCCCATCCTATTGTCATTCTTATTTCCTCAGGACTTCTTTTTCAGTCTGTTCATGGATCTTCTCTTAATATATTTTTTTTTTAATTTCTGGACTTTTCCCTCTTGCTTATGTTTTTGCTTCCCTTTAACAGTCTTTTTCTGCCAGAAGGAAGAGGAATTAGTGACAAATGGGTAAATCCCAGAAGTTTGGTTCTTTATCCAATATCTCTTACATTATGAACTTTTGTATATCCAAAATTGGCCTACAAAGTTCATGAGAACAGAAAACTCATGAGAAAAGACTGTCTTGCATGATTTTGAGTCTTTTCCCCTTTTCACTTGGCTGAGGATACAATTTGAATGGAGGACTTTGGCATTCTTATGTGTAGAAGTTGCCAGAAACTGGAAGCACAAAGACATGCAAAATGAAAATAAATTAGCCAAGAGTTTTGAAGCTAAAAATAATTTGGTTTTCAGAGTTCAAGTTTTAACAAAAGGCTCAGGGTCAGGAGCAGGAAAATATCTAATTTGATATGGCTTAAATTTATTCATTGATGCAGTTTTCTGAAGTTTTACAATTTGAGCCTTGCATTCAACATGGGACTGAAAGAAAGAAGAGTTGTATTCATTTTGTAAAATTCCTGGCTGATTGGAGATCAGTGAGCTCTGTTTTACGCACTGGGTGCATTCTTTTACCAAGGAAGTTATGATTGCTCTCATCAAGAGGATGCCCTGCAAGCAGGCAGGAAAAAGACATTTATTTTCCAAAAAATACAGCCACAAGGAGTGCTGGTGGCAGATGCAGGTGCAGAATTCTGCTTAGAAACAGATCACCAGAAATCACTTTTGGCCTTTAAGAACAAAGCTTTCTAACACTATTTGTTCTAACAACAACCTTAACTCCAGAAGCTGAAGGCTGACTGTAAACCACAGGTGTTCAAGGGTTTCAAAGCAAACTGAGTGTTACAGATGTGTGATGAGGTTCATAGTGATGGTAAGTTCCAATGCTTCTAATAGAAGCTGTCTTCAGCCACATCTTAAAAACCTTAGACTTTATGAGAAATTAAAAGGTGGCGTTTTTTCATGTGATGGAAACTCTAATTTAGTTTTCCACAAGTATTTTTTGTGCCTAAAATAGTGACAATGTAAATCTAAAAATATTTTCTATAGGATTGGATGGCACCTAAGTTTTGTTACTAAAAAGAATGCCTGAAGAAAATATTAAATTTTTAATTGAAGTAATAATTTTATTTTTCAAACATGGAATGAAATAATAGAAAAATGGACATCTTAATGCAGCTTGCCTGTTATATACTCTTTTTGAACACCACAGAAGAGTGAAATACTGTGCTCTGCTTACACTTGAGCATTTATCTTTGGATTGACTTAGATAATTGCTTATATTTGTCTGAGGTATTAATTTGAATTTCTAGATGTACTCAGAAAAGAATTTAAAAAAACCTAAAAATACAAGCATTCCAAAATCCATCTTACAATAAATGTATTGGTAAATGGATAAAGTGCCAGGGCAGAAACAAATATAAATAATGGAGCACAGCACAATGTTTCAAAGAGAGTCATAAAAACTTAATGTGTCTGGAACAAAATGAAGTCCAAATGTTTTACATTACATTTAGGAAAGCAGAGCATTTCAATATGACTTACAATTTTTTACTATGGAATTTGTTGTAGTGCACAACCTAATTAGTAGAGGAAAAGAGAAATATTTTAAAACTAACAGAGTAAAATTATGTTAGTTGCTGCAAATAAAGCTACTCACTGACTGTAAGATAATCCATACATGGATGCTCATACAAATGCTTGGTATTATTGTGAATAATGTTCAAAGAAAATGCAGAGAATCTGGCAGTTAAAAGAGCCACAAAGCTAAAATAAAGTAAAGATGAATAAAGTTGATGTTTCTCCAGCCTAAACTAGTAGAATTTAGTAGAAAAAAGGTGTAAGATCTTGGTATGACACTTCAGCTGTTTCTTACATGAATCTAAAAACTTAGCAAAAGAGCACAAGCCCTTGAATCAGATTATGGCTCCAAAGATGAAGAGCACAAATTTGATCTTAAGATTCCAAGTTGAATGCCTTTAATTTACCTCTACCTTTAATTCCTGTCAATATATAACTATATGCAAGTATTAGGTGTTTTAGTACAATTTAAAAATCCCATTTGCTCCTGAGAATAATTAAGAATATTTGCTGACTACTACTTTTATAGCCTTCATTTAAAGATCTAGAAAGTCCTTTGGAGCCTTTAGTGACCTCTCTTGATGAAGCAGGAGATCAAGACTTGAGGAGTCAAAAGGTGGGGCCTGTCTCAATCAAGGTCTGTTTGCAGCAGACAGGGAATATGCTAGGAAGATAATCCACAGAGCAAAACCACCATTGAGGAGTGATATCCAAGGAAAATATGGAGCAGGTTATCTCTTATATTCACAGGGCACTATAGGGCAAAACTAGAGACATGTTAAATTGAAAGCTTCTGCATCAGCTTCAGAGAGGAAAGTAAAACTGAGGACATCTTGGAAGACTGCCACAGACCTGGTTGAGAGGAAACAGGGGAAGTGGCCTTCTCCAAACAACCAGTGGAAACCTCCCACCTACAGGCACCTGTATTTATGGGTGGTCTCAGCTGTCCTTGCAATTGCTATGAGGTCACTGTGGCTTCATGCAGACAGCCCAAGGCTGGACTGCGTGGGTGACACGTTTCCAATGCAAATGTTAGAGAGGCTGTCCGGGGGTGCTGCTCTGTAGGACCTACTGTCCACAGACTGAGAAGGACTGAGAAACACAATCACTGGTGGCATCTTAAGCTGCAGGGAGCACAAGGCAATGAAGCTCAGGTTTGGAGGAAGTTTGGAAATAAACCTGCAGAGCTAGGGCTCTAGACTTGCAGAGATCAAACCTGGTTATTCAAGGAATTGCTAAGCAAAGTCCTCTGTGAAGCAGCTATGCAGCAGCAGGGTATCCAACAGAGCTGGAGGACTCCTTCAAAGTGAACTCACTGATGGATCATGAACGAGATATCCTTTTATGTGGGAAAACAACCAGTTTCAGAACAAGACCAGCTTGCCTGAAAGGGTGTTGCTTGATGAACTGAAATGCAAACAGTGAAGGTGTTTGAAATGGAAACAAAAACAGGTAACAAAGGAAGAATATAAAAGAATCACTAAGATATGTAGGGACAAAATCAGGAAAGTCAAAATCCTAAAGCTAAAAATAACTGCTTCATTATATTGAGCAGGAAGGATAAATTGTAAAGGAGAGATTTGAGGTTGCTGGTCTGTGAGATAACACAGTATGGGTTACATGAAAAAGATGAAGTACTCAGGGCCTTTTTCACCTTTCTTATCACAGGCAAAACCTTCTCACTGATCTCTGCAAGCATCAGAACAGTTTGAGAAGGAGCCAGAGCTGTGTAAACAAGCTGAAAACCACTTCATCTGGACATATTCATATTCCTGGGACTGATGTAAAAATGCTGGAAAAGTTGGCTGCTGTAGTTGCCTTCCTGGCTGCTGTGATTCCAACGCTGCTGTGTATTGTCTGTGAAAAATCATAATGAATGGAAAAAGCAAACAATACATTCATGTTCAAGAATGGTAAAAAGTAGAATCTGGAACACTATCAGCTGCTGGCTTACCTCAGTCCCTGCAAAGATTGCAGTGCACGATCCTCTCTTGGAACCCATTTCTAAACTCAAACAGGACAAGGAGGTAATCAGAAACAGACATCCTGGTTGCTTTCTGTAGTGAAATGACTGGTTATCAGAATGAGGGGAGAGGGGTGGATATGCCTTTAGTAAGGTTTCTAACCCCAGACCTCTCACCTGGAAGCCAAGAAAGGACGGGTTGGATGATCAGACCGTTGGATGAGTTGAATTTGTTCTGTGCTCAGGTAGCAGTCAGTAAAAAGCAAAGTATTCCAAGGCTGATAATGGAGCTGATATCATCAGTGTTTTTGTCCACGACCTGTATAATAAAGCAGAAAGCACTGTTCAGCAAATTTGCAAGCTTCATTAAGATAAGAATGAGCTTCTGATACATCAAAGGATGCAGTTTGTATTCAGATTGACCTTGAGAAACTTGAGGATTGGGCCAACATGAATTTCAACAATAGGAACAAATATCTGCACGTGGAAGAATGGGAACAGGCTGGCTGAGTAGCAGCCTTGCTGCATGAGACCTTGGAAATACAGTGAAGGACAAATAGTTACTGACTCATGTAGGCTGAAAAAGTCTCTGGAGGTTGACTTGTTACATTTTCTGCCATTTTAAGATCAGGTTGCTTAGGGCTTTCTCTGTGTTTTGAATATCTCCAGGTCTCAACTTGATGTAGTATTTATCTACCCTTATGCTAGGAATTGTCCCTTATATTGAGCTGGAATTTTTCTGTGTTGTCCTTTCTGCACCTCAGAGAAGAGTGGCCCTATTCTCTCTACACTCTCCCCATACACTGTGGGTAGCAATAACATCTCCCATAGCCTTTTTCTCCACACTGACCAAACTGAACTCCCTATTTGCCTTTGAACATCCTGTGCTTCAGCCTCCTGATTACCTTGGTGACTCTCCTGCTGGAGTGATCCCAGCATCAAAGCTGCATATCTTTCTTGTACTGGAGTGAACCCAAAACAGGATACAGAACTTGTGGCCTCACGGAGCTGGAAAGAGGGAATAGTCAATTTCCTTGACTGTTGGTTAAACTCTTTAAATACAGCCCAAAAGCTGGCTGTCCTTCCTCGCTGCATGTGCACACAACTGTCTCACTATCAGTTTCTTTTCCACAGGGACACCAGAGGATTTTCCTGGAATAATAGACAAAAGTGCACTGTCATTGTGAACATGGAGAAGTGTATAATGGGCCATGGCACACATTACGAAGGCGTGGTCAAACAATTTATTACAACCCTCTGCATGGCTCTGATGAGACTACATCTGGAATGCAACAACCTGTTTTAAGTACTGCTTTCAAGTGGATGTTGGGAAATGGGAGGAGTCTGAAGGAGGCCTTCTTCAGTGGTCAGGGATTTTTAACAGAGGGCCTTTGCGAAGGAGTAAGGACAGCTGGCTTACTCTGCATGGAAATGGGGAGCCAAGGAATAGTCTGACAGCAGGCTAAAATACTTGAATGGCTGTTATAAAGGTGTGAATCTTATGTCTTTACAATAGTGGAAGATGATATGAGACAACAGCAGGGTTCAGTTTGAGAGGTTGAAGAAACAAGCCTAGATCAGCCAGAGAGCTGATGGAGTTGCCATTCTTGGGGGTTTTCAAGCCTTGGCTAGACAAAGCTGTGCCAGGCCTGATCTAATACTGGCAATTGTTTCTCTCTGAGTGGTATTTGGAGACTTGCAGAGGTCTGTTTCAGAAATATTTCTGTTTCTGTCATCTGATGCTGTTAGGCAGGAAAACCTCATATTAATAGACTGTGCTGCTCACCAGAAGTCACAGATAATTTTCAACACTCAAGGTGGCACAGCTTATCAGCTTTCCACTGATAACTGGCAAGAATGGAATGTTTTTTTTTTAAATTTGAACATTTGTGTAGTGATTCATACGTAGATTTTGACCTCCCTGTTTAATCTCTGTAGTTCTCTTTAGCTAGAAACCAAAGCATTTTCCTTACAGTAACTAAAAATCATAAAGGATTAGTGACTGTTCTTCTCAAAGAAGGTTGATAAGCCTTTTGTTACTATTTCTTTACTTCTTTCACAGAGATTAGTCTTCTAAAATAAAAGGGGGGTATATTTGCTTGGAAGTTCTGGTGAATATTAAGAAGTTGGCAGTAAGGGCTGTTGATGTGGCAATTGTATTTCCCAATGGGTCCCACTGGTGATTTAGACAAAACTCTCCATGAAAGAATCCAGACATTTCAAGCAATGCAAAAAAATTTATTAATTTATTCCTCATACAGCTGCTAGTACAGATGGACGTACTACTAGAGAAAGAAGCCTATGTCTTAGTTTGCATTAGCTTAGTAATGTTTTTAGTATACTTATAATGTCAACCTAAGTGTAGTAGATTCACCCCTTTTCACCTCAAATATTACTTGATAAGGGAGTACTACTACTTTATGTGTCACATTTATATATGAATGCATTCTCCTGGCATAATGAAATGTTGGAAAAAAAGATTCTTTTTGTTTAAAGTTATGGAGCTCAGTACAAGTAGGGCAAGAGAGTTCCTGCCTGATATTCCTTATTTTGCATGAGCAGGAAGCATGATCTGAGCTGCTTTGTTTATATGTGTTGGCCAATAAAGCAGATGCTGTAGGGGAGCCTGATGTTGCTGACAGCATTAAACAGCTTGCTCTCTGCAGTGAAAAGTGGGCATCAAAGTCTTGAATTTTGTTATCCTACAGAGGTAAAAATAAGGCATTGCTGCTTGCTCAGAACTCTGGCATAATAGCATTTTAATTGTTCTCATTATGAAAGTTTTATTAAGTGCACATATTTAACCAAAGTTTTTGCCAGCATACCAATAGCTGTTTCAAGCTGATCAAGTAGTTGGAATTTTTTGAAATATTATGGTCTATGATGTTTATTGAAGACAGACAAAGGGACTGAGGATTTCCAAAACTTTTACTCTTGCTCCTAACAGCAGGTTAATTTTTAAATGCTTTAACAGTCTTCACATCTAGACCAAAAATAATGTAGCATTGCAATAAAAGCAAATAAGAATTCCTTTGCAAAGAGAAAGCTTAACAAAAGAGCTGGAGAACTATGCCATTTGGAATGCAGATACAAAGTTAATCACTGATCTGTTTAGATTGGAGTAATTTAGAGAATAGGAAAATTCAAAATGTTTTGGATTAGCCAATATTGTTGAAGAGGTGACCTGGCAAAGCATAAAGCCTGTGTGTCAATAGCCAGAAAATCATTACATTGTGATTCTTCTTAAGCCTAGAAAAGACATCCATGCTATAAACCATAAAAAATTCTTTTTCTTTTAATACTCAAATATCCAGGCTTTTACTTCAATATTTCCCTAATAATAATACCAAATGTTCAGTTGTGTACAGTGTATGACCTCCAGTTCTACAAATACATATGAACTGCATATTCTGTTTATGAAGAGTCCTAAATCAATGGCAATATTTTTGCATGTGAAATTAATTATGCGTGTAAGTGGGAGATCAAGGCCTGGGCAGTGTGTTTGCTTTCTTTCCTCCGTGTTTTGTTAGAGCCCTGCCATGGGAAAACCCTGAAATGTTTTTTAAGGAAATCTAGTTCAGAAAATAGTCCTGTTTTAGAGATTGGGGTGAAGTCAAATACAGGCTCTAATAAGTTTCTTGGAAAAAATTTTCATTACTAAAGTCTAAGAACTGCAGAAGCTGCCGAGAGAACTCAAACTGGGAACAGGGCCATAGTGGTCCCTTTGTAGCAGAACTACCTGGATAGATATAATTGGCTGTCTACAACTTCCAAGGTATGCAGAAAACGACCCAGAAATGGATTGTTGGATGGATGATGACCTGACTTCTGCAGAACTTCTAATAAAGACAAATGGTGCAGAGCTTAGTCTGACCTCTGTCTCAATTAAGGAACTGTGATAAATACACTGAGGCTCTGGTTGCAATTTTTAGCCTAAGGTCTACACAACCACTTTATTGGTGGTGCCCAGAAGACAAACTCTGGGTCCCATTATGGGTTAAGCAGCACCGGTGCAGTTATGAAAGTTCTCTTTTGTTTTATTTTGCAAGTTCCCTCAACCAATGAGATGATGCTTTTTAGGTAGACAGAGTATGGTCACTAGAGATTTTGGGAAGTGTTTTCCATGAATTTGAACAATGTTTTAAAGACAGTGAGAAAAAGAAACTAATGTATGTATGCAACAGAACTTTATTTTATCCTTTTTATTGTCACATGGTTAAATATACCAAGTTCCTGCTGTATTATAAAGCCCTGTCTCCTAGTTTTTTGCTAAGTCTTCATGCTTTAGCCTTCTTTTAAAAAATCTCAGTTCAAATGTGAATAAAATTAATAGACTGAGAAGTTTTTGTGTCATCTAGCAGCCAAATCAAGGAAATAAGAGGAAGTTGATCTTCCTTTATGTGAGTGATAAATAGAAGTAATAATCCCTTATTGGATTTTTCTTAAGAAAAATAATAGAAAGCAGGCCCCTGTCCCAGTTCCTTGCCCACAGGGTTTGTAACACCAGCACATAGAACCTTGGACATGCAGTGATTTGTTGTTATGAGCCAACAGGAACTTTGGAAGAGTCCATCCTAACAGATTTAACTGCTGGCAGCTGTAAGTGCTTCAGCATGATTTCAGGTTGGAGTCTCCTTACTAACACCCCTACAGATTCTTGAAATTCTACTGGCAAAATTAATTAAAATTAGGAATTATAATACTTCTAATTTCTTAGAGTACTGGGAAAAATCTACACAATGCGAGAAGTTTGTCCAAGTTCTTTTTGAAAGAACACTATTTCTTTGGATTTGCTTAGTATAAAATAGCCCTGGTTTAGGGTTTATTATTTAATTTGCTAAGGTTGCCTGAGAAGTAAGAGGTTCTGCTCTGAAGAGTGGATCTCATTTAATGGTAATGTTGTGTACTGTATTTATGATCCAGGTCCTGATCTCTGACCAACCTTTATGTCAGTTATAATGACCACACTGTGGCTTCAACATGTTTTCTGGTGCTGTTTTTATCTAGGTCAGAGCTTCCAAATTTTCTAATTTGTGTCTTGCCATTGTGCAGATGGTAAATATTATCAGAGATGGTGATAGCATCTCTTGTCTCTCTTGTAGCTCACATGCACATGAGGAGAGATTTATACTGTGAATCTTTTCCTAATCCTTCTCTCACATATTTTCTCCTCCACAAACTCACCTGGATGAATTTTCTACCATTTGTATCATTCCTCATATTACGTTTTGAAAGAAATTTGGAAAACTCTGCTCTAAGTGGTACAGAAAGTAAAAGAAGATACAGAATGCTATTAACCACAAAAGTAGCATAATGGTGGAAATTGAGACCAATTTTTATTCTTGTTCAACTGTTTTATGAACTTTCATTTTTTTTTTAAAGTATAAGTAGAATATTCCTATGAAGATCACCAATGCAGTGTCTGATGGAGGTAAAACTCTGAGGATTTTCATCAAACTAAATCCAAGTTTTAATAAAATTCTTATTCTAAAAATTATTTGGCATTCCAAAAAAGGAAGTTGGGAAACACATATTGCTTAACAAACTGTTGAAATAGAATGCTTCTTATTAGCACATTCTGCCTTTGGCTGTGCCTGACTAAAGTGTGATGCCTCCAAATCATCCCAGAAGCTAATACCAACCTGGTGGGTAATTGGAGAGGGAGAGACCACCTGGGAGTTTCTAGTGCTAGAAACACAAGGCAAGAAACTGCTGCTGAACCCTTGGCAAACATCTGACAATGGAAACCCAGTGAGTGGGAAAACTTCACTTGACCCTGTTGTCATTCCCAGCTAACAGGCCAGAGCAGAACAAAGTTATTGATTTTTACTAATTTATTTGAATAATAGAAGAACAAGAAGAAATTGGGAATATCTTTAATCCTGGAGACATACAAATCACAGAATACTGACTTATTTTACAGAATAAAAATAATTAATTCTGTGAGTTATTTTTATGAATGAGTGATAATTATTAAGATGGATTTCATGCAGCAATATAAATTAATTCTTTTCTGAAGCTTTTGACTCACAAAAGGGTAGGACTGCCTTCAGTGACCTTGATATGCTGGCTGACAAGTATCTCAAGAAATTTAGCAAAGAGAAATGCAAAGGTCTGCATCTTGGAGGGAAAGAACTCAGGCTGGGAACTGCTGGTAGGGAGAAAACCTGTAAAAGGTCTGGTGGTTAGTGTACACAGGAAGCTGGACAGGAGACCAGATGATGCTCTTGCAGAGAAAAAGGCTCATCACATCCTGGACTGCAGTAGATATTTGGTCCAGAACCATAATTAGTCCACTGCACTCAGCCTTTGTGAGTCCATATCTGCAGTGTCCAGCTTTCATCTCTCCAGTATTGCATCCCCCGAGATAGACTAGCAAGGGATGGTACCCAGTGAGGAGCTACCACGATGTCTGGGGGGCTGGTACATGCAAGGAATGAGGAGAGGATGAGGGGTTTGGCTTGTTTAACTTGGATAAAATTGGCTTTAAATAAAGCCTGCAGAACTGATGTAGCCTGTGTATGAGCAGCTAGGTCAGTACGTGGCCTCTGGTCTCCAGATGAAGACTGAGATGCAGCCCTAAGGTGTTTCAGGATGAGGTACTTCTACTTGGAACTTTGATCAAAACTAAGAAACTGCTATGTATGATTAAATAACTTGTAAGATATTTCTAAAGTGTGATTCAATTTCTTATCACTTGTAAAAGCATTCTGCAGAAACAGGAATGAAAGCAGAAATGTTAGCATCTCAAATTGGTTTGCTCTCAGGATAATTTTGAAATACTGGGAAAAAACCCCAGAGGCTGGTTTCATGTATAAAATGTCTGTAAAAGTGCATATAGTCCTGTACAGCTATCTTAATTTGGGAGCTAAGAACAACTCTGTGAATGAGATGGGGTCTTTGCAGAATGTTAGCAGCTCCTTTTATTGGCATTTACTGTGGGCCTGGACTCAGGAGCACTTTATGGGCTGGCATGAAGTACATCAGACCACATTTATTTAAACTGGGAATTAGAAAGCTAGGCAGAATTTTAAGACCAACAAAATGTTTTTAAGACTAGCAAAAAAATTCCTACTATTTTATTAAATTCATAACAGACTAGCACAATCTTTACTGCAGGGACATGAAAAGTTGGCTCTAAAATGTGGGTATTTTGCTTGAACTATCTTTAAAATGAACCCTTGCTGCTGTATATTTTGGTTCACTCTAAAAAATTATGGGAAAATTGCAGTAAACGTCCTTATTAATGAAAATTTAGCACAGATGTGAAATTATTTAAATTTCAAAATTTACCAGACACCAATCCCTGTGAAAAATTCTGTTATTTCCCAACAGTTGACTCCAAGTGGTAGTCTCTCATCACTTCTTTTTCATCTGAACTCCTAGGTTACTTTTCAAATATGGAAAGTTCAGCTATTTTTTTTCCAGGTTGCCACGAGCCCAAGCTACAATCCAAACTATCTCACAACTGAGCAGAAGGCACAGGACTTGGGAAATCTGAAATAGTTTAGAGAGATATATTTGGTTAGGTGAGCACAGCCCTGCAATCACTTTTCAAGACCATCTTTGCCAGCCCTTCCTCTCATGAGACCTCTGAGTACAGCCTGAAGCATGAGGCCCAAGGACAGCTTGGGCAAAATGGACCCAAGGAGATGTGGGGGATTCCAGACCAGGCAAGTGCCTGTCCTTTGCTCACTGTATGAAATGTGGCCAGAGAGCAAATAGGAGGGGTAGTCCCAGCTCCACACACTCCTTGGTAGTCTGGCATAAAGATAATCTCTAAATCCCATTGAGTGAGCTTTGACACAGACTAAGCTCTCCAAAGGACACCTGTCATGTGTAGAACTTTTCTGGACTTCTTTGATCGATGATGAAAGTCCTGCAGTCCTGACATAATTTTTGTAGCTCAGGCACACACACATCCCGAGTCCCAGCCAGATGAACCCCTCTCTCACTGGTTTCTTCTGCAGAAACATAACAAGTACACTATACAACTTCTATAGGTCAAAATCACAGTAAAGCAAGGGACATCTGGCTGTTCTTCAGTAACTGATCAAGAAACAAACCTCTCTGAGTCTTATTCATCACTGTAAGGTATTCTTTAGTCCCAAATCATTACCATTTGTGCTATAAAACACCTTTCCTGTTCGGATCATGCACTTATGAATCACGATCCTCTTTTACTATGAGCAATTAGGTCTGACTTGACAGGTGCCACAGCTAAACAGCTTTTCTCTAGTATAAAAATATTCTCCTCTCCTTCTTCTACATTGCTTTTCTTTGCCTTCTGACATATTGTGTTCTCTGTATTTTAAGTGCTACTAGTAGAACTTTAGCTTCAACGTTCTGTAGATGAGGGTTTTTCAGTCCTAAGTACAAGCTACATTCAGGATTATGGAACAGAACTTTATCCTAATTATCTCACCAGTTGATCCGAAACACTGTTCCTGTACCAGCTGGCAGTGAAAACAACACTGTGCCAACACACCTGATTGGGGAGGAGGGCAGGGGAAATGAGGATTTCCCCTATGCCATGGTGGTTTACTCCATACTCACAGCCATGAGAAGATCCCTAAGAAAATGTTCTCTTGCTATCCTGAACTCTAAGACTGCTTCAGCCAGAGGTATGTACCCCCAAATCATAAGTGCAGTTCCTTAAAATATGTACTGAGGTCCTGTAATATAACATGGATCAAAGAGCTGCAGAGCCTGAGCTGTTTGCTTGTGGGAGTGTGTATCTGCTGGGTTGGCTTCATGCCATGCTGGCACAAAATCAGAGCCTGAGTGCCCTTTGCAAAACTGCTCTCATGGTTTTGTCAGAGCTTTACTCCTTGCTGACAGAGACAGAAGATAAGGTGGCAAGGTAATGCTGAAAAATCCATATTTACAATCTAAATGACAGGTTAACTTCTGCTGTAATGAAATGAAGAGATCTCAGGTGAGCCTCAGTGCAATGTATCCATCTATGACTGATGCAGAGGGGTGAGCAGGGTGAGGCAGGTGTGAAAAGGCATCTGGAGGAGGCAGGGAGGTCCAGGTGTGCCAGTGCTTCCAGGGAGGGCTGAGCAGAGCCTGCTGCATGTTCCAAGGCCAGCTGCTGATAAAATCAGCACAACCACTCCAGCCACACTGCTCAACACAGTAAAACTTTTCATTACATTCTCTGGGCAGGAAAGCACAGTTTTTTCACAGAGTTTCACATAATTATCCACATACACCCCCAGCACAATAATGCCAGGTGTTTCTGGTTTACATGCCATATGCACTTAAGCACTTCTGGCATGGATATGCCTGCAAAGAGAAGCTGGCAGGATGCCATCACTTTGAGGTGCTGCACACTCCAGCCCCTTGGCTTTCTCCCCTTCCTTGGCTGAAAAAAAATCATGGGGAAGCCTCTTTGCAAAATCAACTTCTGCTTCTCAGAGATCCCCAAATAGTGCCTGTGAATGCAGGACACCTATTTTTGCATTGGAAAGAACTCTCTAGGACCTCATAGCAGGATTTTGTGAAAGCTGTATGAGGTAAGTTTGGTTTAAAACCTCCTGTTTAGGATGCATTGTATTTTCAAGGCAGATGAGTCAGCTCAATTTACTTTGGGTTTCAACACTTGCATTCTCTTCTTTCCATGCTCTTCTTCTATTTTTTCTACTCCTCCCCCCCCTTTTCCCCCTCTAGTGTTATATTAGAAAGTTTTATTTTTGGAAAGGGGTTTAGGTTCTTAAGCAGAATAATTTCAAGTGCTTCACAGTGTCTAAGGCACATCTGCATGGGGCTGGCACATACAACACAGGAGGTGAAGACAGATGCTTCCTGATGTGGTTCTGGGGTATGTCACACAGCAAGGACTCTCTAAGGCATCTATGAGGCCAGCAGGAACTGCTGAAATCCTATCTTTGGTACCAGGGGTAGGAGACATGAAAACTGAGAACCTTGACCAGGGGGAATGCGTGGGTTGGATGGCTGTTGTAGCTTCCTTTATTAGAGGAATATGGAAGAGAAGGGGGAAAGAAAAAGAACAAAACAAGTATAAATATGTAAATAAATATGGTTTTGCAAGCTTTCCACAGCAAAGACAGTCGTTCCTTTGCTGGAGACCATCAAGATGTCCAGCTTACTCTTCTTGTGTTATGTACTTGGCATGAGGGCACAGGGCAGTAAGGACTCTTCATTACAGATGCCCTGAAGACTGCAATCCAGAATCACTGGCTAAAGCATTCAGTACAGACATATAAAATAGCAGTAAAATAAGCTAGAAAACAAAGAATATTTTTTTTTTCCATCCAGAGTAAAAATAGCTGGAAAAAAACACCTCTCTGGACCCAGAATGCCACACTCTATTCAGGAAAGGAAAGGAGTAAGGCTACTGGGAAAAAAACCCTTATATCTAGTTTACACTTTGGAAAGGCATCCTTGGTAAAGGATGTTTCTTCAGAGGCTGGGAAGCTACATAAATAGTCTAAAAATAATTGAATACACCAGTTGTCTTATAGCAGCTTCCAATCCGAATTGGAAGGCTCTTTTTTTATCTGTATTTACTAACCACCAGCTGGATGTTCTACAAAATGCAGAAGTACAGGAAGGAAGGAGCTTGCTCTCAGGAGCTGAGAGACAAAAATACATGGATATGTGAAGGAATAGAGTAAAAATTCCAAATGAAAGGGTCTTTCCATTGGATGTTCTTAGTAAAATTTTGTGTACTGTGTGGTGTTTTACTATTGCTCAATTAATTTTTAGTGGGTAGATGCTCTTGGTTTTGGCTGCAGCTTAAAGATAGTGACTTGGTCTATGGCAGATCAAGCTATAAAAGCTCTTGTACTCTGATAGCAGCATCAAACATCTAAAGGGTAAGAAAAAGTCAAATATCTTTCAGCCTCCAGCTGCTCATTCATTAAGCAGCTTCTTTCTAAATCAAACCTGTTAAATCTCTTGTATATCCTCAAGGTTATGAGTAATTATCACTATCTGCACTCTTTGGATGAAAATAATCATAAACTGTGCAATAGAGCTTTTCCTTTTCAGTGATATGCAGTGCCAGCCAGTTATATTTCAGCTGCATCCCAAAAATGTAGTGGGATCAACTTTTCTGCAGTTAATGGTAAGACTTCATTAGAAAAAGTGTTCTGCTGGAGCTTGCTATTGGCACTTGTGTTTCACATCACCCCCTCACATGCTGTGTTCTGATGCAGCTCGTTTTGCTGTCCTTTTTGTTCCAGTGTAGGTGTCACAGCCACAAGAAGCTGATACAGCAGGAGGCCTGTCACAATACTTTCAAGAGGAAAGAAGGGTCTCTGTAACCTGAAATACATTGCTATCATTATTTTTTCCTTTAATGTGGCTTTCCTCCCTGCCAGATTTATTTTTGGTAAAGGCTTCCTTAGAAAGGAATATTTATGACTTTTGCCCTTATCCATAATATCCTTTCCTCAAGGCTCTGAATAAGTGCTAGAATCTAGATATTGCTTTTCTTCCGAAATCTGAAGTTAAACTGTTGAAAAATCTGTATGCACCATCTATCTCCTGTCATTATTTGGATATGAAATTTAATCAGACCCTCAACAATTCTTTTTTATCCTCATAAGCATTCTCTGTGTGTCTTGATTTTTTTTTTTTTTTCTTTATGAAAGCCGGTGATTCCTGAGAGGGAATAAGGTGTTAGCAATCTGTAAGTGGGCTTGGATAATAGACCCTCATGGCAGCACTGTGTGGGCTGCTGAGTCCAGGACGTGCCAAGGACTACTGCCATCTGCATCAGCCCTGCGCTTTCTAACTGCAGGGCTTCTGCTGCCTCAGGGCAGTGCCTCCCTCCACAAGCACAGTGTATCTGCCAACACCACTTTCAATAAAATTAATATCGACTGCTTCTATCTCTGCGTGATTCTTCATCTATCTATTTCCACTGTTGTTCCTCTCCTTAAAGAGAAATATGAATGCTGGATTCTTGGGTTTTAGGTGTTTATGAGTGTTTTAAATAAAGTTTGGTGCATGACAAGATGCTGTGGCAACCACAGTAACAACAGCTAGTTATTTTCAGTGTGAGTGCTGGCTGTGACAGCTCAGCACCAGGCAATCCCTGCCACAGAATGGGGGGCAGAATTGGAGGAAAAAAAGTAAGAACACTGAAGGGTTGAGAAAAAAGACAGTTTAACAAGTAAAGAAATGGAACAAAAAAACTCCCACCCCTAAAAAAACCCAAAATTGAACAAGTGATGGAAAATCATTTTGCCCTGGCAAACTTTCCCTCCCGTTTTTATTGCTGAGCATGATGCCATATGATATGGAATATCCCTTTGATCAGCTGGGGTCAGCTGTCCTGGCTGTGTCAGCTCCCAGCTTCTCATACACCACCAGACTACTCACTGGTGAGGTGGTGTGATGGGCAGAAAGGCCTTGACGCTGCAAGCCCTGCTCAGCAATAACCAAAACATCCCTATGCAATTGACACTGTTTTCATCACAAATCCAAACCAGCTCCACAAAAGCTACCATGAAAAAAAATAACTTTATTTCAGCCAACTACACTGGAGCTATAATCTGCCTCAAAGGTAAGAGTATAACCAAATGAAAAGTGATAGTGGTAGTATTAAACATATTCTGGTTCAATATGAGGTGTGAACAGATCCCCTTTGCCTCTTTATTGTGACCTTGAACCACAGAGGAATAAGGTGATCAGATTTTTTAGTTGCTTTCTAGTTAGTTTATCTATTGAAGTGCTTTTTTTGGTGTACCCTTAGTCAATATTATATGTATTACACATTCTCTCTGTAGATGCATATTTAATAGAAAATATTATACATATAATAGCATATTTAACAAATGTTAAACTCACCAGAATAAGCCACAGTTTCCTAACTATGATCACAGCTTTTTTAAGTGCCTGAAATGTTAAATGTGGCCCTCTATGAAAGACAAGTTTAGTGCCTAATTTGTCCACTTTGTGAGCACTTATTTCTTTACTTCTGAGCTCCACCCCAAGTGAAAAAATTCTTCAATAACTGGAAGACTTTTGGTGAATGAATTGGAGACCACATCAAGGCTGAAACTTCAAATAAGAAAATGTCATTACAGATTTAATTGGGTCTGTGTGTTCAGTATCAACAACTTCTAAATAGTGTTTGTTACTGATGAAGAGGAACAGACAGCAGGAGATAGTGGCATGCTGAATTACATTTGAACACTCTAATCAAGACAAGGCATGAGTGTAAATTCTGTTCCTTTGATGTATCACTTTCCAGTGTTATTAGCTAACAGCAATTTGTTCGCTCTATTTCATTGAGGCAACTGATGGGGTTGGATGACATATATTTTCTGTGGTATTGGTAAGGACAAATAAAGATTTTATACTGTAATTTCAAGGAAAGGAATGACTCAAGGAAATTTGCAATGCCACTGAAGGGAGGAAATCCTACTTGCTTATACAGTGTCTGGATTGGTGCTACTGATTAAACAGTGTATTTTACTGTGTCCAAAAAAAGAAATAAATGTTAAGAATAATATTTCATAAAAAAAATGTTTCTATCATAGGAAAAATTAGCACAATGTCTGAGATGCCAGACTTAACCTGTGCCTTACCAAGGGAGCCTTGAGTGCCTAGAGACATAAAAATACATCCTTTTCTCATTGTTCACTGATGGGGATAAATGAATCTTTACAGGAAGGTGGCAAAGATACCTCCAGCCAAACAGAACTTAATTGTTCGTCTATAACTATTAATTTCTAAGATACAGTTGTTAATTGTGTAAAGTATTGCAAGTTTTTTCCTGCCTTATCAAAGGGCAAAACTGCAGTGCAACTGGTTTAGAGATTATTTTTTCTTTTACAGAAATTTTCAACTGTTAATCAAAACAGTAGACTGATCAAGGCTCCTACTATTTATAACATTTTGAAAACTCTTACACGCTCATTTTTATAACACAATGAATCTCCTAGTAGCATAAAAAAGATTAATTTTTGTGTGAATCTATGATGTCTTAATAACATGAGCTGCCTGTTTCAGAGTCCTATACGATGATCATTGGTGTAATTTTCATCCACTGATACTATAGCAAAATTTTAAAGATGAGATGACCACTAGACAGTTTTCCACCTGGTAGCCCTTGGCTGGTTCTAGTCTGTTGGGCGCTCCTCTCCATTTCCTACCTTTCTTTTGGAGTGAACAGGAGCAGCTGTTTGAAGAGAAGACCTCCTTGGAGAACTGAGTAGCCCTTGTGTTCCTGTGGCTATTTACACATGTGCAGAGGCCAGTGCTTCACTCCGTGTATACATTCATGTATCAAGACCAAAGTTCTGAATGCAAAAGCAGAACTAGAATTCTTTCTCGGGGCTGTCACATTTCTTTAGGATATTTGTCACATTTCTTTCCAGATCAAATTAAGAAATACAGAAGATCTTAGTGATCTTTTCAATCGATCTGTAGTTTTATTTTGCATACTGACTAATTCAAGTCCCAGGTGGTGACAGCAACTGGCAGGGGAATCTACTAGAGGAGTCTACAGTATATACATGTTGGTACTGCTCAGAGGACTATCCAGGGTTCCTGCTGTCCTGCTCTGCCCCATAAATGGCTCTGGTTACTCTGTTTACTCTCAGAGAAAAGGATTTTGCAAAGAACAAAGATAAACCCGCAAAGTGTTCAGCTAGAGTTGGAAAAGAGGCTCCTTACCATAAAATCATAGAATATGCTGATTGATATGGAATGGATTCATGAGGATCACAGAGTCCAACTGAACAGGACAGCCCCAAGAATCTCACCATACCCATGACAGCATTGTCCAAATGCTTCTTGAAGCCTCTCAGGGTTGATGCTGTTACCACTTCCCCAGTGAGCCTGTTCCAGTGCTCAATCACCCTCTAGATGAAAACCATTTATCTGGTGTTCAACTTAAACTTCCCCCGAGTCAGCTTCAGGCCATTTCCTTGAATGCTGTCACTGGGCATGAGAATGAAGAGATCAATACTCTTGCCTCTTGGTTGCTTCAGCTCAGCAAAACACTTGGGTTAAAATTTGAAATTTCTATGTCATTAATAGTTAATTATACCTCTATTCATTGCAATGTATTCCTGTATGTCCTGCAAACTCAGTGAGTATTTCCTAGTGTGTCGTTTTAAAAGGGAATCTTATACAGAATGTGTCTCTATGGGGCACTGTACCTGAATTCAGTAAACTGAGGCATAAGTAAAAAAGTGAAAATTTTCGCCAAAAAAACCAAAACATTCCTTAGATGGTAGTAGCATTTCAAATTCAGAACTAAAATCAAATATTACAGGCTCATATACAGAATCCTCCTGTCCTGTAAACTGTACTCCAAAAGCCAGGTTTTTAGAGCCAAATATCTTAGGGAGGCTAAACTTTCTGGGGAAAGAAACTAGGTGTGTAAACAATTGCACTTTATATATATGTCTGTGTCTACCTGCTAACCTGCTAAATGTGATCTTTCTATGAGATGAACTGTCACTGCTATCCATGACTGTGGATACAAAATTTAGATGTCCCTTAATATATACCTTTTAAATATAAACTATCTGGCTGCTGGGAAGAAGCACAGTAATTTAGAAAGAGTCACAGCAATAACAAGTGAGCAATTGTCCAAGACCCTCTTTGCAAGACAAAACAATGCCAAGACTATTCCAGTAATATTGGGCCAGAATTCAAGCTATTCCAATAGTGAAGACTATGTTTCCAACAGCAGCAGGTAATTCTGGTGCTAGAATCAAGAAAGTGTATCCTTTCTCAGTTGTGAGAGACCAAAAAGTATCTCAGTTGTAAGGCTGAAATTATCCACTGATCATGAAACTTCAAGTGCTGTGACTGCAGAGGACCTTAAATCTTAGCCTGAGGTGTTACTGAGAGCTTTCAAGTGTTGACATGTTTATCTGAATCTTCAGATAACATTATTCAGAAAATCAAACTACTAATCCCATCAGATAAACTTTTTGAAAACTTTTTTAATACTTCTTGTTGAAGTCAAAAGCCATAAGCCAATCCAAAAACCAAAAGCAATAACTGTGAACTAGTGTTCATTAATGACTTCAAAGGACTTTGGATCAAACTCATTGTGACAGCAGGCTTTCTCCTGATATTTTAATACTTCTGTACTCAGCTTTATCCAAAGCAGGCAGTGAATTGAAAGGTGAAAGTAAAATGTTTTTCTCATCTTGAAGGGGATCTGAAGAAGAGTGTAATTGACAAAGACAATAAGTTCTGACATGAGTAAGCAAGTGTGAGAAAAGAGAAGATGTGAAGGGAACTGATGCATGATCAGTGGAAAGTGAAGGATAATAAAAGTAAAGTGCCTCTGCTGCAGGTCAAGCTCCCAAGGCAGTGTTCACTCCAGGTCTGCTCCTTTCTGTGTCTGGAAGTAATTCTGAAGTGTGTACACATATGGTGTTGTATGTTGTGCAGGTCCAAATGTGCCTAGGGAATGGTTTAATGTGATTGTCTCCATAAGGAAAAAAAACCAACTCAGCCAACCCAAAACCCCCTCAAATCAACATTACTTATTTTAATCTTTTTTATAAGCCAACCTGCCAGAGGTGGAAAATTAACTATTTATATGTAATATATGCAGTAGTCAGACAACTGTGTAGTAGTAAGATCATTTATAGATGCATTTCATGACAATGATGCTGCTAGTTATTCAGTTACTTATGAAGGTCCCAAGAAAGTAATTAATTGTTGAAAATCCTTGGAGTGAAATAGAAAACATATAGATAATTATAATGGCGTTTTTCAGCAGAAACATTACATATCTTTTCCACAATTCACAAAACTTTTTGAAAACCACATAATGTGTTTCCTTTGCTTTCTAGCTAGTCAGCACAAATGTGGCTGTCTATTCTGTTCTAGTTAGCTACCTCCTTGGAAACCTACAGTGGAAAGCTGAAAAGGATGTAATCGATATCCCCACATTCTGAATCCTCAGCCCCTACTGAGAAAGAAAGACACAATTGAAACATTTAAGACGTGTTTTGAACCTGGTTCTCTTTTGGAGTTGCAGTACCCTTTGAGACTAAATTACTATAAGGACTATCTATCTTTTCCATTTTCAAATATATGCTTACCAACCACAGTCCTGGAAAGGACTATTGCCACGTATCATTATGGAATTAAGGTCCATTTTCAAGGCGCCATTACAGTGGCACAGAACACGAGGGTGTACTGGAAGGCAGTGAGGTGGAGTTTGCTCCAGACTGTCTGCAACATCTCTCTTTTATTCTTTGTCTCATTTCTGACACTACCTGCCCATTTACATCAAATTGTTCTCTGCTGTTTGTGAGGCGGGAAAAAGGGAGACAGGAGCCAGTGCAGTGCCCACCACAGGCTCTGGAAATCAGAAATGGAAAAGGTTAAGTCAGCTAATTACCCACATCCACTGGTTGTGTTGGATTATAAATAGGAAGTTTATTACCAACATGTGTTTTATCACAAGGGAACAGGAAGTGGGCTGTGCCCCATGCAGGGCCAAGCTGTCATGTGCAAGCATTGCAGACCATCTGACCAAACAGGAGAATCAGTCTGACAGGCTGGGAGGTAGCCCCAGTGTTTTTCCTTGCTGAAGGCAAAGTGCACGCTGACAGACATGCTAAATAGTGGATGCATCAATCAGAAACCAAAAAGTGGAGGTAATCTGCGTGTAATCACAGTGAGGTCTAGATTTATTGACCCTTCAACTGATTGACAGAATGGGCCTAATGACACTGAAAGCTATGTATGCAAAGAGAAACAGCTAGGACTCTTCTCCTGCTTCCTTTCATACATTTTTAACACTGCTTGTTTGGATTTTTTTAAAGTAAAAAAGGAAAGTGGAAGTCGGAGCCAAAGTTTGACCTCCCCACACCCCAATCTGGCATCTGAATGTTAAATCTTGCCCAGTTAGTCACTTTAATCAATTTTCTTCAAGTCACCTGTAAGTAATACACATAACATAAATCTCTTAGTTACGTCCATGCCTGAGGGTGGGAGGAACCTGGGCTACAAACTTGCCAAAAGTAAATCACTTAAATGTTTTGTTTTTCCACTTATGAAACCACGATGATAATACAAAAAAAAAGAAAAAATGGCTACAGGACTCAATTTTGCCCCTGTAGGTTCTGTAAATTTATTCATCTTCCGTTCCTCAGCAGTCTCATCAGCTTCATCTGGAATTGCAATCTTCACCTCTTCGACCCCCCTCCCCATGCCTCCTCCTTAGCTTTGCTGTGCTTCTCTCCTGGACCTTCTGCCTGTCCAGGATTTCTCATGTCAGCAGTGGGTGTATTTTTTTTGGGTTTTTCCCTCCTTTCTTCCCCCATACTCTTTGTGTTTCATTTTACATCCTTATTTCCTTCAAGTACCTTTGGGAACCCCCAGGCTTGTCACTCACAGAAAATAGATTGCACTAAGAATAAAGCACAGGCCAGGATAGGGCAGGAAAGGAGAGACATCTGATGAGGAAAATGCTGGCCCAGAGTCCTGAAGAAACCACAGAGCAGCATTAACATTTCCAGGCAGCTGGCTCAGCAATGATGTAGTCTCCTACTGGTTAAGCAGTAGTCACTCTCAGTGCTCTCAGAGCCCTGTGCTCCACAGGAATGAAGGGAGTAACAGGATAGCAGTGCTATGAAAAACATGTGCTAGCTTTGCTTGCGGTCAGCGCAGGATGCACAAAGCATGCCTCTAAAAATTTCCTCTGAAGCACCTACTCCTGGTCCAGCCGAAGAAAAACCACAGCCAACAGAAGTTCAGAAGAGAATATGGACCCTGGGGTCTCTCCAGAGGCAAGGAACATAATTGTAGCTGTTGAGCCTGTGTCGCCAACAGCATCAGTGGTGGTGAATGTTCAACGGTAATGATACATGTCACTCTTTAAGCAAACCACACTGCCTGGAATATCAGCTGAAGGCATATTCACAAGCTGACAGATGCAACCTGCATCCACTTGTGGTTTATAGGCACGGACAAATAGTGTAGACAACCTGGATCTGATTTTTCTCATTTGATCTGTTGAATTAGCGGTACTATGCTGCTATAAAGGAAAAACCTGTAGTATCTTGACAGGTTTAATTGAGGACAGTCTGTATTGAAAGGCAGCAGGTCAGGCCATGATTTGGGCTCTGTGCCTGCAGGACACTCCTTCCCCGCACACTAGTCTTCTCATGTGCGTGTCTCAGACCTTGTGCCCAGGCATACAATGAAAAATGGCAGCTTACCAGTGTCCTGCCTCTCTCAGTTCAAAAGCCATCAGGACTGGATACAGTCACAAAGTTAGTGTAGAACACACACTCCCTGTCTTACCTCACAAAACACGCACTCAACAAGGGAATGATAACAGGAGTCTGCAACTTATTTGTTCTCTTACTGCCAGCAAGTCACTGACCCTTTCTAGAGGAAAGAGCATGGAGGGCAAAAATCTTCTGCTGAAGAGTGACACAGGAAACAGCAGACAGCGTTTGGGGATGTCTGTACTGCTGTGAGCCAAAGATGTGTGAGGACGGTGATGGATTTCTTGTTAGGTTGAAGCCCACAGAGAAGCATGACTGATGTCTTATACTACCTAAAGGCACTGCCTAAATACTGTAGTGTTAAAAAAAAAAATAAATTAAAAATTCCAGTGGTTCCATCTCATGGAAATATTCAGTTTTAGAATATTTTGTGCTATTTACCATATTTCTAAAAGTTTTGCTCTTCTGCTGGAGTATGGGAAGTGATAAAGCACCTGATGTACTGCTGCATAATCCTACCAGGAAGTTTCAAATGCAGCATCTGTTTTAAACAGCATCAGTACAGGATGAGAGCTAATACTCTAGAAGGGAAAATGTTAAGTGTGATTGGACTTATTTGTTCTATGTTTCTTTTCCTTGTTTGAGCTTTACCTACAGGCTTCTGTGCTTTCTTTATTTGCAGCCAACCATAAAAATCTCCAGGTGATCCAAAAGTTTTGAAGGTAGGATTTTCAGGGATAGAGTTTAATTGCTTATAAAACCTCCATGCATACGTTGAGAGCTCAGGGAAAATTCCTGCAGGCTCACCATCCAAAACCTGTTTGATTTGTATTTGCCAGCTTTCCTGGCAACATCACATGCTCACTTTAATCACTTAATTAGAGGACCAAACAAGAACTTACAAGAGAAGTGAATACATATTATTCTCGTGCTGTTTAAATATGAGTCATTGATAGTGGCAAAAGACACAGAACAAAATGTGAACACCCAGGCATTCAATTAGCTGTCTTATGGAAAACCATCTCTGATGTTTCACAGCTTCTATTTTCATAATATTTGTTTCACTTTTCTGCCTTTGAGGACAGACTATTTTCACACAGCTGTCAGCATCTGTGAAGTTTTCTTTAAAGATCTAGTGACTACTATAACAACACTTTTTATATTTTTAGTTCCATTTTTTTCCTTTTTCTTATAAGAAGCAAGAAAACTTACAAAACTAGTTTATGAACCACACCATACAATGCTGCAGGAAGACATAAGTTAATGATCTGAAGGAATGCTGAGGCAAGCGTTTTTCTGACCCAGAGTTCTCAAAAATTATGGTCAGAGATGCCAGGAATTATCTGTCAGTTGCAAAGGCTAATAAACAACTTGCCATGAAAATTATTTACTTCTGGTGCAGAAAAAAATTCAGACATAAGATGTGCCAATCGTCTTTGAAATGAATAGATTTAAAATTGGAAAACAATCATTTCATGGATGTTGTGGAAGAGATGGAGATCAAGTTTTTTCTTCTACACCACTACAGTAAATCCTGCCCTATGATATAGCTGCCTATTAATGCCTAATATTCGCTCAACTTTATTACAAGTTTGTGCAAGTTAGATCTACTTTGAACTACATTTGGAGACCAAACTGTCTTGAGGATTGTTTCTCAAATTCCTATAGTGAATACAGCTCAAAACCTCATCCTGGGAGATAAGTGGCAACAGTACAAAACCTTATCATGCCCAGGACTGAGGGCTACTTGAGAAAGCCATCTACAACAAATCTTTTCATCTGGCAGCTTGACTAGATACATTGTTTTTTGGTGCTTGCTTGATTGTTTGGGTGTTTTTCATTTTTTATATTATTTATTTATTTTAGCCAGCAAATACAAATGCCAATTTTAATAATTTGTAAAGCTGTGACATAGTGTTGTATTGAACTCATCACCACACAAATTTGTGTCCAGATACACCCCTGAATTTCTGGTATTTCTCATGTCATTTGAATTTTTTGCAGTCTCCAGGCAAGACTGGGTATTTTTGGCATAGTGAACAAAAATCAGGAAAAAGAATAGAAGAGGCACTTTAGACTCTTTTGCACTGTTTTTCTTTTCCTGTTTAGGTATTTTACCCACAGTCACCCTTCGATGTGAGCACAGAACTCTACTCTCAGTCTCACACAGTTGTTTCTCACTTCTTGCTCTTATATTCATGGTTTGTCTGGAGGGATATCTCCAGATCAGTACTTTATAAGTAGGGAGGAGGGATATCTGGCTTATCTCCTGCTCCTTCGAGCCCTGGAATTCTTATGGGAGAGATCTAAGAATCCTTGTGCAGCCATTTACTGTGCCTGCCATGTCTGGAAGATGTGAGGTCATTAAGTAACAGCTTAGTGCTTGATGAGCATATTTGTTCTTCCTTGAAGAGCTTTGCTGACCTGCACTGCCTAGTCAAGGAGGCTTTCTCTGAGAGACTGCTTCAAATGCTGAGAGTTGGGGTTTGGCATGGAGGAAATTCCAGGGACACCTTATTGTGACTTTTTAGTACCTAAAGGGGACTTATAAAAAAATATGGGTACAGATTTTTTAGCAGAGTCTGTTGCCATGGTTTAAAAATGAAAGGGAACATTTAGATTACATGCAAGGAAGTTTTTTATTATGAGGGAAGTGAAACACTGGGGCAGATTGCCCATAGAGGTGACAGATGCCCCATCCCTAGAAACAATCAGTCTGATCTATTTGAAGTTGTCCCTGATCATTGCAGAGGGTTTGGACTGGGTGGCCATTAAGGGTCCCTTCCAAACCAAACTATTTAGTGATTCATGATAAATGCACTAGACCTAGGAACTGTTGGTGTTCATTCAACTTGCATGATTGATGTATGGTTTATAGATTAGTTTGTGGTTGAGTCCTGAATGATACAACTGGAAAATGCCTAATGCACTTTATTAGAGTAAATAACAACGTGAGAGTATGGAGAGGAGTGGTTTCAAATAGGGCTGTTACCTAGGGAAACACAATAGATGGTTCCAAAGACTGAAAAGAAAGGCTCAAAGCCCTGCTCAGGGTGATTCTAAAGCTGCCACACAAGAGAAAATTTTAGAAGCCAGGGACAGGAGGTTGTGATGAAATAATATACGGAAACAGAGAAAGAAGGGGATTTAAACTCCATTTTCAGTTAAAAAAATGTACTTCACAAAAGTGTTGACCCAAACTGAAAATGGCAGTCCTACTGTTTTTTTCCAATGATCTTATCAATTTTCATTGTGAGCATAAACCATCAAACACTGCTCACAGTAAGGGTAGAAACATTGATCAGAAAAGGAGAAAAGATTTACCAAATGTCAGCACACTCATTTCAAGTGTTTGGAAACCTCACAGAGACCCTTATCCAACTTTCCATGATCCCAGTGGAAATTCTCCTTCCCAACTGATTTTATTGAGATCCAGACTGACTCTGTAGAGCAAAACTGGTGCAACCAAGGTGGAAAGTTAGGGTTACATCAAAATTCCTGTAATCTGCAGCTTTTTTGGAAAGCTTGGTTAAAGTTTGTACCCTTCCATTGACATACACACTGAACAGAAGCCAGACAGGACACTCAGACTTACCAACTTTCTAAATATTTCTTAAAACCTCTGGAATGTTTTGTGGAAGATCCAGGAAAAATATAATCATGGAGCTTCTTGAGAAAAAAATAAAATACTGATAATTATTTGAAAGAGCCTAAATTTGGAGCGACTTAGGGTAATGAAAAGCTGCTGAATGAGCAGAACTGCCGAGTGAGGTTCCAGGCAGAGGAACTTCTGCTGGAAATCAGAGCCACACAACTGAGATTGAAGCTGCCAGGCTCAGCAGAGCTCTGCCGGGCTTCGCAAGTGCTGGTATAGCCATCCACACTGCCATCTAGTGAGTCTGCCATGGCTTTTAATAATTTTTTGGGCTCCTGAAGCAGCTCTGAAGTCAGTTAACTGAACCTGGCACTGATGGCTCTGTAAATGAAATATCTGGTACATTGATTTTCTCTTTGGCACTATGAAGCATTTCTGCAGAAATAAATATAAGGCTATATAACACATCAGGAGGATCAGAACTTACTGAGAGCTGCATGAGACTGAGAAAAAGCAGGGAGAAATACTCCTTGGGACTCTAGGAAATGGCCTTAATAGGGCATATGAGTTTTTATTTTTACCTCCAAAATGTAGGAAAAAAAAGAGCCAAAAGCATTTCTGTCACCCACCTCCCACCAGCACGTGGTGGGTAGAAGGACAATTTATTTTTCTCTCCCTTGCCTTTTGTTCCCTGACACTGATCTGGGACAGCTGGGGCTGAAGACATTTCACTCATGCCACTCATTTCTGCTCTCCCTTGTTCTCATAACCAGAGTTAGACTGATCATCATGATGGGTCCAGGAAAGAATTCTTCCACAGCTTTGACTAGGAAGAATCTTTGCATTTTTATTGAAAGTACAACGTTTCTGTTGTGGGAAGAATGCCAAGAATATTTTCTGCAGCTCTCTTTGTAGTAAAGGTCTGGGAATTATTATAAGATGTTGCAAAATACTCTGAGGGTTTTGCAGTGTGGGAAAGAGTAGAGATCTTTGATCCAGCAATATGTTACCTGGTTGTGGACAGGGAATGGACTTGATGATTCATGTAATCTCTTCTAGCCTTTTTTTCCTCCCTGGGAGTGTGTCTGCTCTTCTTTTGCTTCCAAGGAAAGAAGAGTGCAAGATTTCATCCCCTGGGTCAGCTGCAGACTGCTTTCTCACTTTGTTTAGCAGTGTGAATAAGTGCTGTCTATGAGATAATTTAAGCATGTGAACTCACTGGGGGATGCAAAGCCTGGCCGTGCTTGCTGTGCAGAATGTGCTTAGAGATGGCTTTCAAACCATCATGAATGTCTTGCTTGTGCTAGTGATCTGCCTCTTGAGACTAGTGGGATTCAAATGTTCATGTTCCCCACTATAAAATTGCCTGACACATCAGATCATAATTTTCTTAGTATATGTGCAGAGGATCCTATAACCAGATGGAGCAAGAAACAATGGCACATCAAAGGTACTTGAGGGAGACAAATGGTGAAAGAGACAAGTGAAAACTTCAGCTTAGTAAAGGAAACACTTTTTTTAAAGCTTTAATATGGCCTCAGCTGTACCTTCCCAGTATTATTGCCTGCATTGGCCATTTCTTTCCTAAGTATTTAAGGGAAGCAGACACAAATGGTAACTGGGTAAACTTATACATAGACATTTCTGTTAATTTTCTTTGTTAGCAAGCATACATTTTGTTCTTAATATAGCTGCAAGTAGAGAAACCTATTTTGTCCAAAGAAAGAATACAGACTTACCAAACTTAGAGTATAGAGTGTGATTTGGTTCACATTCTTCTGATTTTAGATTCCAATTTTATTAAAATGGCATAGTGATTATTTTGAATTAATTTTATGAAGAACATTGAAACAAGGACATAAATTAAGGAGAATGAAAAAGAATAACAGCTCAATCACTTTGTCTTTTCATGGCAAAGGTTCCCCAGGTACCAGTAGCGATTCTCTATAACTGCTAAAGGAAGATTAAATCACTCCAATAAGGCCTTCAATTACAAATAGTTAAGGAGACATTGCAATCTTATATCAAATCTGAAGTCCAGTGGCTGCTGTGGAAAGAACAAATCCAATAACAATGGAAGGTTAATAGGACCTAGTACTAAATATACACAACTTTGCCAGTCTGTATGCAGGCCAATAATTAAATAACACATTGAGGTAAAATACTAACACCAATTAGCCAATTAGCACTTTGTGTTCTGATGCAGGAAAAATATTTAGCATAATTCTGAGCATGTGCCAAGTCCCTTTGAAGCAAATGGAAGAGCTAATTTGGATCAGAGCCTCAAAATGAGGATTGTCCATTTATTCACTTCATTACCTCCTACAATGAGACAGCTCTCTGTCTCTCTGCCAGGTGACATGCACTCACCAGTGGGGTGTTTTCAGTACCATTCAATCCTTTAGGATCTTCCCCTTCTGTCCCTTAACATGCCTGTCTTCACTGCTCTGTCTCACATTCCCCTTTCCTAAACCAGAACTGTCCTCATCTCCTTTCACCTCTTCCCTGAATTATCACATGAGTATCACCACACAAGCAAATACCACCCACCCAGTGGCCTGGGGTGCCAATTGCTCAGTGGCCCTCACACCTGTCTCCACACAGGAAATTACTGATGATCAGTGCATTGGGTCTGGTTGAAGTTAATTTTCCCACAGCAGCCCTCAAAATGCTGTGCTGTACGTTGGTACCTGGAAAGGTGTTGATAACCCACGAGTGTTTTGGCTGCTGCTGAGCAATGCTGGCACAGCGTCAACACTTTCCCTAACATTCCTCCCCCACCATCAATGGTGGAGATCCTGGGAGGGGACACAGCTAGGACATCTCACCCAAATTAACCAAGGGGATACTCCATACTATATGACATCAGCTACAACATTTGCCTTCTGGAGCAACTTCTACGTGAGCTGAAGCCCTGATTCCTGGGGGTTCCTGGCTGTACATTGCTCACTCATAGAAGTAGAGATTATTTTTTTTTTTCCTCCTTTGCTTATGCAGACTAAAACTTTTGCTTTTTTCTTGGTTTAGCAAACTGTCATATCTCAACCCATTATTTGTTTTCCATCATTTTTTTTTGTCTCTCCTGTCACGCTGGGGAGTGATAGAGTGGTGTGGCAGGTACCTGGCACCCAGCCATGGCCAACCCACTGCAGTTCCAGCCCTCACCTATGAGAATCATATAGTTATCATCATCATCATCATTAAAATCCACATTCATCACATGACCTTTACATGGAACAACTAAACAAGCCAAAGCAAACAAAACAAAATTTCCCCACAGGAAAACCAAAATAACATTATCAGAACACAGTACAATAATGGACAATCTACTCAAAATCTACCCCTTGTAGTTTCACCACAACTACAAGTTCCTCATGATCATTCTAATATTGCTTTGTACTTGTTTTACCTGTTATCTCTCCCAAGTACTATTCTCATCTCAAAATCATAATGGTTCCACAGCATTTCCACCAAAAAGTCCATAGTGTGTTTATGCTGGCTGGGTGCCAAAGCCCGCCCTCAATCCTGTCCACAGCTGGACTGGGGAGACAAAATATAACAATGAGTTCATGAGTTGAGATAAGGACTGGGAGAGACCACTCACCAAATATCTTCATGGGAAAATCAGGCTAGAATTAGAGATATTAAACAAATTTATTACTAACAAGATTGGAGCATGATGATGAGAAGTAAAATAAGACCTTTTAGAACACCTTCCCTCCACCTCTTCCTCCTTTCCAGCTCTACCTCCTCCCCCAGCAGTGCAGGGAGTCTGTTCATCACAGGTTGTTTCTCTCACTGTTCAGGGACAGGAGTCTTTCTTCTGCTCCACTGTGGGGTCCCTCCCATGGGAGACAGTTCTCCATGAACCTCTCCAGCATGAGTCCCTCCCATGAGCAGCAGACTACCAGACTACTCCAAGGTGTGTTGCTCTTCCACAGGCTGTGGTTCTTCAAGGTCAGGCTGCTCCCGTGGGTCCTCCCTTCTCCAGGGGTCTCCCACGGGGTCACAGCCCCCTCTCAGGCATCCATGTGCTCCAGCATGGGTCTCCTCCCCAGGCTGCAGGTGGATCTCTGCATCCCCACGGGCTGCAGGGGCACAGCTGCCTCTGCCTCTGTCTTAGTTTGAAGACAGGTATTCCTGCTAGGGAAAAAATGACAAAACAGGAATCTTTCTCCTGCAATGGAGGAAACAAACCTCCACTCTCCAAATGGCTATATCTTTAGAATTAAAGAGGCTCTCAGGCAAAGAATTGGTGTAAGAATAACAGTTCTTTACTAATGAATCTAACAAGATGAACAAAATAACAGTAACTATAGTATTAATACCAAACTGGGTTAGGAAAACAGTCACAGGATTTTCTCCGATGCACCTTTCCCGGCGGAGGGGGAGGGTGGGGATGGTAGTCCCGAGGTGTGTCCGGAGCT